>CP092880.1:3204284-3725858 GCA_030710605.1 Cordylochernes scorpioides
AGTGATATGGAATTTCAGCTAAATATGCCATGATTCAACCACCAAATGCCACTAAGACCAACAATAGGGACTTAATTTTACTAATAATTTTAATTTAGTTAATTATTAAATTGCTATATTTTCAAATGAAGTGAATGATGAAAATTCCTAGCTATGTGCTGGAGAAAGTGAGGTGAAGTCAGCAGCTATGTTGGCCCCCAATCCTGACATTGTTATGAATGGCGGGAAACGCTTTGAAGCCATCCAGATGCTTAACGTCACTGATCCCTATTTCTTCTGGGTGATCTACTCCGTCATCGTGGTGATGATTTCCTTTATCATCATTGGGATCATCTACTGCGTGTATTGCCTGGAGAACCGTCCTGCGCCCGTGGTGGTGAAGCGATGCTGTGGCGGCCATAAGGCGGGGAATCGAGCGGCCTCACCGGTCGGCCGATGAATTGCTGTCAGAACTCACTGTCTTTTATCGATTCTAATGCCCATTATAGTTTAAATGAAAAATCGTTGAAAATGTTTTAGCCCCAGAATATCACTGGCATCAATTCAAATTCAGAGCTTAAAATCAATTTTTGGATGAATAAAGATCAGAATTTCCCAGCGCACTATGATTTATCTCGATCAACAGAGAAATTTTGCATATTTGCAAGTTACATATCAAGATTTGCATATTTATGTAAAATGAACAGGATCCTGGTATATAGAGCTCCATCAGCAAGGTGCCTCTTCTTCTTTCCTATATCCACTCAATCATATTAGGGTATCAAGTTGTGACCCTTGATGGTGTCTGTTTGACAACCAACATAATTGGGTGAAGTAGAAAGTCTTTGTCATTAAGACTGGGAGCACTACTCAGTGGCAGGCCGACTTAGCTCCAAAAGAAATGGCCGCCTCTGACATGAGGAACAGATGCGAAGTGCCTGATAAGGACTGACTCACTTCTACTTGGGGAATGAGCGAGAACTTGGTTTACATTATTGATCTCTTTTACAGAGAAATTCCATCATATTGTTTGTGGTGCTCCAATGACTCCCCGACTCTTGAAAAACTCCAACCCCACCAGCGAATGCAAGTAACCAAACGGGGCTCTGGCACATTTGTAAGTGCAAAGTCAAACTGCTTTTCATATGTGTAGACATGTGGTGCACTTACAGTAAAAGCAGTTGCCTACCTCTACCCACCATGATTATCATGACATGTACTACTAGGGATAAGCAAAAAATATTTATATATATTGTTTATAGAAAAATGCAACTTAACCCGAAGTTTTCGAACCAGAAGTCTGGCTTCATCTGGGTTCTGCCGGATGTTTGCCAATATTGTTTCAACAAATATGACGATTATGATCATGTATTACATTAGCACGTGGGACATTTTAGGAATAACTAAACCTAAATGGAGATTTTGTCGTTTGGATATTGATCTATAAAAATAAATGGTGCTTTGTTTGTGTGTCTATTTTGACAGGAGAGGTGACCTTTCTTTTCATAAACCTAATAAGTAGAACTAGTCTTTTTCATTATCCCTAGTACATGTGGTAGGGTCATGATAACCATGGTGGGTAGAAGTTGGCAGCTGATTTTATTGTAAGGATACCACATGTCTACGCATGTGAAAAGCAGTTCGGCTTTTGCACTTCGATGTATGTAAGAGCGCCATTTGGTTACTTGAATTTGATGGTGGAGTTGGAAAGAACTAGTCTTACACCATTAAATCTATCATAAAACATAACCCACCATCTTTGTCCACTTTGCCAGCTAAACACCTCTTTGCCAAATTATATAGACTTCATGTGGTCTCCAGGTGGATGCATCTGTTTGCCAAAGCTGGTGTTGTGGGTTTGTTACCGACCTGAGTCTGCCAGTTTATGGAGACTGTCAATAAATGGTGTCTAGTTTTGACAGGAAGTGACTTTTGTTTTTATTAAACAATATAATGCGGCTTATGGTTGTAGAACGAAATTTGACAACTATACCGCAAATGTTTCTTTTGAACGAAAAATTGAAATTTATTTTAAGGAGAAATAACGATTATTTCTAACCTTAGGGATGAAGTATGAAAGGATGAATTGTGAAGAGTATAATGATAAACAGAAAAATAAAGTGTCCAGGGATGGGAATTATTCTCCTCAGCAAAATTTACATATAGAGATTCACGTAAATTATTATATATATATTTTGCTTATCCCTAGTACACTTGGTACAGGCCATGATAATCATGGTGGGTAGTTAGCGACTGCTTTTTACTGTAAGCGCACCACATGTCTACACATGTGAAAGCAGTTCGACTTTGCACTTACAAATGTGCCAGAGCCTCGTTTGGTTACTTGCACTCGCTGGTGGGGTTGGACTTTTGCAAAAATCGGAGGTACATAAACTATGCTCCAGTGATGTTAATGACTCCAGCGTCACTTTTGTACAGCACAGATTACGGAATAGACTCAACTGGCCACACTGTAGAACTTCTCTGCTCGAGAGCTGTGCACAATGGCTACCACAACACGTGGTCCACTGTTTACAGTACCTCAAAGAATTCCTGATACAGATTTCATTATATAAATCTCAGATTGAAAAGTGAGAATCCCAAAAGTTGGGGGGTTTGATATTTTGTTGAGAAATTTCTGTTCATTACCTGGAGGCTGACTTCAATACTCAACTTGGTCGATCTAAACATATGGTGGAAAAATCCTCGTGTAAATTACAATCTGCCCCAAATTGAAGGATTGGTGTTTAAGTCGGATTCTAGACTGTTAAAAGGAAGGTATTTTGTGTTCCCATATTTGAACTACATTGGAGTTAGCTGAGTTTTAGTAAGCTATAGCTGTATTGACTCATCCATTGATGAGCTCTACTCTTCCCCGGCAGACACCATAAAAAATCTCAAGTTTTACAAGCTTGATACCTTAGTGTGATTAAGTGGAGATATGAAAGAAGAAGTAAGCTATAGCGAGGTATTTTGTGTTCCCATATTTGAACCATTGGAGTTAGCTGAGTTCTAGTAAGCTATAGCGAGGTATTTTGTGTTAGCATAATTGAACTATTAGTAAAAGCAAAGTTCTCTACTAAGCTATAGCAACAAGGTAATAAAACCAAATCCAAATAAAATAGTGTGTGACATTTCGGTAACAGCGTTGTTACCATCTTCAGACAAAAGTATTGAATGAGAAATTTTACCACAGCATGCTGTTTTATTTGGATTTGGTCTTATTACCTTATGTTTATAATCTATAATCCAAATTGTGCTTTATCTAAGCTATAGCGAGATATTTTTGGTTCCCATAATCCATCTGTCTTATCCCAAGAATTAGATACAGTAAAAGGAAGAAGTGTTCCATCCAATATCCACAACCCACGTCAAGGCCAATGTCGTGCTAGATACTGTTATCCTACATGTGATTCTACAGACCGGCTGGTGTAGCACCTCAATTTAGTGAAAAGAACACAATTACGATTTTGATAAGGCACAATTTAGATTATAAACACAAGGTAATAAGACCAAATCCAAATAAATAAATAGTGTGTGATGTTTCAGTAGCAGCATTGTTACCATCTTTAGACAAAAGTACTGAATGAGAAAAATTTCAAAAACATGCTGTGGTAAAATTTCTCATTCAGTACTTTTGTCTGAAGATGGTAACAACGCTGTGTTACCGAAACGTCACACACTATTTGGATTTGGTCTTATTACCTTGAGTTGAGATTTTCTTTCAATTTTTCCATATTTTTTTCCATCTTATTGAATCTTTTTGAAATATAAAACACTTGAAAAATATGAATGCTTGGAATATCTTCTAGTCCTTTGTTATTGTTTCTGAGCTGTAGATACATGAAAGCTGTTCCCACACGGACACTTCATTCCTCTTCCTCCTCAGGACGTGCCAGCCGTAAGTCAACAGCAGGTGCTGGGAACATGTCCTGCTCCGCCACGAGTTCGTCACTGACTGCGGAGCACCTGTGCAGGTGGATCATGTTGCCCCTGACCCACTCGGAGGGTGGCTCTATGGGCCGGCCCCGCTTGAGGAACCACGCCTCGAAGCTGGAGTCATAGGCATCCGAGCGATGGATGTCAGACGGTTGGACACAGGAGCGTAGCTTGGTGGCAGCTGCGATGAATCTTTTCTTGTCCATGGACATCTGCTGGAGTGGGAATCCTAACAATGGTAAGTACACATCTCTTTTGGTGAGGTACCTTAGTGTTTTGAGATATTATTATTTTTTTGCTTATCCCTAGTATACATGGTACAGGCCATGATAATCATGGTGGGTAGAAGTAGGCGACTGCTTTTACTGTAAGTACACCACATGTCTACACATTGTGAAAAGCAGTTTGACTTTGCACTTACAAATGTGCCAGAGCCCCGTTTGGTTACTTGCACTCACTGGTGGGTTTGGACTTTTGCAAGAATCGAGGGCCATTGAAGCATTTTTTTTTTTTTTAACATAAAAAAAGTGCCCAATGCGGGAATCGAACCCGGGTCGTAGTGGTCGAAAACCAATGTTTAGAAGTGTGGATCCTAAAAATGGTAGTCACATCACTTTTGGTAAAGTACCTTAGTGTTTTGATATGTTCAAGTTACAAATGGATAGAATATTCCAATTGAAATATCTCATTACATCTTTGAGTGTCAGTATCTTAGCGAAAAGAGTGGTTGCTCTGTCCCTATATAACTTTTACAAAGCAGTAAGTAGGATCTCTTCCACTACATGATGGTGATTGATCATCGTGAGGATATTGTTGTAAGCCGGCAATGAGAGAGGAGAATCTGTTTAAGACTAGTGTCTTAGTAAAGGCCTTGTGTGTATATCTGATATATGCAGTAAAGCTTCCTTGAAATAGCCTTGTTTCCAGAAAGATCTTAAAAATGGCCTTGTCCTTATTGTTATCGGAAGAGCATTGCTCAATACAAATATTTATATGTAATTCTACCGTCCTAAAAGCTTATGTCCATAGTTTGCTAAAATACCATTTCTAAGATTCCACCCTTCGGTGTAACATATATAAACAGAATGATCCAATACAATATTAGAACTCTAAAGAAGCGGTCTGGTAGATTCACAATTGGTGAAACTGCTGGAAAGGTTCACCACTGATGAGTCAAACCCTCCCAATATTTTTCATCACAGTAAGGACAGTAGAAGTTTGATACAGTAGAGCATCGTTTATCCGAATAAATTGGGGAATGGGGGTGTTCGTATAACCGATCCTTCCTTCCTTCCTATGTAACTGCATAAACCATGTGTAAAGCAAAGCGTCTAAATCCTTGTTTTCTGCCATTTTCATAGCTTTTCTGTACAAACTTCCATCTTCATTATCAAGTGCACTACCATAGTTTGTAATGACATCACTATTATTTTTAATGTCCGATATTGTAACATTTCCAACTCCATATTTTCGAGCTAAGCTTGATCCACTAGCACCCTTTTTCTACCATTTTAAGTTCATCAGTAAAACTGAGAACAACACGTTTACGTTTATGAAACATTGTTGGCAGGATAAAGGAGCCTGCCGCCAGGTGCCATCCGAGAAGCCCACTATGTTAGCTTTCGGTTTTGGATGAACGATGTTTCAGATAATCAGTATTTGGATAATCGATGTTCTACTGTATATGTGTTTTTTTTTTGCTTATCCCTAGTACATGTGGTACAGGCCATGATAATCATGGTGGGTAGTTAGCGACTGCTTTTACTGTAAGTGCGCCACATGTCTACACATGTGAAAAGCAGTTCGACTTTGCACTTACAAATGTGCCAGAGCCCCCGTTTGGTTACTTGCACTCGTTGGTGGGGTTGGACTTTTGCAAGAATCGGGGGCCATTGGAGCATTTTTTTTTTAAACAGAAAAAAGTGTCCAATGCGGGAATCAAACCCGGGTCCTAGTGGTAGAAAACTAACGGTTTAACCAGCCTTCCACCGACTCCCACTGTACATGTGTGAAAGAAACATCCGTGTCTTAATGTTTTCATTTGCTATATATAGATGGGGTGTTATATTGATCTGTATAAGAATCCTGTCAAAATAAGATCTATTGACTGGTTGCATCAAACTTACACACTTGGGTGACAGCATTTGGGTTGACAGTCAATAGATGGCGTTTTGATTTTGTCAATAGAGGTGACCTTTATATTTATAATTAATTTGAGCTTTTTTTTTTTTTTTTTGCTTATCCTGAGAGTGTACATGCGGTACAGGCCATGATAATCATGTTGGATAGAAGTAGGCGACTGTTTTTACTGTAAGTGCACCACATGTCATTGTAATAGTTTTCTGTATGTGTGTGGAATATCCAGAGTCAATACAAGATCCTGGAGAAAGAAGGAAACAGAATAGATGTTTAGTGTTTTAGCTCTGAAGGGCGACTAGCACTATGTCGCTATTTTGTTTTGCTTCAGAAGCCACCTCACTGGATATGGAGGTATCTAAATTATAAGAAATGAAAGCATTTAAGCATAAAACATGTTTTACACATAAAACAAACTTCTACTGTCCGTACTGCAATGAAAAAAATATATATTGAGAGGGCTTGGCTCATCATTGGTGAACCCTCCCAGTGGTTTCGCAAATTTAATCTACCAGACCGCTTCTTAGAGCTCTAATACTGTATTGGATGATATTCTGATTTTATATGCTACATTGAAAGATGGCATCTTAGAAATGGTGTTTAAGCAAACTATGGACATAAGCTTTTAGGACAGTGGAGTTACATATGAATACACACACACAAAGACACTCTACATCTCTGATGTAGTTACAGAGCCAAAGTGTCCTTCATAGAGAGATGTCTTCTTACTGGAAACTTGTTAAATGATTTTTTTTTTTTTTGCTTATCCCTAGTACACGTGGTACAGGCCATGATAATCATGGTGGGTAGTTAGCGACTGCTTTTTACTGTAAGCGCACCACATGTCTACACATGTGAAAGCAGTTCGACTTTGCACTTACAAATGTGCCAGAGCCCCGTTTGGTTACTTGCACTC
Organism: Cordylochernes scorpioides; assembly: GCA_030710605.1. Classification (NCBI taxonomy): domain Eukaryota; kingdom Metazoa; phylum Arthropoda; class Arachnida; order Pseudoscorpiones; family Chernetidae; genus Cordylochernes; species Cordylochernes scorpioides. The sequence goes on from CP092880.1 coordinate 3,211,255, forward strand.
GCTGGTGGGGTTGGACTTTTGCAAGAATCGGGGGCCATTGGAGCATTTTTTTTTTTTTGATCAATTTTGGCAATGAAAATTGTCCTTTGTAGAGAGGTGTCCTCAGGTAGGAATGCTCTTCTCTTGGAGTTATTTCTGTTGTTGTTTCTTATCCCTTTGTGTAAAGATTACACCAATTCCATGAGTCCATGCTCCTCAAGATGTTTGATGATAAGCAGCGGCTTCCCCCAAAGGTCCTGTTTAGTGTATCTAATGCAAGCCAAAAGGTTAGCTCTAGTGTAGTTAGGTGAGGTAACCACATACCACCAGATGGGAATTAAAAAAAAGTTTATTATTAAAGAGGTACTCAGATGTTATCAAAAGGGGGGTTGGGGTGGGAAGCAGTTGAGCAGTTTGGCACAGTCGGAGGGAGGGAGGGCTAACAACAGCTAACTTTTGATTTCTTTGCTGAAGTCGGGGAAACAAGAGGAGGTCACTCCTGGACCAGAATGGTGACTAGATGCACGGATCCTTTGGTAGTTGCTATCACAATTTGGGAGGCCGTTACATGGGGGCCGTCGCACGTAAAATGTGGGCCGTTGCATTTAAAATGGGGGTCATCGCACGTAAAATGGGGGCCATCGCACATAACATGGGGGCTTTTGCACATAACATGGGGGCTGTCACACGTAACATGGGGGCCATTGCATGTAACATGGAGGGCCATCACACATAACATGGGGGCCGTCTTATGTAACATGGGGGCCATTGCATGTAACATGGGGGCCGTTGTATGTAACATGGGGGCCGTTGTATGTAACATGGGTGCCGTTGCATGTAACATGAGGGCCGTTGTATGTAACATGGGGGCATGTAACTTAAGTACCAGGTTGGTTGGTGTGGTAAGGACTACCTGTCAGCACGAGGGAGAACATATTGCAAAGCTCATTTCAAATATTGCCAAGGGAATAGCTTTGTTATCATTATTTAGATTATTTTTTTTTTATTACAAATATGGGGAGTTTAAAAAAGCGTTTTAAAAAATTGTCTCATTTCATAGTAAAAAAAAAAAAGAAGAATTTTATAAATATAAAAAAAGGATTTGTTTATATAAAAACTGGATTCTTAGTGAGTTGTATACAAAGAGTTGTTTATGAAATATGGACAGACAGAACTTTCTTTCCTTCATATGGGCAGCAGCAGGGAGGTTGGATTCTAGGGATATGGCAAAACATGTTGGGTGCTAACAATCCCTGTGCTCCACCAAAATAATGAAACCTACTTCATACTTTCAGAGAACTAACTCCACACAAGACTATACACATGACTAGCAACCTTCTACTAGATTTCCCACCAGTGTAGCTCAACTTTTGATTGGCCGGCCCTCAGGCCTGCTGGTAGTAACAATCTGTCAAAATATTTTACTGACCACTTTTGTTTCTAAAACTTCAATAGGTATATAACTACAAGTTTAAAAATCCTTATTTAAAAAAAAAAAAAATCTAAAATTAAGGCGGCATTGACATAAAAAAAATCGCATATAAAAGTTTCTAATAGGGAAATTTTGCTTTTTTTTAAATGCAGATAGGTAAAGAAAAAATCTTTGAGAACAGGTCAAAAAAACTTTCCGCAGACCATTTCATTGAACTAAACTGCTGGAAGTAAAACTTTTAGGATTGTACACCACCTACAATGGGGGAGGAGTAACACCAAACAACATCTAGAACTTAGAGAGATAAAAATTCATTGCAACATCCTTTTTTCTTTAAAAGTTGTATATAAACAACATAGGTAAAACCACCATCATTTAACTAGCAATGGGAGGTTTCATATCTTGTGGAAACAGTGATATGCTAACTATATAAATACCCCAGGACCTCGTAGAAAGTTATAAATAGATAGATATAAGAATGCTAATATAGGTCTAACACAACTAGAGGCAAAACTACACCATCAGCTGACAGTATACTTCCACCATGGATATATATAAAAGTAACAAAGGGAGAGCTGGAATGATCACTGAAGGCAGAGGACATGCTTGGAGGGCTTGGAAGTTCCTGTGGTCTCCACCAGGTTGAGGCTCTGCTGGAGGTCTGGCTCCTTGAGATAGAGGCTGCGGAGAGGGTTGTCCTCTGGGAACAGGTCTGCACAGCACCTGGTTAGTGCCTACTTCTGTATTGGTATCATGAGACACACAATGAAGGCCAATGACACAGCAAAATCAGCAGCAATGCCTAACTTAGACCTTGATTTTGAATCCATCAAATCATACAAAAAATAGAAATATCCAGGCAAAATACATCCCATCATTGGTATCTGAACCAAAAGCCTGGAGCTACTCTGGAATGTGAGATGAACCGACAGGCAGCAACCTGTTATTTCCAGGCTCAAAACTGGCAGCCATACAAGACTGCTCCTCTTCCAGGATGGTGTAAAGACACAATGTACCATCTACAGGACCAAAGAGATCTCACCAGACCACCTCTTGGAATGTATGAAGCCTCAAGACAGGACCTGTATTCCAACCCACCAAGATTGTGAATTTAATTCATGAATTCAAACTCCATGACCTTGTATACAATGGGATAACAAAGAAATAAATATATTGGCATCATTGGAGTAGGATTTCCTAGACTCTCTTGACCTGGCAACTCTTGAGTGAACCTCCTGTTACTTTAACTCCAGCCATTTTACCCAGAGCCATCCTTCACATTTCAATTTACAGATATATATGATATCACTGTCAGCCTGGTGAATGTACAAGAGAACCAACCTCTTTCTGAAGGACAACACCAAGTTGCAGAGCCAAGTGTCCTCTTACAGGGAAGGTGCTAAATAATAAAATCAACAATTTTGGTCCTAGTTAAATAAAAAAAAAAAGGTCAATAGAACATCAGGAAGCTAAATCTGTGGTTCACACACACCCTAGTTCATCCTTTCCACCACCAGGAGAGTCTCATTCCTTCCCTCAGTGACTTACAACAGCTGCCATACAAAGAGAACCTGTCCAACATAGGCTGCAGCAACAGATTTACAAGAGATTCAGGCTATATATCATTCTAAGGAGCTGTCTGTATGCAAACCAAGTTGTAGACCATCTAGTTTCTCCCTAGAGTATCAAGAGAGCTTATTACTCTAGGGATATACTATGTCCTTTAACACTTCACTGATCACCACCAACAGGGTGATAGCTACTGCATAGGAGATACTCCAACCTCTTTGACAGTTGAGAAACCACTGTGGAACTCCTTTCTTCAGCTACTGGACAGTCAGGACTGGCCAATTATAGAAACTCTTTTATTGACATCTTTCTTTCCAAGTCATCAGCATTGAGCAGTGTCTCAACGAGGGAAGTTTACAACTTTAGGAATATAACCCCAGGCATATTGTCATAGAATATTTAAATTTTTCTTTAGTAAAATATAGTGTTAAAAATAAATTAAATTTTTTACTATTAATCTACAGAGAGGCCAATTCAGTAGTTCAATGGGGTGAGAGAACATCCTACAGTGTAACTAACTGTTTGAACTTGTCCTCAGTCTGGAGGAGTGGAAGCTACTACAGTGACAAAGCTATCTATCCCTACATGTAACAACAGCTAGGAATCAACATATATATATATTAAAAAATGAGATCACATTAATACAAGGGGAGGAAGTATGTCTTCAGTGAACTAAGGTGGAGAAATATTTGTCTCCTAATTAGGCATCACTTGTGACAATATACAGTAGAACTACCTTTCTGTAAAGGACATCACCTAGTTACAGAGCCAAAGTGTTCTTTAGAGAGAGGTGTCCTCTTACTGGAGAGTTGCTAAATAGTAAAAAAGGTAATTTTGTTGATGAGAGGTGTCCAGTAACAAGAGTGTAGAAACATCCATCTATAGAAAGATTACAAAGTGCCACAACCTACCAGAAGGAGAGGAGTGGTTGCTACTGGAAGCTCCAGGGGATTCCATACTGGAACAAACAACCCGTCAGTCAACTGGCTTCAAATGGGCGAGACCTCCTGGCTATTATATTGGTGATAAAAAGGACCAAACAATAATGATAATTTGTGTAATATATTGTTGCATCATGGCTAATGTACCTATTTTATTTTAAATTGTAATATTATTTTTCATATATTTCAAATTCAAATTTATATTTATTTATTTTATTAAACAAAATATATATATTATAAACAGATTTATGTATTATAAAAATCATGATTTGTATTTTGGCACACTGCGTGACTTGACTGCTCTCTTTGATGTGAGAAATAAATAAATAATTCTGGAGGCTACTTAAAGTTATCTCCACTTATATAAATTTGTAGGATGGTTGAAACACGCTCTGGTAAGATACAAGACCCGGCACAGGAGAGAATCAAGGTTGAAGAGTCTGACAACCTGGTGCAACAATATAATATGTATATATGGTTTTGACCAAGGACTTGGTTGTTGTTGTGTGATGTAATCAATATATAGGGTGAGATGTTTTTAGTTCTTATGATAATTCTGTAATAATATTATACAAATATATAACATACAATATCTTTTAATAAAAACTACACTACCTAAGTTTATTGAATATTAGGTAGAAGAGTACATAACATAAATTATAGATTAGAAATATAAGGTAACAAGACAACGATTTATTTATTTAGACCACAAACAATGCTTCTCCCATGAGAATTGCTGGCTCGGCAACCCTGGAGCTCTGACGTCACTACCTGTGGATGTAACCCAGGCGAGGCTGCGTGGCCACGAGACTTATTCTTTTCTCTTTTCTCCATGTTTACTTTTAATCTATATATATTCCTTTTACCTTGTAGTTAATTAAAGTATAATTAACGTTGAGCGCTGTGTGTAATCAATTGGAATACAACAAAGATTATGAGACTGAAGAAGCGCAAGGCCTAAAACTTGAGACAAGAAGCGCAAGACTTAAAACGTCATACTGAAGAAGCGCAAGGCCTAAAACGTGAGTAAACAAATTTCCTTTGATTACATGGAACATCCTTTTTTCTACTTACCAAATATTTTGTAAAATGGCAAACACAACGATTACAAAACTAAATGGTGCTAATTACTCCAGCTGGAGCTTCCAGATGAAACTCGTTCTAATCGAAAACGATTTGTGGAGTTTGATCAATCCAGGAGAGGCTAAGCCTGACCCTAGTGACCTTGTTGCAACAAAACTTTTTTTGTCGCGGGAGGGTAAGGCGTTTGCAAAAATTTGCCTCGGGATTAATGATGAACAACAATTGCATGTTCAACATTTGAATACTCCGAAAGAGGTCTGGGAGGAACTGGAAAAATTATACGCACCAAAGGATAGTAGATATCGAGCCGTACAACTAAGAAGGCAGTTATATGGCGAAAGGTTGACTCAGCACAGCAATATGGAAGGGTATATGGGGAAGATAAACTACATTGTAAACGAACTGGCCCAAATTGGCGACAAAATTGATGATGGCGATTTGGCTATGGTTCTTTTGGGTGGATTACCAGAGGATTGGGACATCGTTGTCTCAACCATATGTAACTTGCCTGATTCAGACTTCACGACCGCCACAGTTAAAAGACGGCTGTTGGCAGAAGCAGAAAGGCGTTCGTCTAATCTACCAAAAGATGTGGGTGCCATGGTCGTTAATGCCTCTTCGAAGCCCATTGAAACAGAAAAACAATTTAAAGCAAAGGTTGTTTGTTTCAAATGTGGAGGTAAAGGCCATTATGCAAGGGAATGCAGGAAGAAAGGAAAGAATGAACAAAGACCAAAGAGGTTTGACCAAAACAAAGGCGTAAATATGTCGGCAATGTGCAACACTTTGTTTGGAGCTACCGCCGAGACCTGGATCATAGATTCTGGAGCGACGCACCATATGACTCCCAAGAGAGATTACTTCACATGTCTGAAAGAGTGCACAAGCAATATGAGTTCCATCACTATTGCGAATGGCTCTTCTATAGAAGCATGTGGTATCGGTACTGTCAGTGCCAATATTGTTGGACACAAGGGAGATGCCAGCAATATGGTTGCCCAGAACACCTTGTATGTTCCAGATATGCGTCACAGTGTTCTGTCTGTACGCCAAATGATAGAAAACGGTAGAAAGGTTGTCTTCAACAGGAGTGGTTGCCACATTATGGACATGAAAGGTAAACTCTTGATAGAGGGAAAGAAGTTGGGTAGACTTTACTACGTCCAGACTACTCCATCCTCTCCGATAGATCAGAATGATCATGTTTCTCTTGCATCTGAATGCAAGGAAGAGCTTACACTGGAACTTTGGCACAAAAGGCTGATGCATGTAAATGCATATACGATAGCAAAGATGGCCAAGAACCAAAGCGTAAGAGGACTTAATTGCAGCCCGGCAAAGCCAGAAAAGTGCGAAGACTGCTTGATCGGCAAGTCTTACCGTCTGCCATTCCTTCAACACTCACACAAGGAGGAAAAAGAAATCATGCCGTTGGACTTGGTGCATGCGGATTTGATGGGTCCACTCGACGTATTGAGCTGGGGAGGAGCCAAGTACGTCTTAACCATCATTGATGAATCTACGAGATATACAAGTGTATTTTTCCTGAAAAACAAAGGCGAAACCCTGGGAAAAGTCAAAGAGTGGATTCAAGAATCTGAGAAACAAACCAGCCGGAAACTAAAACGAATACGTACGGATAATGGCTTGGAATTTTGTTCCAAAGAATGGGACACTTTCTGCACGAGCGTCGGAATAGTTCATGAACACACTATGACGTATACACCTCAACAGAATGGTGTGGCAGAAAGAATGAATAGGACACTCCTAGATCTTGTCAGGAGCACTATATCTGGAAGTGGTCTGCCAAAGGCTTCCTGGGCGGAGCTGACTTACACCGCAGCCTATGTCAGAAACAGAGTTCTCAACAATCACAATGGTGAAAGTACGCCATATGAACTGTGGACAGGGAACAAGCCTAGTCTTAAACACCTAAGAGCTATTGGCTGTCAAGTATTTGTCCATATTCCAAGACAAGTCCGTAAATCCAAACTCGAAAGAAGAGCTGTCAAAGGTAACCTTGTTGGATATGCACTCAGAGGACGTGGCTACAGAGTGTGGATTCCTGAGATGAAGAAAGTGGTGGAATCTCGGGACTGTGTCTTCAAAGAGAGTGATGTATCGAGGAACGACAGCAACCGGGAGGAGCTTCCATCAATTGAACACTTCAGCTATGGGACTCAACGGGAGATTGTAGAGTACCCAGTGTCTTTATTAGATCAAGAAGACGTGACACCTACAGAAGAGGACAGCCATAATAAAGATACTGTAAAGCCTTCTCCTACTCGATCTCATCCAATGATCCTAAGGAACCAGAGAAATGCTCAGATCTCAATTGAACTCCTCAGTACTGAAGCAAATAAGGGGAGAAACCTACACGAACTTCATCGTTCGAGACTCTTAAGCGGCGAAGTGATCCATGAATAGGAGGTCACTTCGAGGGAGGAGATTGCTGGCTCGGCAACCCTGGAGCTCTGACGTCACTACCTGTGGATGTAACCCAGGCGAGGCTGCGTGGCCACGAGACTTATTCTTTTCTCTTTTCTCCATGTTTACTTTTAATCTATATATATTCCTTTTACCTTGTAGTTAATTAAAGTATAATTAACGTTGAGCGCTGTGTGTAATCAATTGGAATACAACAAGAATGAATAGTAAAGAGAAATGTACAACAAAGTAATGGTGAGTTATTTTATGGGGCTTCTCTTTCCTCGACAAATCTTTTATTGTTGAGAAGTTAATTTATTTTGAAAAGTGTGAGAAGTTTGGAAAAAAAGTGGGTAAACCACCAAACATTTATACCTTTCAAATAGCAGTAAATGCCATCTCAAGCCATTGAAGATAGAAAATAATAACAAAATCTACCCCACTTGCCCAAAATGTAGCTTGGCACCTGCAGCTCCAGAACACATTTTGGCTTGCATTAGATGCACTAAACAGGACCTTTGGGAGAGGCCGCTGCTCATCATAAAACAGCTCGAGGAGCATGAACTCATGGAATTCGTGTAATCTTTACACAAGGGGATAAGAAACAACAACAACAACAAATAGCAGTAAATAGCTGATGTTAACAATACAGTGGAATCTTGTTATACCATCAACTTGGTTAGAACCCAACATAATTGGCAATTGTTTCAACCTGGTTATACCAATATAAAGTGTTAAATTATAAAACTATTTTAGAGGCATAATATTCTTTTTAAAATAAAATAATTTCTACTGTCCTTACTGCGATGGAAAAATTAAAGGGAGGGCCTGGCTCATCAGTGGTGAACCCTCCCAGTATTTTTCCATCGCAGTAAGGACAGTAGAAATTGTTTTATTTTAAAAAGAATATTACGCCTCTAAAATAGTTTTATAATTTGATAACAGATGGCGCTCTAGTATATCGTAACAATATAAAGTGTGATTCCAAGTGATGTTTCTTATCCCCCTTGTGCAAATGTTACATAAATACCATGCTTCTCAAGCTGTTTGATGATAAGCCTCTCTCAAAGGTTCTGTTTAGTGCATGTGTTGTGGAGGTGTCAAGCTACAAGTGATGTTGTATCAGCCAGTACTTACCATTCTTCCTCCTCCTCCTCAGGGCCAGGAGAGAAGAGCCGCTCCTCCACCTCCGCCAGCTGTCTCCTTGACATCTCCAGGGCTATCAGCAGATCCATGGAGGAGTCTAGCTCCGACATGTCTGCTCAACAACACACTCTATACCTATATATATATATGCCTTTTTTTCTTTCTTAAATTATGATCCCCATACAATATCATATTTGTACTATTTTTTCACATTCTCTGGCAATTCTGTCAATATGTCGTTGGGACCCCCACTGGCCTGGATGCAGGCTGCCACTTGGCATGTCATGAACTGATAAAGATCCTTTTGGTGTGCTGCGGGATTTCTTGCCAAATTGTCTCCAACTGTAAGGCTAAATAGTCAACATTCCAGGATGGTTGCAGTCACCTTCCCATCAGATCCCAGATGTGCTCTAAGGGAGAGAGATCACGCAACTTTGCTGGCAAAAGAAGAGTTGAAGATTGAAGACGATCCATAGTAACATGTGTCGTGTGTGACTGGGTAAGAATCTTGGGGGGCCATTGAAGCATTTTTTTTTTTAAATTATACAAAAAGTGTCTTATGCAGGATTCAATCCTGGTTCATGGCTGTCAAAAACTGACCGACCACTTGTCTCCGCAAATGTAAAGTTGGTGGCCCTACTTAAGGAGAAGACAATACAAGGGGAATGGGTACCTTGCTGCCAGAGGAAGCCGCTGCCCTCCCCCTCCTCATCAGATAGAGAGGAGTGGCGGGAGTTGAAGATGGCCGAGGGATTGGTGTGGAGTCCCCGGGAGTCCACCACCCAGGAGTCTGAGTCCTGTCTTTGGCTGGCCAAGATGGCACGCCGGAGCTCATCCTGCCCCAGTACCACTCATCATACCAAAACCTTTCTTTATAAAAAAAATATATAATTGAGAGAAAGGCAGAATAAAGACATTTTAAAATATTCACTACTTATAAAGGATACTTTAGCCCTCGCTCCCAACACAGGCTGTTGTTGGGTTCTGTGCTGCCTGGAGTACAGGAGCTCCATCTATGCTTCCTTCCTGAGGTGAATCTGTATAAGACCCCTGGTCTTAATAAAGCTGTATGTGTATGGATACTTTAATATAAAACCATATTTGCTGAAGAGCTTTGCCTGATGCAATTTCTTAAAATTATATATGTGCACCTCTAACAGACCTATAAGCTTAAACACAAGGTAAAGAATAACTTCTTAGGTCCATTGAAGTCAAATAAAATTGATGAGGCACAATTTGGATTGTAGATTATAAACACAAGGTTATAATCTACAATCCAAATTGTGCCTCATCAATCAGACCTATAAGCTTATGTCTGTAGATTCCCTAAACACCCCATAGCGGTCTTCCATAGTAAATACAGAGTATATAAGAAACCCAACCCAATACAATAGTAGAGAGGTCTGGAGATTAAGTTGGTGACACTGCTGAGAAGGTTCACCTTTCATGAGCAAAGCCCTCTATTCAATAACTTTTATAATTAATGATAGAGCACAATTTGGATTATAGATACACGAAAATAGACCTAACCCAAATAATTTAATAGTGTGTGACGTTTCTGTGCTGTTGGCAGTGTTTTTAATGCTGTTACCAAAATGTCACACACTATTAAATTATTTGGATTAGGTCTTATTTTGATGAGGCACAATTTGGATTGTAGATTATAAACACAAGGTAATAAGACCAAATCCAAATAAATTAATAGTGTGTGACGTTTCGGTAACAGTGTTGTTACCATCTTCAGACAAAAGTACTGAATGAGAGAATTTTACCACAGCATGCTTTTAAATAGTTCCTGTTATCAAGTGTGTAAACAAGATAACAGATAAGAAGATATTTATCTGATAAACAGATGGGTAAACACCTGCTGATTAATATTCTTAGAATTAAAAGTTTTTTCAAATATAATTAAAAGCATATCTATAAATATCATTTATATTTCCTCTTTCTTCCATTCTGTTAATTGTAGCACATTTCTTTTGAATGAAAAATGCTTCTTTAAATTGTCTCTTAAAATAATTTTTCTCATAATCTAGTATCTTTGTTTCTTTTAGGTTAAAATTATTATGTCCTGTGATTTTTCTATGTTCTACAAGTGCAGAATTCTCTATTTTATCCCATTTCAGAGCATATTCATGGTTTTTCATTCTTTCTTTTAAAGTTCTGGATGTTTGTCCTACATAACATTGGTCACATTTTTCACATTTCACTTCATAAATTAAACCTGCTCTATTTGGTATGTGAGTGTTCTTATGGTTGTTGATATATTGAGAGATAGGGTTACATGGTTTCCATGCAATGTTTATTTTTTCATACTTTTTAATATATTAGTCAAATTTCTTGCAAACTTTTGATTTATAAATGGCAATGTGATAAATTTGGCTTCTTTGTTTTTGCACTTTAGATTTTGAATTAAAGTATTATTCTCATATTTTTGGTTCATGTCTTCTATTATTCTATCTATCAATTTGATGGGAAAATCTTCATTGATTAGTTCTTTTTTGATGTTGTTAATTTCTATATTTCTTTTAGTTGTATCATTAATGAGTGTAAAAGCTCTATATATAAGAGCTTTTACTAATCCTACTTTTTGGCTGAAATGGTGCTGTGAGCTAAAGTTCCAATAAGTTCCTGTATGTGTTGGTTTTTTGTATATAGAGGTTGTAATGTTGTTATTGTTGTATGATAAGTTCATGTCCAGGAAATTTATTGATTTGTTGTTATCTACTTCCATAGAGTAATTGATATCAGGCAATATATTGTTGAAAGTATCCAAAATTTTTTGTTCACTTCCCTGATTAATAAATAAAATGGAGTCATCCACATATCTTTTAAAATAATAAACATCATTTTTAATTGTTCAAATCTCTTTCAGCCTTTTTCCAGTTAGTATTGCTGCTCCATAGAATTATGTCATCAGCGAAAAGTCCAATATTGGTTTTATGTAAAATTTTTTCTTCTATGCCTGCAATAAATAGGGTGAAGAGAGTTGGCTAAGGACTGATCCTTGTGGTAATCCTTGGTACAATTTGAAGGTTTTAGATAGAGTGCCATTATATTTGACCCTGATGTATCTATTTTTAAGGAAATCATTTATCCAAGTGATAGCTTTTCCATCAATTTTGAAATGTTTGTATAATTTTGTAATTAACTTGTTTTTCCATACCCCTTATCAAAAGCTTGTGTAAGGTCTAAAAAAGCAGCTATTGTGTGGTTAGTTGGTTTTCTGTTTTGTGCATCTTTTACCTTTTGTGTGAAAAATAAGAGTTGGTCTATTGTCCCATGTCCTTTCCTAAATCCATATTGTTCTTTTGGTAAGAGATTTCTTGTGTCGAGGTGGTAGGTGGGTCGTCTGAGTATAATTTTTTCCATTAATTTGCAGCAAATACTTGTGAGGGAGATAGGTCGGTAGTTTTTTGGGTCATCAGCAGATTTGTCAAGTTTTTTAATAGGAATTATTGTTGCAGTTTTCCAGTCTTGAGGCAATTTTCCAGTTTTCCAGGAGTTATTGAAAATATCAAGAAGTTTTTCTTTGCCATTTTTGCCCAAGTTTGATATCATTTGGCCATGGATTCCATCTGGCCCAGGAGTCTTGTTCAGGTCAGTGTTTTCTAATGCATAATCTAGCTCTTTCATATTGATTTTTTCATGGAAAATATTATGAGTGCTAGTGACGTTTTTACAGTCATGGATAATCTTTCGGGCCTTTTTTTCAACTTTCTTATCTTTTATTTCAAATTTGATTTTACTACTTATTTGATATGAATTACCTAAAAGATTAGCAGCATTTTTGTCATTAGTTGCTGGGGTACCATCTGTATTCTTAATCATATTTGTGTTTTCAGTTTGTGGCTGGGCTCTGTCAATTTGTTTTGCCAAATGCCAAAGTTTTGTATTTGGGTTTCTTGGGTTCAGGTTTTCACAAGTTTGTTTCCATTTTTCCCTTTTCATATTTACGTATAATCTTTTTATTTTTGCATTCACAATGTTCAGTTCAGTTCTACAATTTGTTTGGTTTTGGGTGCACTTTTTTTGTAGTTCATTTCTTTTAGTTATAAGTATTTGAATATCTTTTGCCTGGTGTGTATAATTTGGAATCCATTTCTTAATATTACCTCTTGGTATTGAAACTTTGGCTGCTTTAATAATGGTGTTTTTGAAAGATATCCAATTTTGTTCCAGATCTTTTATCCTAGTGGGTGCTTTTCTAAAGTCTTCATTGGTGTTTTGCTGGTAAAGATTCCAATTAGCCTTTTTGAAGTTCCAGAATTTTTCTTTAATTGAGCTGGTTTTGGTCTTGGTGCTAATTTCTATCAAAATAGGCAAATGATCACTTCCAATACTTTTTAATATTTGCCATTTGCATTTGTGGAAAATGTCAGGACTGGAGAAACTTATATCAAGGGCTTGTGCGGTATTATAACTGTAGGAATGGTGGGTAGGATTCCCATCATTTAAGCACATGAAGGCATTGTCGTCAAATAAGTTTGAAAGTATTTTGCCTCTTGGGTTTGGCGTGGAACATCCCCATAGTTGATGTTTGGCATTAAGGTCACCTACAATAATAGTGTTGTCTGTAAGAAATTGAGCCATTGTTCCATCGTCAATAAGTTTATTGTTTGGTGGGTGATACATATTGAATATGTTGATGGTTTTATTTTGATTGAGGTAGACTTTGATACCTTGGGCTTCGAGGTCTGATGTGTTTGGAATATTAATGGCTATGTCTTCATAGTACAAATTCTTGATTAAAAATGCAAGGCCACCCCCTTCTTTATTTCTGTCTTTTCTGAGGATATTGTAGTTTTTAAATTTGAGATTGTACTTTTCATTTAATTTGGTTTCCTGTAGGGCTATAATTTGTATCTTTTGTTTTTCAGCTATTTCCATTATTTCTTCTAATTTAATTTTTGTTGCTGTTGAGCACAATCCATTTATGTTGCACTGCAGAATGCTCAATTGCTTGGAAGTTGCAAAGTGTGAAGTTTGTGGAGACTGTATTATACTTATCGGACAGAACCCTCTACCTAAGTCCTGAACGCGCCCCTGTTTATTCTGCGCGACGGGCGATGCAGCATGCAAATCAACATATGATCTCATGGAATGGGGTATAGGGGTGCAGCTTTCGTTGATCATGGCACCATGATCCAGGCACACTTTGGTGAAAGTCTGACTTTGCCTGTAGTTTGAGGCCGTTCCTAACATGGAAGCAGACGCCTTTGCTGCCGACTCTAACATGAGTACAGACACAGCTCCTCCGTATCCCTGGAGTGGGACCCTTGCTGAGGTCTATCAACCGGGTCAGTTGAAGTCAGGATTTTTAAAGAGGTCTACTCCTCTTCTAACAATGCTGCTGTTGGTCCGCGACTGCTTATTTGTCAGAGTTATTCTGCTTGTTTCGCAGCTGGCCTTCATATCTGAAGGTCGTTCCCCTATCCGCCACCTGGGGACGCGCCCTATAGCAGTCAGCTCTGCCAAGGGAAAGAAGATATTATTGACATGAAGCTAAATGGAAATCAAAGAATTATATCTTTAGATGTTGAATCCATGTTTACTTCAATCCCTATACCCACAATTATGGATGCATTAAACCATGTGATAAAAGAATCAAAAATAAATAATTTGCCAAAATCTGAATTTTTAATATGAATAGAATTTTGTTTGAAAACAACATACTTTATTTATGATGACCAAATATATCTCCAAATGAAAGGTGCAACAATGGGTAGTCCAATATCACCAAACACAGCTTGTATTACTATAGGCCAATTAGAAATAAAAGCTCTAAATTCACTTAAAAATGATGTTTATCATTTTAAAAGATATGTGGATGACTCCATTTTATTTATTAATCAGGGAAGTGAACAAAAAATTTTGGATACTTTCAACAATATATTGCCTGATATCAATTACTCTATGGAAGTAGATAACAACAAATCAATAAATTTCCTGGACATGAACTTATCATACAACAATAACAACATTACAACCTCTATATACAAAAAACCAACACATACAGGAACTTATTGGAACTTTAGCTCACAGCACCATTTCAGCCAAAAAGTAGGATTAGTAAAAGCTCTTATATATAGAGCTTTTACACTCATTAATGATACAACTAAAAGAAATATAGAAATTAACAACATCAAAAAAGAACTAATCAATGAAGATTTTCCCATCAAATTGATAGATAGAATAATAGAAGACATGAACCAAAAATATGAGAATAATACTTTAATTCAAAATCTAAAGTGCAAAAACAAAGAAGCCAAATTTATCACATTGCCATTTATAAACCAAAAGTTTGCAAGAAATTTGACTAATATATTCAAAAAGTATGAAAAAATAAACATTGCATGGAAACCATGTAACCCTATCTCTCAATATATCAACAACCATAAGAACACTCACATACCAAATAGAGCAGGTTTAATTTATGAAGTGAAATGTGAAAAATGTGACCAATGTTATGTAGGACAAACATCCAGAACTTTAAAAGAAAGAATGAAAAACCATGAATATGCTCTGAAATGGGATAAAATTGAGAATTCTGCACTTGTAGAACATAGAAAAATCACAGGACATAATAATTTTAACCTAAAAGAAACAAAGATACTAGATTATGAGAAAAATTATTTTAAGAGACAATTTAAAGAAGCATTTTTCATTCAAAAGAAATGTGCTACAATTAACAGAATGGAAGAAAGAGGAAATATAAATGATATTTATAGATATGCTTTTAATTATATTTGAAAAACTTTTAATTCTAAGAATATTAATCAGCAGGTGTTTACCCATCTGTTTATCAGATAAATATCTTCTTATCTGTTATCTTGTTTACACACTTGATAACAGGAACTATTTAAAAGCATGCTGTGGTAAAATTCTCTCATTCAGTACTTTTGTCTGAAGATGGTAACAACGCTGTTACCGAAACGTCACACACTATTTATTTATTTGGATTTGGTCTTATTACCTTGTGTTTAGGTCTTATTTTATTGTAACTTTTATCATTGAAAAGTAAGGTCTGTAGAGATAATATTTGATGATATTATTTTAAAAAAGAAACACATTGTCAGAAAGTAATACCATGCTAATATATCTTTAGCATAAATTTATTCAATAATACAGATATTTTTTTCTATGGTCCCACCACCCTAACATCTAATGTTATAAAACCAAATCCAAATAAATAGAGCTCTACTATTGTATTGGATTGGTTTTTTATATACCCTGCATTTACTATGGAAGACAGCTTAGGGGTGTTTAGGGAATCTACAGACATAAGCTTATAGGTCTGTTAGAGGTGTGCACATATATAATTTTATTTATATTTTAATACAGATTTTTTTTTTTTTTTCAAAAAAATAATTATATTTTTTACTCAAAAAAGGGAAAATTCTCAAAATAATTAATCTGTATTATATTCACACACAGTCCATTAGCCATCATATATATTGAAATATACTGGCAACACACGTTACTCTCTCCTTCAAAATTACAGGATTATTTAAATTATAAATCACCAAAATGAATAACTTCAAGTGTACTTCAAGTGCTGTTAACAATAAAGGAAAATACAAGGAAAGTTCTTTGTTGTTGTTGTTTCTTATCCCCTTGTGTAAAGATTACACGAATTCCATGAGTTCATGCTCCTCGAGCTGTTTTATGATGAGCAGTGGCCTCTCCCAAAGGTCCTGTTTAGTGCATCTAATGCAAGCCAAAATGTGTTCTGGAGCTGCAGGTGCCAAGCTACATTTTGGGCAAGTGTGGTAGATTTTGTTGTTATTTTCTATCTTCAATGGCTTGAGATGGCCTGTTCTAAATCTTGTTAGTGTTGTTTGATGCTGTCTATTTCTGATGTTCAGAGCTCCTCCTGGGTTCACTCCACTGTACCAACTGTGCTTAGGTGGGATCCTCCAGTTCTTGTTTATTTTTGTTTTGGCTACTGTTTCTATTTCTTTAAAAGGCAAGTTCTTTAGAAGAGACAAGTCAAAGATTAATTACAAAAAGATATAAGACTCCGCAACACTTTTTTATTATAAAATATAATGCGGCTTATAATTGTAGAACGACATTTGAAAATTATCCTGCATGTGTTTCTTTTGAACGAAAAATCAAAATTTATTTTAAGGAGAAATAACGATTATTTCTCCATAAAATAAATTTCAATTTTTTGTTCAAAAGAAACACATGCAGGATAATTTTCAAATGTCGTTCACTTTTTTATTAATTGTATGAAGTAGCTTTTGAGCAAGTCCTTCCTGCTGAGGAACAACTTGCACAAAAACTAATTTATACAATTAATTAAAAAATGTTGTTATGTATTTTTGTAATTTGTCGAAATCTGCAAACCTGTGATAATGAAGTTAAAGATAATCGCTGAAACTGTCATCAAAAAAGTAGAAGTTATGAAACAATTTGGTATGTGCCACTTTGACAGTTAATTCCATGGTAATGATAAGGCCCAATTTGGATTATTCTATATACAGTTACGAGCGTCATCATCTCTGTCACCGTTTGCTTTTTTTTTGGAATGGCACTCTCCTATTGGTTGGCTACGATGGCGCCGCCACTACGCGAGACTCTTTGTTTTTGACTTTGCCCCCCCCCCCCCCCCCCCCCACTCGCTTTTTGGTTTTTGTAACTATTGTGTTGGAGTGGGTCGCTCCTTAAATAAATGCATATATTAGTTAATAACTAAATGGAATCCTCTCTTTCTTTTTCCCAGTAAGAGACGCCTACGGAAGCCAACAGTACATAGACAGATAAAGCACATAGGCTATAGTTATTAACTAATATATGCATTTATTTAAGGCGCCAATTTATAATTGTAACAAATAGTATTTGAATCAAAACATTCAATCGGGTAAAACACGGGCGTTGCCCGGGTCATTCAGCTAGTAGATTATAAACACAAGGTAATAAGACCAAATAAATAAATAGTGTGTGACGTTTCTTTCAGTACTTTTGTCTGAAGATGGTAACAATGCTGTTACTGAAACGTCACACAATATTGATTTATTTGGATTTGGTCTTATTACCTTGTGTTTATATTTCCAAGATAACTTACATCTTGCAGGGGAGGAGGGTCCAGGCCGGGGAAGTGGGGGAATCTGTTGCGGCCCCTGAGGTGGGGAGGGGTGTCTGGGGGTAGCAGGCCCCTCCTCACGGCTTGCAGGAACTCCCCCAGGCGCTGGGAAGTCTGCCGGCTCTGTGCCAGGATCTGTGCCCAGGGGGTCTGGAGGTAGGGAGGACAGAGCATGGTAGACAGCTGCTCTGTGGCCTTGGTCAGCTCCACCTGGGTCATCAGTCTGGGTTACTGATGCTTCAATACAACACAGTCTTATGGAACCTTAATTCACCATTCTGTGAGTGTCAAACTAAACAAGTGATGTTTTTGTTATTATTAAAATGACTTATTAAATATAATATCTTCTTCTTTCTTATCTCCACTCAATCATATTAGGGTATCAAGCTTGTAGAGCTTGAGATTTGACAACCATCATGAATGGGTGAAGTAGAATACGTCTGCCTTTGTCATTAAGACTGGGAGCACTACTCAGTGGCAGGCCGACTTAGCTACAAAATAAATGGCTGTCTCTGACATGAGGAACAAGTGCCATGTGCAGCTGCTCCTAACATGGAGTACAAACGCTGCTCATCTTGTATCCCTGGATTAGGAGCCCTTACAGGGTACTATCAGCCGGGCCAGCTGAACCCAGGTTTTATACCGAGCTTGTTACTGCTCCCCCTCCTCCTTTTTCATCCGGGCTTGGGCCCGGCAAAGGCCATTAAATATAATATGAAGGATTAAAATAAAGATACTTCGGCCAGTAAATCTTTTTAATACCTCGACGTTTTGACAAAAATCTTTTGTCCTTGTCAGAAGCAAACAAAAATGAAAACATTTTTCAAGAACTATGAATGCCGGCCAGGCAGCCTCTATCTTTACGATATGAAGGATGATTTCGCTACCTTTTAATTATACATATTATTTATCATTGGTAGCAAGGAGATACAAAACAAACTTAGTGTATGCGAAATACAACAACAACAACAACAAAAGCCTTTATTGAGGACCTCTTGTCCTATGAAGGATTCGCCAGTTTACAGAGTAAGTGAAGAGAAAAGAACTAAGAATACAGAGAGAAACCTATATGTAGTAGGTATAGTATAGTATTTTCTACACTGTGACTATATACAACAGCAGCAACAAGCCTTTTACTGGAATCAAAGTCCCATACAGGATTCGTCATTCTAATCCTGACAAAGATTATTTTTACATATAATTATTTACATCAATTATATTATGTATATAACTTCTTCTTCTCTTCAGCTGTCTTCCAAAATTTGAACAACGCAAACGCTCCAGCTCTGTTTCTCACCACCTCATTCAACAGGAGCTCCAAAGAGAGTCCCTCAAGGCCTATTTCACTGAGGAACACTTCTCGTTCGTCTTTCAGCCCCATACATGAGAGTATATGGTGATGTAGCCCCGGCTCCATTCTCTGTATGTGAAATAAAGAACAATAATAATTACATACAAGAGATCCATTTCAAACATGAAAGCTCATCTATAGCCATTGTTATTCTGTGTAATATTCCAAGAGTTTTGTGGGTCAAACTATAAAAAGCATTATTTTGGTTCTTAAAGAAAAGGTTTTTTTGCTTATCCCTAGTACACGAAGTACAGGCCATGATAATCATGGTGGGTAGAAGTAGGCGACTGCTTTTACTGTAGGTGCCCTACATGTCTACACACGTGAAAAGCAGTTCGACTTTCCACTTACAAATGTGCCAGAGCCCCGTTTGGTTACTTGCACTCGTTAGTGGGGTTGGACTTTTGCAAGAATCAGAGGCCATTGGAGCATTTTCTTTTTTAATCAGAAAAAATGTACTCAATGCGGGAATCGAACCCGGGTCGTAGCGATCAAAAACCAATGGTTTAGACAATCCTTCCACCGACCCCCAAAAAAAGAAGTATTGGATCCATCCAAGTTACCCACCAGCATGAGTTCAAAGATGGAGAGCTTGTTGGGGTCATTCTCCAGGTGGGAGCTGTAGATGTGGGAGGCACGGAGCACGCGGCGCGAGTGCAGCAGGCACTTGGCAGCATTCAGCAACACATCACTCTGGTCCGGCTCAATCCTCCGCTCATCCAGGAACTGCTCCGTCTTCTTCTCCAGAGAGGCAAGTAGCACCTGCTCTTTCTGTGCAATCCACCTTCTCTTCAGTACATACAGTCAAGTAGACATATAAGCTAACCTCCATAGGTGGACACCTCTCTACAAAGGACAAGTTTCATCCTCAAAATTACTATTTTTACTATTGAGCAGCTTACCCAGTAAGAGGACACCTTGCTGTAAAGGATTATACCTAGTAACAAGAGCCCAAGTGTCCTTTAGAGATTTTGTCCTTTAAATGATAATTTTGGCAATAAAAACTTTCCTTTAAAGAGAGGTGTCTTCTCATGGAGGTTCTATTTTAGATGTATGGGAATTTAATTCCAGAAATGTATATTTTTGTATTTAGATTGATTCCTCTCCCTCATTTTAGGATTGTAAAATACCATTGGAGAGGACCAAGAAGTATGGGGATGTAACTGACAAAGGATGAATTATTAGCAGAAACATAGATTTTCTTTCACAAACCAAATTTGTCTTTTACATAAAAAATAATTAAGGCTAATAGTGATAAAAATTGACATATTTTAGAGTTCCTATAATTCTATATACAGTTATGAGCGTCATTCCTCATCTCCTAATCAATCAACTCTGTCACCGTTTGCTTTTTTTTTTAAATGGCGCCCTCCTATTGGTTGGCTACGGTCACGCCACCTTTGCCCCCCCCCACTCGCCATTTAACTATTGTGTTGGAGCGGGTCGCTCCCTAAATAAATGCATATATTAGATAATAACCAAATGGAATCCTCTCTTTCTTTTTCCCAGTAAGAGACGCCTACGGAAGCCAACAGTACATAGACAGATAAAGCACATCGGCTATAGTTATTAACTAACATATGCAATTAATTAAGGCGCCAATTTATAATTGTAACAAATAGTATTTGAATCAAAACATTCAATCGGGTAAAACACGGGCGTTGCCCGGGTCATTCGGCTAGTGTAGTTATAATGGTGAGAACCTCAAATTTGTCTTCATGTTGCTTGAAGGCAGTGTAGTGGATGGCAAACTCCTTCATCTCCTGCATCTCCAGGTTCCTGGAGCTGGCCTGCACAATGGTGTGAGCTGTGGTTGTAGTGTGTGTTGTGAGAAAGCTGACCTCACTCAGCTGCTGGGACTCATTCTGGGCCACACGGTGCGCTGCGTCGTACAGCGTGCAGTGGTTGTAGCCGTCCTTCTTGGTGTTGTGGAGCTTCCAGGGCTCCAGGCACACCCAGCAGAAGTCATGCTTACACTGAAAACAACCACCTAAGTCTGGGTTTGTGAGGCATTTGATACAGAGAGAGGGGGGAAAGTTTTCTTAACTCTCCTCAAATACAAAGAGTGGCCTCAGGTGACCTGTTCAAACCTTGCAATCCTGGTGTAATCACCCTATTTTTTTGATACTGTACCAATTATATCCTTTTAACTTCCCAGTGTGATAGGTTGGCTTTGAACTTGAGGCCTTTATCATCCCAAATTTAACTGCCCCATTTTATACAAATTCCCACATAGCCATTTGTTGAGATGGAGGGAGAGAACAAATTATATACAGGGTGCAGCAGCTATTTGAGAACAAAATGATGTCCATGGGTAAAAATGAATGGACAAATGGAAAAGGGCATTTATTACATACTAAAGTTTTATATAGATGAACACATACCTAAAGGACAACATCATTCAAAGAATCCACCATCAGCAGCAATAACAGCTTCTATATGCTGTTGAAACTGACTGCAGACAGTAATGAGATGGGTCTTGGGAATGTTTGTCATTGCATCCACTATAGCAGCTCTTTAGCTGCAACAATTGTGTGATAAATGACTATTGGAGTCCCTTTCAACTACGCCCCACATTATTTATAACGGAGGTCCTCATGAAACATACATCAGATGGTAGTCTCATCAACCTGCAGCTCTCTGGCGAATGCCCTCATCGACTTCCCAGGGTCCTCATCGATGGCAACTTGGACACGGCTTATAAAAGTTTAGAGTCCTGATACTGTCAGAACATCAACAATGTCGTTTCTTTGGGAAACTTCCATCACATCACCCTTTGCAGAGCTCCCAATTCTCTGTGAACTTTGAAAACAAATGATCAGGTGACTTTCAAGAATGCATCAGTTTTTGAATCTTCCAGGGGTGTGTCCTGCAGCTAAGGAGACAAAAACTGCATGTCTTGTCATTTCTTGTGCAAGAGTAAGCTCTGCCATGTCTGCCTGCAACAGTATGTTACTATAACACACAGTGGCACCTATATTGTTTGTTCTCAAATATCAGCCACACCCTGTATATACCTAAATTTGGTAACCTGTTTCCATCCACACTCTGCCCCATATCACCCCTAGCTGAAATATATTCCAAGTTGGCAATTGCTGTCCATATAGGACAAAGCTCGAGTTATCTTCTATGGATAAAGATTAACAGAGAGGTGTGTAGGGATAGAGTTGAATTAATACTCTAGGAAATCACACAGAGGGGAGTAGATACACAACACAAGGGAGTAATACCACTCTTCCTACCTTATAGCAGTTCATGTGGTTGCAGCCTTCATTCTTCTGGATGGGGGCCTTGCAGTGGGGACAGGCCTTGGAGTAGGTCACCAGCCAGAGGGAGTTGGCTGCCTCCTGGGATCTCACCAGGGTCTCACTCACTGCACCACAGCCTCTACTTGCTGCCACAGCTGGATCTCCAGTCCATTGGTTAATGACCTACATAAAGTTGGTGTCTAAAAAAACATCTACCTATTTGAAAAAGGAAAAAAATAAATCAGGTTGAAAAAGTTTCTTTTTGAATTTGCAAGTTTTTTAGCAAATATACTGCTCTTCAACGGGCTAATACTCTATGTACAATCTCTAAATAATATTTATATAAAATAATTGAAAAACTTTTGTTATTGGCATGTGTGGGCGTGCATCAGACTGTTTCCAGCTAAAGTAATAAATATTATACTGGGATGAAATATATATTCACAAATAATTAATAATATTTAGATAATCTGTCAGGGATATTATTATATTGGGCTGGGAGGTCAATTTTTCTATTGATGCTATTTGATGATACTACCTATTTGGCAAGTGAAAGTTGCTGATGGCTTGTGCACATCAAGTACACATCTGCCCAGACTGATAGAATATATTGGGAGGTTCATCAGTGGTGTCTCTAACTGAGAGTTGATGACCCTCCTCTCACCACAGTGGGTACAGGTAGTGGTTTGGTATATACTATAAAACCCAAATGCCACAAATTCAGTATAAATAGGGCATTCTATTATATATTCAAATATGAAATCCTTTGTTGGTACATCCCAGGAGCAATGGCCACCCAGACCTTTCAGTCCATAAACCAAGCATAGTTGGTACAGTGGAGTGAACCCAGGAAGAGGTCTGAACATCAGAAATAGACAGTATCAAATGACACTAACAAGATTTAGAACAGGCCATCTCAAGCCATTGAAGATAGAAAATAACAAAATCTACCCCACTTGCCCAAAATGTAGCTTGGTACCTGCAGCTCCAGAACACATTTTGGCTTGCATTAGATATACTAAAAAGGACCTTTGGGAGAGGCCGCTGCTTATCATAAAACAGCTCAAGGAGCATGAACTCATGGAATTTGTGTAATCTTTACACAAGGTGATAAGAAACAACAACAACAGAAATCCTTTGCACTATGTGGCAGCCTCTATTAGAAGTATGTAGAGAGGGTAACTGTGAACATCAACAAGAGTCCAGACATACACATCTGGGGGTCCATAGAAGCCACCCGGGCCTGCCACTCCTGCCATTGGTCACAGCTGCAGGGGAAGTGGGCTGGCTCCAGGCAGGTCCTGTCACCACATTACATACATATGGTCTAGGTTGATGATGATATATTTGTATTATAGATTGAAAACATAAGGTAATAAAACAAAATCCTATATAACAAATGAAAACATTGAGATACAAATGTTTCTTTTCACAAATAAATCAAGCTTCTACTGTCCTTACTGCAATGAAAAAATATATTGGGAGGACTTGGCTCATCAGTAGTGAACCCTCCCAGCCGTTTTGCCAATTTTTTCATCGCAGTAAGGACAGTAGAAACTTGATTTATTTGTGAAAAGAAACATTTGTGTCTTAATGTTTTCATTTGTTATATATAGATGGTGCGTTATATTGCTTTGTTTTAAGACAAAATCCTAATAAATAAAGTGTTAGACGCTTCGGTAACAACGCTGTTACCATCATTTTGTCTGACGATGTTAACAATGTTGTTACCAAAATGTCCCACACTATTTATTTATTAGGATTTTGTCTTATTACTTTGTCATTGTTTAGAATGAGAGTTATACTTCACGATGTTCCCCCCAAAGTACTAGAGGAGTGTTGAGAGAAACTGCCTTACTCCAAGGAAGGGAAAACCTTAACTCCATGTGGCAGACTACTAAGTCAGGAGGGAACCAAGTAGAAACAACTCCTTTCCAACAGAGAGGAGTACTTGTCCCACTTTAAAAATCCTGAGTTCAACTGACCCAGTTAATGGACCTCAGCAATGGTCCCACTCCAGGGATAGAGAGGAGCTGTGTCTGTGCTCAAGTTAGAGTAAGCAGGAAAGGCTTCCATGTTAGGAATGGCCTCAAATTACAGGCAAAGTCAGACTTTCACCAAAGTGTGCCTGGATCATGGTGCCATGATCAACGAAAGCTACACCCCTATACCCCATTCCATGATATCATGAACTCAAGGAATTCGTGTAATCTTTACACAAGGGGATAAGAAACAACAACAACTTGTCCTTAGAAACTGATTCTAAAGGTGGATGAACCTACTATATGGATACAAAAGGGGCCAAGATTTTATAATGTAATAACCTGTGGATCTTAAAACTTAGAATTATGATGCTATAACCAGGTTCCACTGTAGTTTTATATTTATATGAAGTAGAACTACCTCTCTATAAAGGACAACACCAATTTACAGAGCCAAAGTGTCCTTTAGGTTTATCTTTTCTCTTACCAAAGAGTTCCTAATTAGTAAAAATTGTAATTTTGGTGCTCAAAAGTATCCATCGAAGAGAAGTTTACTCAAGTAGTAGTGTCCTCTCATGGAGATTGTTCATCTGTATATGAAAAATAGTTTTTTTTTTTTGCTTATCCCTAATACACGTGGTACAGGCCATGATAATCATAGTGGGTATAGGTAGGCGACTGATTTTACTGTAAGTGCACCACATGTCTACACATGTTAGAAGCAGTTCGACTTTGCACTTACAAATGTGCCATAGCCTTGTTTGGTTCTTGCACTCGCTGGACTTTTGCAAAAATCGGGGGCCATTGGAATTTTTTATCTGAAAAAAAGTGCTCAATTCGGGAATTGAACCCAGGTCGTAGCGGTCGAGAAACCAACGGACCATCCTTCTACCGGGAGGTTGAATAAAGGCTAGAGGTAAGATACCAACCAGCAGAAGAAGTGGCCGGCCCCACAATCCACAGTGGAGGGAGGAGACGAGGGCTGCCCCACTCTGACTGCCCGTCCACAGCCAGGATGGGGGCACCACTGGAGCTCTGGGCTGCCCTCTACAAAGGCCTGCCACACCAACCAACTCTCTGTGAGCTACTTCAGTGGCTGCTTAAATCTAAACTCTCATTCTGGATGGGATTTGATTATTACATAGGTCATACTGTAATATAATGATGGCTTATTTGGTAGGATATATGAGGATATGAGAAAAATTACTAGCAGTTTCATTGAGAAAGGGCTGGGACTTATTTCAGAGAATTAGTGCCGAATTATCAGGTGTTGAATTTTATTTGCCTGTTTATAAAGATAATTATAGACAGTAGAACCCCACAATGAAGTTTCAGCACGATAGTGTCCTTTAAAGAAAAGAGTCCTCTTAAATGAGAACAGCTAATTGGTAAAAATGGTAACTTTTGCACTGAAAACTGTCATAGAAGTATTACTGCTAGTAGAAGTCTGCACATGAAGGTTCTACTGTACATAATTAAAAGAAAGATCTCAGTAATAACAGATCCCCTGAGTATAGACAGACAATCCTGACCTTGATGTCAAACTGGAGATAGCGCCGGACCATGTCGGGACTGACGGCCTGGTCAATCACCTCCACGGGCACGATGTGCAGGCAGTCATAGGCCGGGCACAGGATGGAGTGGGCCTCCCCTCCTTGGATCTTCATTGTCAGATACCTGGGGGGCAGGGGGGTCAGTGGGGCTGGTGGCATCCACCTGGCTGTACTCACTGGCTCCAGCAGGATTTACAGAAGTGGTGCTGGCAGGGGATGACCAGCGTGGGGCCTCCACCATCCTCCACTGGCCCAGTGCAGATCTCGCACTGTGGGGCACCAACCAGTGAGCTGGCCACTCAGAGCCCCCAGCCTACCAACCAGGGTGTCAGGAGGCAGTGGAGCCAGTGTGTGGGCCGGGCTGCTCAGGCTCCCTGTCGGGTACTCTGCCTGGCCTTCTGAGGTAGGGGGCTCCACTCCGGCCTTCCTGCAGCAGGCCGCAGTGTCCTGCATCCAGCTGTGGAGGAGCTTGGCTGGAGACCATTCTGTAGGGACAGACCACCACTTTAAATACTGTGATAACACATGGCCTGAAAGGATTCATTGAGTACCTAATGGGCCTCAAATGCATTTGTGCAGGAAGCTGCCAGTAAGGTAACATATGCTCTTGTGTAAATATATACAGGTATTTATCCCATTTCTAACCTTTGCTATGTAACCTAGATTTATAATGATATACTTGTGAGGATGTGTGTTCTTTATAAAAATGTAAACATTTATTAAACAGGGACTGGCACTCACCATGAGCACGCAGCAGAGCCTCAGAGACAAAGAGTTGGACATGGAGCATCTCTGAGGTCTCCACCAGCAAGTTATCCTTGAGCTCCTGAAGCTCCTGATGACTGAGACCCTCGGCAGTGATGACCTCCTCTCCCCCTCCCTGTACACCAAACAACTCGTAGTGTAGGTGTCCAATAGGTTCATTTCCCTTGTTTATCTCTGTATATAGATTTGCTATTTTTTTCATCTATGTAAATATGATAAGGCACAATTTGGATTATAGATTATAAATACAAGGTAATAAGACCAAATCCAAATTAACACAATATTTATTTATTTGGATTTGGTCTTATTACCTTGTGTTTATTTATGTAAATAGTTAAGCCAATTCAAAATTATATAAATTCTAAAACAATATATGGTTGCGAGAAGAAATAAAGCTCAGTTTCTGGTTGTTCTTGTATCTTTATTGGTTGTTACTTGGGAGAACACTGAAGATACCTGCTAGAGACAATGGAAGGTTTATCTTGAAGACAGAAACTTCCTTGCAGTTTGAGATAGGTCGGTGTAGGCCTGCCAGGAACATTAGATGAAGATTTTGGATGTCTAGGCAAGATAGAACCTGGGCACTGTGCCGCTGATTGTGACAGTAGGAATGTAAGATCCTTATATGGAACAGATAATACGTAAGGGGGGTTGGTGGAAAGATGGTCTAAACCGTTGGTTTTCGACCGCTACGACCCAGGTTCGATTCCCACATTGGACACTTTTTTTCTGATTAAAAATGCTCCAATGGCCCCCGATTCTTGCATAAGTCCAACCCCAACACGAGTGCAAGTAACCAAACGAGGCTCTGACACATTTTTAAGTGCAAAGTCTGACTGCTTTTCACATGTGTAAACATGCGGTGCACTTACAGTAAAAGCAGTTACCTTATTCTACCCACAATGATTGTCATGGCCTGTACCACGTGTACTAGAGATAAGCAAAAAAAAAGATGATACGTAAGGTTGGGATGCTGGGTTTTTACTATTTATTTAGGATTAGTGCTGGATCGTGACAGCGGACGGTTGGCTTGGCAACACTGGAGCTGACGTCACTTCCTGTTGATGTAACCTTGCAAGCGGCATCACCACGCTGACTTATTCTCTTTCTCCATGTTTACTATTTAATCTATATATATTCCCTTTACCTTGTAGTTAATTAAATAATAATTAACGTTGAGCGCTGTGTGTAATCAATTGGAATACAACAATTAGCTTCAATATTATTGAAATGACATCTGGGACTCTCAGTAGGGACGACATTCTGATGAAAGCAGACAGAGATATACAGTAAAACCTGTCTTGGAAGTTTCCATTTGGTTCCCGGCAAAAATGTACTCTCTCTCTCTCTTGATGTAACCCGGATGGATTCATGGAGCTTACTAAAGTTACAAAAATGCAGTCGTAAGGCAGCTTGAACAAAATTGGTTACAACAACAACAATAGCCTTTATTGGGCACACGTGCCATACAGGATTCTCCCTGTAGGACAAAATAAATAAATAAAAAATTAGCATCGTAGTTATATACAAATATTGGGTATTGACCTCGACCAATTATCGAGTTGGATCCGGTGTCTGTGCTAAATATTTTGATTGAGCTGATTTCCAGTATTTATAAAAAGCGAATGCAAAGGGTCTGGATTTTACGACTTTTGCCATTAAAACATAAGGCGAATTGCTATTGTAGCCGGTCTCTTGACGAAGAATTTCTTTTTCTTCTTCCATTGCCGTACAGTAGAACATGTAGTGTGGAAAATCGAGACTAAATTCACCGTTGCATAAGGTGCATTTTATGGTCTTAGTTTTCAATAGTGAAACATGATTAATTCTCTGTACTACAAAAATGCTTCTTACTTGTGCAATGATTCTCTTTAAGGTTAGGGGGATATTGTCATTCAGATAGCATTCCATTGTAGGTGATGAATGAAAGTATTTATAGTGAGAGTAGAGTACTGATTTTCTTATTCTTACATAATCCAGCTGCAAGGACTGATCGGTTGCCGTTCTAATAATTAGGGGAAGGTATCTTTGTAGAATATTGAAGTCTGTACATCCAACAAGCCATGAGAAGCCGGTGTTATTAAGTAGCTCTGTTATACTTTTTACCAGTCCGATATTCTGTTTTGAAGAAATTGAAATGTCCCACAAATGTGCCAAACAAATTGAAGGTAGCCTGCTGCCGTCCATTTTCAGAATTCTAGTCCAGAATTTTAAAGTTAGTTTTTTCACTGTGATATCAAGAGAGTTTCTTCCTGTTTCGGCCCTCAAAATATAGCCCGGGGTATAGCTTGGAAGGCACAGAAAACGTCTGAGAAAGGTATCCTGGATTCTATCTAAGATTAAGGCTTGATCATGTGCCCAGATTGGAGCCGCATAGAGTAGGACTGTCAAGATCATAGAATCCAACAATCTCATACTTGCATGGAAGGATTTGAGCTTGGACTTCAGAATAATATCCCCCACAGCACCCATCGCGGCCATGGTCCTGCCTCTATAATTTAAGGCAACTTGAGTGAAAGAAATCGAAGGGGTTAGCGGGTAGCCCAGGACTTTGACCCCAATACCATCTTTCTGAACGCGCCACCTTTCCTCCATTACAGAAAAACCATTATTCTTGACTTGTTTTCGTTCAGAGTTAGTAAGTTAGTTTCTAGATAGGTTTTCAGTATATTGATTTTCAATTGAAGTTTTATTTTAGAATCACCGTTCAAAACAATATCGTCGGCATATAGGAGGAGGTGTATGTTTCCGAAATTGGGTAAGTATATTCCTGACAACCCCGAGTCATCAAATATTTTAATCAAATCATTAATAAAGAGTAGGAATAGGCATGGGGATAGTGGGTCACCTTGGAGCACCCCCGAACGAATTTCAATGAATTCAGTGATAGAATTGTTCCAACGAACCGCAACGGTCATGTCTTCATAATAACATTTAATTAAGTTGAAAAAATTGGTTACAATAAAACTATTTACACAAGGTAATAAGACCAAATCCAAATAAATAAATAGTGTATGATGTTTCGGCAACAGCGTTGTTACCATCTTCAGATGTTACCGAAACATCACACACTATTTATTTATATGGATTTGGTCTTATTACCTTGTGTTTATAATCTATAATCCAAATTGTGTTCATTAATACAACTATTTATTCTTATGCAAATTTAATGATATTGCTAATATAGCAACACATGGAATTTCCTCAGTTCTATAATACAATAGAAAACATTCAAGTCTCTCTTCCTTAAAGTCACCCATTTAACCATTTATAATTTGAAAGGATGCAACTTGCATATATACCTATCCCCCGATTTACACGGTACTTGTTTTACACGGTTTTCCAAATAAGTTTTTTTTTTTTTGTTTTAATCGCACTATACTAAATGCTACTGTGATTGAACACATGCGCTGTGTACACATCTCACGAGGAATCTCCCGAGCTTATGTGCTGACTACATATTTTAACCTGTCAATGCATTTTATTTTTATTTCTGTGTACACCTATCCCCCGATTTACACGTTTTTCTCAGGAACGTATCTACCGTGTAAATCGGGGGATAGGTGTATTCTGAAATGCTGTTACTGAAACGTTATACACTACTTGATGTTGTTTCTATCCCCCTTTGTGCAAATATTACACAAATTCCATGATAAAGCACAATTTGGATTATACATTATGAACACAAGGTAATAAGACCTAATCCAAATAAATAAATAGTGTGTGACGTTTCGGCAACAGCATTGTTACCATCTTTATTCAGCACTTTTATCTGAAGTCACACACTATTTATTTATTTGGATTTGGTCTTATTACCTTCTGTTTACAAATTCCACGAGTCCATGCTTCTCAAGCACTAGTTATATATATAGATTTGGTCTTATTACCTTGTATTTCTAATCTACAAGGTGCGTTCATTAATTTCCAGGACTGGTTAAAAAATAAAATAAATAAAAAAGCTAGAGAAAATATTTTTTTACAGAGTTGAATATTGGACATTCGACCACACCTGACTGAAAGCACAGGTCTCGTGGCGCACGCGCCGATCTAAAAATAGAACAAAACAACTTCCTTGTAAGGTTCGCATTTCTAATTTTAAAATGGCCATTTTCGAAGAGCAGAGAATCTGCATTAAGTTTTGTTTTAAATTGAAAAAAGTGCTACTGAGATGTATGAATTGATTAAAGAAGCTTTTGGCGATGCAGCTTTATCCCGTTCAAGAACTTTTGAATGATTTTCACGCTTCCAAAAAGGTCGGGAAAAGGTAAACGATGATCAGCATACTGGGCGTCCAAGATCATTTCGTTGCGAGGAAAACAAGCTCAAAATAAAGGAGTTAATTAATCTAACAAAGAATTTCTATTAAAGACTTATCTTCAGAGACTGGACTATCTGTTTATTTGGGGATAATGAGGTGCTTAAGGGAGGCAGTGCGCCTTAAAAGACCTGAAAGATGGCAAAACAATGACTGGATACTTCACGTCGGTAATGCGCGGCCGCACACAGCCCATGTTGTTTTGCAGTTCTTGGCCAAGCATTCAACCATACAGATCCCTCATCCACCCTATTCCCCCGACTTAGCCCCCAATGACTTTTTCCTCTATCCTAAATTGAAAATGAACTTGAAAGGACGGAAATTTGACAACGTTGATATGATACAAGCTGAATCGAAGGCAACTTTGAGGAACCTCTCAAAAAGTGATTTTATCTCCTGCTTCGACAATTGGAAAAAAAGATGGAACGGGTGTATTGAGGCAGGAGGGGCATATTTTGAAAAATATTGATTTAGTTTTTTTATTTGTTTTATTTTTTCAAAGATACAGAGCAGTCCTGGAAATTAATGAACGCACCTTGTATAATCCAAATTGTACCTTATCCATCTAGTTCTTAAAATTAAAGATACTCTGGCCAGTAAATATTTTTATTATCTCAACGTTTCAACAAAAATCTTTTGTCCTCGTCAGGAGCAAATAAAAATTAAAACATTTGGCATGAATAATTTTTAACGCCTTGCCAAATGTTTTTGTTTGCCCCTGACGAGGACAAAAGATTTTTTGTCGAAACACCGAGGTAATAAAAAGATTTACTGACCGAAGTATCTTCAATTTTAAGAATTATGATTGCCGGACAGGCAGCCTCTATCTTTACAATTATCAATCTAGAGTCTGTTTCTTCACAAAACATTTCAACTGATCTTTCTTGCTCAAATCAAGACTTACGCTGGGGGGTCGGTGGAAGGCTGGTTAAACCATTGGTTTTCGACCACTACGACCCGGGTTCAATTCCCGCATTGGAAACTTTTTTCTGATTAAAAAAAATGCTCCAATGGCCCCCGATTCTTGCATAAGTCCAACCCCACCAGCGAGTGCAAGTAACCAAACGGGGCTCTGGCACATTTGTAAGTGCAAAGTCGAACTGCTTTTCATATGTGTAGACATGTGGTGCGCTTACAGTAAAAGCAGTCGCTAACTACCCACCATGATTATCATTGGCTGTACCACGTGTACTAGGGATAATTTTAAAAAAATCTTTAATTTAAAGAACTATGAATGCCGGCCAGGCAACCTCTATCTTTATTATCTAGAGTCTGGTTCTTTACATTTCAACTGATGAGAGAGATCTTGATCAAACCAAGACTTACACTTGTTTCTGGAGCCACTTCTGTCTCTCCGGTGTCTTGACCCTCCTCCTCCACTGTGAAGTTGTCCTGGAGGACAACAGGACTGAGTGACTGAGTTGTTAGACTGGGGGGGAGCTGGGCACTTACTGAGAACACCATGCACCTCTCCAGGTACCTGGCTGTCTCCACATGGCCCTCCTCTGTGGCCAGGTCACACGGGGTCTTCTGCTGCAGGTTGCGGGCAAATACCGCGCAGGGCACATAGGTATGTAATATCTGAAACACAATTATTTATTTTGTAATATAGAATTTGTGGGGTGTGTGTGCGTGCTGGTGTGGTTTGTGGGAAGGCTGCTGACATAAAAATAAAATTATTATTTTTTAATAAAATGAATAAATTTATTTAAAGCCCAAAATCTCTTCTTCTTCTTTCTTATCTCCACTCAATCATATTAAGGTATCAAGCTGTAAAGCTTGTTGATGGTGTCTGCTGGGAAAGAGTAGAGCTCATCAATGGATGAGAAAGCCCGAAATAGAGGAAATCGAAAATAGAGAGGAAAGAAATAACGGCTGCTGAAAGGAAGCATTGTTGTTTGAACAGTGCGCGTGTCAAGAGTCCCGGTTGTCACGCGCCAGCAGCGCGTGTGGGCCAAGGTGCTTTCTAAACTCATGCACTGGCTGAGGCGTGGCCACCACACATTTTATACACATAGCATTTGATTATAAAGTGAAAAAACCTCCTTCGTATCACAATGGCAGCATGGAAATCTACTGCAGAACATGACTGGTACAGAGCAGGAGGGACAAAAATAAATTTTGTGCTTTCATGGGAACAGCAGTCTTTGATTTCCAGACTTAAGTCTGGTCATCTATGGAAAATAACTTTCCAGAATGGTTGCAAGGTTTTCCCACTATGTACTTAATGCAATTCTCAACCTGCAACTCCACATCATTGACTGTATTAGCTCATCCATTAAAAAGTATTAAACAAAATATTGTGACAAGACTTCAGATCTGTACATTTCTTTATATTTAGGATTGTGTGGCTAGCTTTGATGAAAAGATATGAGGTGTGTCAGAATCTTATGATTGGTAAAGAAGGTGTTTATTCCCCAAAACTGACCTGGACACAGGTGAGAAGTCCAGCTGCTGCGGCGTAGTGCAGGGGGGTGTTGCCATCCTGCAACAACAACAGTCATGTTTCCTCCTGTACTAGATACTTGTTGTTCTATATGCTAAAGGCCTTAGCATTCTAAGGCAGGACTCATCATTAGGTGTCGCCAAGCGCCCGCAGCGGGGGAGGGGCAAGGAAAGGGGTGGAGAAGCAGGGCGAGTGAGCACCCCGAGGAAGAAGAGGGCGGAAGCACCTTTAGAGAGGGCACCAAAGAAGCGCCAAGTACAGCGCCAGGTAAACTAGATACTGTCTGTACAACTCATTCCACAAGATTGACATACTCGGGCTCAGTGGAAGGATGGTTTAAACCGTGGTTTTTCGACCGCTA
This sequence comes from Cordylochernes scorpioides, assembly GCA_030710605.1. Classification (NCBI taxonomy): domain Eukaryota; kingdom Metazoa; phylum Arthropoda; class Arachnida; order Pseudoscorpiones; family Chernetidae; genus Cordylochernes; species Cordylochernes scorpioides. The sequence continues at coordinate 3,244,944 of CP092880.1, forward strand.
CGGCCCGGGATCGAATCCCGCATTGGACACTTTTTTCTGATAAAAAAAAAAAAAGCTCCAATGGCCCCTGATTCTTTCAAAAGTCCAACCCCACCTGTGAGTGCAAGCAACTAAACAGGGCTCTGGCACATTTGTAAGTGAAAAGTCAAACTGCTATTCACATGTGTAGATATGTCGCGCACTTACAGTAAAAGCAGTCGCTTATATCTACCCACCATAATTATCATGGCCTGTACCATGAGTACTAGGGATAAGCAAAAAAAAAAAAGATTGACATACTATACGAAGTTATTATACTAGAAACACAAAGTGATAAGACCAAATCCAAATAAATAAATAGTGTGTCACGTTTTCAGCATTGTTACCATCATCAAACAGAAGTACTGAATGGGAAAAAATACCCGATAGGCTGCAATAGAACAATCTCACTTCAGAAAATCTCTCTCTCTAAAAGGATTATTTTTATTGGCAAAATTGACATTTTTACTATTTAGCAGCTCTCCAGTAAGAGGACACCTCTTCCTAAAGGACAATTTCTCTTTGAAACAAGGTATTGTCCTTTACAGAGAGGTTCTACTGTACTTTATATACCACTATATTATCCATGGCTGCAATTATTAAGTCGACAGGTGTGGAGAGAAATAAAAAAAAAATTTTTTTGCTTATCCCTAGTACATGTGGTACAGGCCATGATAATCATGGTGGGTAGTTAGCGACTGCTTTTACTGTAAGCACACCACATGTCTACACATGTGAAAAGCAGTTCGACTTTGCACTTACAAATGTGCCAGAACCCCGTTTGGTTACTTGCACTCGCTGGTGGGGTTGGACTTTTGCAAGAATCGGGGGCCATTGGAGCATTTTTTTTTTTTTTTAAACAGAAAAAAGTGTCCAATGTGGGAATCGAACCCAGGTCGTAGTGGTCGTAATGGTTTAACCAGCCTTCCACCGACCCCCCGAAACCAGAATTAAATGCCTGGTGAGACACAGTGATGAACACTTCCTTAACAAAGCAGATCAAGACTCCTAGGTAGTAAAACTCTCATTCATGAGGAGAGGAGTAATAAATCCATAGGAACAATTCCATAGACAGGAATAGGCAAAGAGTAAATTATCCTATTTTAGAATTTTTAGGTTACTCTTATTTTGCCATGTTGTTGTTGTTTCTTATCCCATTGTGTAAAGATTACACGAATATAGGGCGCGTCCCCAGGTGGTGGATAGGGGAACGACCTTCAGATATGAAGGCCAGCTGCGAAACAAGCAGAATAACTCTGACAAATAAGCAGTCGCAGACCAACAGCAGCATTGTTAGAAGAGAGAGAGAGGAGAAAGACCTTTTTAAAAATCCTGAGTTCAACTGACCCAGTTGAGAGATCTCAGTAAGGGTCCCACTCCAGGGATACAGAGGAGCTGTGTCTGTACTCATGTTAGAGTCGACAGCAAAGGCACCTGCTTCCATGTTAGGAACAGCCTCAAATTACAGGCAAAGTCAGACTTTCACTAAAGTGTGCCTGGATCATGGTGCCATGATCGACGAAAGCTACACCCCATTCCATTTTTCCATGTAAATATAGTAGTAATTATTAAATTGGAGAATATTTGTTCTTATGTTGTTGTTTTTGTTTCTTATCCCCTTGTGTAAAGATTACACGGATTCCATGAGTTCATGCTCCTCGAGCATTTGTTCTTCTAGTCACCAAAAGTCCAACTCAATTTGACAGCCGTTAACAACAACAAATTATAATATAACCTCTTTTTAATAAACCGACATTAATGATAGAGCACAATTTAGATTATAGATTATAAACACAAGGTAATAAGACCAAATACAAATAAATAAATAGTGTGTGACATTGATTTGGTCTTATTACCTTGTGTTTAACCAACATTAATTCAGCAGTTTTTTTGAATCCTAACAACCTATTCACCTTGATGGTTAGGTGGTGCATTCAGTACTTTTTTTAATGATGATAAAAAAAAACCACATTTACTGAAATGTCACACACATTTATTTGCAGATTTGGTCTTATATTACTTTCTATTTACCTTATTTTAACCGACTATACTTCCCCCAAAAATTCTGATCCTTTGGAAGTGTTGAATTAAAGAAGTTGGATTAGTTCTGTGAGATTTCCTTAGTACAACAGTCCTATGCTTATACAGTCAAAGCTTATGTCCATAGTTTGCTTAAATACCATTTGTAAGATTCAATCCTTCAGTGTAGCATATAAAATCAGAATGATCCAATACAGTATTAGAGCTTTAAAGAAGCGGTCTGGTAGATTGAGAGAGAGAGAGAGAGAGAGAGAGAGAATAGGCGAAACCGCTGGGAGGGTTCACCACTGATGAGCCAAGCCCTCCCAATATATATTTTTCATCTCAGTAGTAAGGGTAGTAGAAGTTTGATTTATTTGTGAAAAGAAACATTCGCGTTTTTGGTGTTTTCATTTGTATTATATAGATGGGGCATTATTGCTATGTATTAGTCATAGGAGTTTTTATCAGACATAGGGCTGGGACATAGAACTGTTTAGTGCTTGAAAGCTAGTGGCCCTGAGCAAAGAAACCTATGACTATAGCCACAAGAAAATATGACCTAATCCAAATAAATTAAAAGACATTTTGGCAACAGCGTTGTTACCATCATCAGACAAAAGTACTGAATGAGAAATTTTACCCCAGCATGGTTTAAATAGTTACTGTTATCAAGTGTGTAAACAAGATAGCAGATAAGAAGAAGATCTGTGTTTCTCAGAAAATTATCTTCTTCTTATCTGCTATCTTATTTACACACTTGATAACAGTAACTATTTAAAACATGCTGTGGTAAAATTTCTCATTCAGTACTTTTGTCTGAAGATGGTAACAATGCTGTTACTGAAACGTCACACACTATTTATTTATTTTGGTCTTATTACCTTGTGTTTAATATCACAGCATGTTCATAAATAGTGCTGTTATCAAGTGTGTTGTTGTTGTTTCTATCCTCTTGTGTAAAAATTACACGAATTCCATGAGTTCATGCTCCTCAAGCTGTTTTATGATAAGCAGCGGCCTCTCCCATAGGTCCTGTTTAGTGCATCTAATGCAAGCCAAAATGGGTTCTGGAGCTGCAGGTGCCAAGCTACATTTTGGGCAAGTGGGGTAGATTTTGTTATTATTTTCTATCTTCATAATGGCTGGGAATGGCCTGTTCTAAATCTTGTTAGTGTTGTTTGATGCTGTCTGAGGTTCAGAACTCCTTCTGGGTCCTACACTCCATCAAGTGTGTAAACAAGATAGTAGAGAAAAAATATCACAGCATGTTCTTAAATAGTACTGTTATCAATTGGTAACAACACTGTTATCGAAACGTCAAATTGTGGTTTATTATCATATGGCTATAACTGTTTCAGTCGAACTGCTTTTCATATTTGTAGACATGTGGTGCACTTACAGTAAAAGCAGTTGCCTACCTTTACCTACCATGATTATCATGGCCTGTACCACGTGTACTAGGGATAAGCAAAAAAAAAAGGAGTTATAAGAAGGGTTGATGTTGAGGGTGAAACAGACCCACCATGATTATCACGTGTACTAGGGATAAGCAAAAAAAAAAAAAGGAGTTTTAAGAAGGGTTGATGTTGAAGGTGAGACAGAACCCACCATGATTATCATGGACTGTACCACGTGTACTAGGGATAAGCAAAAAAAAAGGAGTTATAAGAAGGGGTGATGTTGAAGGTGAGACAGAACCCACCATGATTATCATGGCCTGTACCACGTGTACTAGGGATAAACAAAAAATATATATAGGAGTTTTAAGAAGGGGTGATGTTGAAGATGAGACAGAACCCACCATGATTCTCAAGGAATGTACCACGTGTACTAGGGATAAACAAAAAATATATATAGGAGTTTTAAGAAGGGGTGATGTTGAAGATGAGACAGAACCCACCATGATTCTCAAGGCATGTACCACGTGTACTAGGGATAAACAAAAAATATATATAGGAGTTTTAAGAAGGGGTGATGTTGAAGATGAGACAGAACCCACCATGATTCTCAAGGCATGTACCACGTGTACTAGGGATAAACAAAAAATATATATAGGAGTTTTAAGAAGGGGTGATGTTGAAGATGAGACAGAACCCACCATGATTCTCAAGGCATGTACCACGTGTACTAGGGATAAACAAAAAATATATATAGGAGTTTTAAGAAGGGGTGATGTTGAAGATGAGACAAAACCCACCATGATTCTCATGACCTGTACCACGTGTACTAAGAATAAGTAAAAAAAGGAGTTTTAAGAAGGGGTGATGTTGAAGATGAGACAGAACCCACCATGATTCTCAAGGCATGTACCACGTGTACTAGGGATAAACAAAAAATATATATAGGAGTTTTAAGAAGGGGTGATGTTGAAGATGAGACAGAACCCACCATGATTCTCAAGGCATGTACCACGTGTACTAGGGATAAACAAAAAATATATATAGGAGTTTTAAGAAGGGGTGATGTTGAAGATGAGACAGAACCCACCATGATTCTCAAGGCATGTACCACGTGTACTAGGGATAAACAAAAAATATATATAGGAGTTTTAAGAAGGGGTGATGTTGAAGATGAGACAGAACCCACCATGATTCTCAAGGCATGTACCACGTGTACTAGGGATAAACAAAAAATATATATAGGAGTTTTAAGAAGGGGTGATGTTGAAGATGAGACAGAACCCACCATGATTCTCAAGGCATGTACCACGTGTACTAGGGATAAACAAAAAATATATATAGGAGTTTTAAGAAGGGGTGATGTTGAAGATGAGACAGAACCCACCATGATTCTCATGGCCTGTACCACGTGTACTAGGAATAAACAAAAAAAAAAAAAACAGTTTTAAGAAGGGTTGATGTTGAAGGTGAGACAGAACCCACCATGATTATCATGGCCTGTACCACGTGTATTAGGGATAAGCAAAAAAAAAAAAAAAAAGGCAGTTTTAAGAAGGGTTGATGTTGAAGGTGAGACAGAACCCACCATGATTATCAAGGCCTGTACCACGTGTACTAGGAATAAGCAAAAAAAAAAGGAGGAGTTTTAAGAAGAGGTGATGTTGAAGATGAGACAGAACCCACCATGATTCTCATGGCCTGTACCATGTGTACTAGGAATAAACAAAAAAAGGCAGTTTTAAGAAGGGGTGATGTTGAAGATGAGACAGAACCCACCATGATTCTCAAGGCCTGTACCACGTGTACTAGGGATAAGCAAAAAAAAAAAGAAGTTTTAAGAAGAGGTGATGTTGAAGATGAGACAGAACCCACCATGATTCTCATGGCCTGTACCACGTGTATTAGGGATAAACAAAAAATATATATAGGAGTTATAAGAAGAGGTGATGTTGAAGATGAGACAGAACCCACCATGATTCTCAAGGCCTGTACCACGTGTACTAGGGATAAGCAAAAAAAAAAAGAAGTTTTAAGAAGAGGTGATGTTGAAGATGAGACAGAACCCACCATGATTCTCATGGCCTGTACCACGTGTATTAGGGATAAACAAAAAATATATATAGGAGTTATAAGAAGAGGTGATGTTGAAGATGAGACAGAACCCACCATGATTCTCATGGCCTGTACCACGTGTATTAGGGATAAACAAAAAATATATATAGGAGTTATAAGAAGAGGTGATGTTGAAGATGAGACAGAACCCACCATGATTCTCATGGCCTGTACCACGTGTATTAGGGATAAACAAAAAATATATATAGGAGTTATAAGAAGAGGTGATGTTGAAGATGAGACAGAACCCACCATGATTCTCAAGGCCTGTACCACGTGTACTAGGGATAAGCAAAAAAAAAAAGAAGTTTTAAGAAGAGGTGATGTTGAAGATGAGACAGAACCCACCATGATTCTCATGGCCTGTACCACGTGTATTAGGGATAAACAAAAAATATATATAGGAGTTATAAGAAGAGGTGATGTTGAAGATGAGACAGAACCCACCATGATTCTCATGGCCTGTACCACGTGTATTAGGGATAAACAAAAAATATATATAGGAGTTATAAGAAGAGGTGATGTTGAAGATGAGACAGAACCCACCATGATTCTCATGGCCTGTACCACGTGTATTAGGGATAAACAAAAAATATATATAGGAGTTATAAGAAGAGGTGATGTTGAAGATGAGACAGAACCCACCATGATTCTCATGGCCTGTACCACGTGTATTAGGGATAAACAAAAAATATATATAGGAGTTATAAGAAGAGGTGATGTTGAAGATGAGACAGAACCCACCATGATTCTCAAGGCCTGTACCACGTGTACTAGGGATAAGCAAAAAAAAAAAGAAGTTTTAAGAAGAGGTGATGTTGAAGATGAGACAGAACCCACCATGATTCTCATGGCCTGTACCACGTGTATTAGGGATAAACAAAAAATATATATAGGAGTTATAAGAAGAGGTGATGTTGAAGATGAGACAGAACCCACCATGATTCTCATGGCCTGTACCACGTGTATTAGGGATAAACAAAAAATATATATAGGAGTTATAAGAAGAGGTGATGTTGAAGATGAGACAGAACCCACCATGATTCTCATGGCCTGTACCACGTGTATTAGGGATAAACAAAAAATATATATAGGAGTTATAAGAAGAGGTGATGTTGAAGATGAGACAGAACCCACCATGATTCTCATGGCCTGTACCACGTGTACTAGGGATAAACAAAAAATATATATAGGAGTTATAAGAAGAGGTGATGTTGAAGATGAGACAGAACCCACCATGATTATCATGGCCTGTACCACGTGTACTAGGGATAAACAAAATATATATATAGGAGTTTTAAGAAGGGGTGATGTTGAAGATGAGACAGAACCCACCATGATTATCAAGGCATGTACCACGTGTACTAGGGATAAACAAAATATATATATAGGAGTTTTAAGAAGGGGTGATGTTGAAGATGAGACAGAACCCACCATGATTATCAAGGCATGTACCACGTGTACTAGGGATAAACAAAATATATATATAGGAGTTATAAGAAGAGGTGATGTTGAAGATGAGACAGAACCCACCATGATTCTCAAGGCATGTACCACGTGTACTAGGGATAAACAAAAAATATATATAGGAGTTTTAAGAAGGGGTGATGTTGAAGATGAGACAGAACCCACCATGATTCTCAAGGCATGTACCACGTGTACTAGGGATAAACAAAATATATATATAGGAGTTTTAAGAAGGGGTGATGTTGAAGATGAGACAAAACCCACCATGATTCTCATGGCCTGTACCACGTGTATTAGGGATAAACAAAATATATATATAGGAGTTATAAGAAGGGGTGATGTTGAAGATGAGACAGAACCCACCATGATTCTCATGGCCTGTACCACGTGTATTAGGGATAAACAAAATATATATATAGGAGTTATAAGAAGGGGTGATGTTGAAGATGAGACAGAACCCACCATGATTCTCATGGCCTGTACCACGTGTACTAGGGATAAACAAAATATATATATAGGAGTTATAAGAAGGGGTGATGTTGAAGATGAGACAGAACCCACCATGATTCTCATGGCCTGTACCACGTGTATTAGGGATAAACAAAATATATATATAGGAGTTATAAGAAGGGGTGAGCCCACCACGTCAGTGATGCTGACTTGCCCGGAGTCCTCCAGGCAGTCCAACAGCAGCACCAGGCATTGTCTGCGGTCCTCCTCACTCCTGGACCCCACCTGCTGGCAGGCCATGTGCAGCGGACTCATCAGCTTCACATTTACCACGCTCAGGTCCAGGCTGAACCGCTTCTGGAAGACACTGCAACACCACACAACAGTAGTTCTCAGTTAGAATTAAATATTGAATAAGGTTCTAGCCTAAGACAACTATAAAGGATTTCTTTCAAAGATAATGATTTTTAATTATAACTTTTTTTTTTTGCTTATCCCTAGTACACGTGGTGCAGGCCATGATAATCATGGTGGGTAGTTAGCGACTGCTTCTACTGTAAGTACACCACATGTCTACACATGTAAAAAGCAGTTCGACTTTGCACTTACAAATGTGCCAGAGCCCCGTTTGGTTACTTGCACTCACTGGTGGGGTTGGACTTTTGCAAGAATCGGGGGTCATTGGAGCATTTTTTTTTTTAAACAGAAAAAAGTGTCCAAAGCGGGAATCGAACCCGGGTCGTAGTGGTCATTTTTCCTATGTTTAAAAATGTATTAATGTCATTTTATCCATCATTAAAATTGAATCATTCTGAAATTGAAACATTTTGAAAAAATATATATATTTTTTAAATCACCAATGATTTTAATTCACATTATTAATTAAACAATACAATAAATTTTCTAAAAATATAGAATCTCTCTTTAGCGGACACTCCGCGTGTGTGACACACTATTTATTTGGATTTGGTCTTATTACCTTATGTTTATAATCTATAATCCAAATTGCACCTTATCATGGATAACAGATAAGAGATCATAGCTCCTTTGGGTAAAACAGGGAGGTAGTTCTACTGTATTTAGTTATCCTAGCAAAATGTCCACCAGCAGGGTATATACAGTTAAAACTGTCTATAGCACCCCCTCTAAATAGCGCCTCCCTCTCTATAGCGCCCGATTTTAAATATGTACTACGATGTGATTTACATTAAAAGTGACCTGTCTATAACACCCCCTCTCTATAGCACCCTATTTTGGTGAGTCCCAAGAGGAGGCGCTATAGACAGGTTTAACTGTATATAATGAATATGTTTTACTTCAGTGTTAGGAAGTGAAAGAACCAGAGATATGCAGAAGTACCTGCTGCAACCAACACCTACAAGAAGCTAGATAACTAGAGAAACCAAATGTAAACAAGAGTGTCAAGGAGGAGAATTCACCTCTAGAAGAATGTCCAAGATATTCAGGTGAGAATTTCCTAGAAGATGGGGCTTATCCAGTGGTGATAGGCTGGTGCCACCTTAGATAAAGGTTGTTTGGGTGTCAACACTTGGGTTTTGGTTCCTGACAACTTCACGGCTGACATATTGGATAAAACCAGATTCTCATGGCTTTCATACAAAGGTAACATAAATATAGAAATGATATTGCCACGTGGAGGGAAGACCAACTTCAGGATGCGACAGCAATTTATTTCAGGCAAGAACAAACTATGAATGGTAAACAAAAGATAAGCCACGAGGGAAATTTACAGAGTAGCAAAATATAAACATATAAATGACCACTCTGTTAATAAAAATAATAAAATTTATAAATACTTTGTTACAATATTAAAATATGACGGAAAATATGACAAGTGTGATTGGGTTTTAACATTGAGACTGTGGCCATTGATTTGGGAGCAAGCTGATCAGAAAGTTTTGATGGCCCTGTGAAATAACCATAATCTGTAGTGCCAAGGTATATTTGAGATCACACACTTAGATCCTTTCCTGACCATCCTTCTACTTTTATTTCATGTTATCTGGTGGTTCAGAGAACCTTCCTGGCCAATTTATTTACTCAAAGCCCCCTGCTGGCATTGTTGATATCCTTGCTGTCAATCCAATTACATGCAGTGATGCAATCACTCCTGGCTGACAATCCTGTTCTCCACCTATCAGAAAGGGAAGCTGCATCAATATTAATCCTATTTGCAGCACCATCAAAGAGGCCACCACTCCCCAGCATAAGCTGAAATATATTGAGATGGACACTATATACAAGGAACCAAATAAAAGGCACAATTTGGATTATAGATTATAAACACAAGTATCAAGACCAAATCCAAATAAATAAATAAATGTGTGACATTTCTGTGTTGTTACTGAAACATCACACATTATTTATTTATTTTGGTCTTATTACCTTGTGTTTAGAACCAAATAAAGTATTTAAAGAATATGATCTCTAGGATTTGGTGTCTGAAGAGACAAAATGAAAACCTTTGAACACTTCCTTTTTAGTTTCCAGTATGGAGACATTTTGATATCTGTGATCCAATGTTGGTTCTCAAGTATTCTACTCTAACAACTGCACCAATAGTGAAACCCAGGGTGGTTCCAGACATGTCCAGAAATTCTCAAGTCCACATCAATCCTTCAATACATTTATTAAGATGACACCATGATAAGCAAAGCCAAAAATAGGCTCAAAATCCTGAAAAAAATATCAGGCTTAAACTGGGGTGCAAATGCCAATATCTTACGCACAACGTACCTTGCACTCGTAAGACCTATTTTGGAATATGCTACACCAGCCTGGATCAATGCAAGTAAAACTAACCTATCCAAAATAGACAGAATCCAAGCAAGCGCAGCTAAAATCATCAGCGGACTTCGAGGATCCTGCCCAAATCGCATTGCTGAACTCGAATCCAACCTTCTTCCCCTGCACCTAAGGAGAAAAATCTGCTTTTCAAAATTTATAACAAAAAAGATTAACTCTCCAAAAGAACATCTTACAGGAAAATTTATTAGAAATTGGGTCCCAAACCAAAGATTAAAACGCCCCACTCCTCTCAACATGGCTCACAACTCTAATCTTTTAGACATCCCAATTAATCCCAAACACAGAACTTCCTATCCCCCACACAAAACTCGCAACAAACTCATCTGTTTCCCTCATCTACCAGACAATCCCCACAAACATGAAACTCAGCCAGAATTACTTAAAGCTCTTGGCCTCCAAATCATTGAGGAAAATAGCTCCCTCTTCGACATCACAATTTACACTGACGGTAGCCAACTTGAAACTGGACTGTCTGGCAATGGAATTGCTATCTACAAAGATAAGATCCTGGAAAAAATATCCCTCTCCCACCCTAAACATCTTTCAGTTTATAAATCAGAACTTTCTGCTATAGATACGGCTCTAAAAGACATCAACATCAACTCGCCAAGCAAAATAATAATCTACTCCGACTCAAGAGCAGCCATTTATACCCTTCAAAGCTGCTTCTCCAGTCAAGAACCCCTCCTCAAGAGCATTGCTAAGTCTGTAAACCGACTCCCAGCCAACAGCTCAGTCACAGTGCAATGGCTTCCAGCTCACGTTGGAATTCCTGGTAATGAGCTGGCAGACTCTCTGGCAAAGGCTGGTGCTCTTGGCCTACCTGAAGCAAGAGAATCCACCACCCAACTAGACGAAAGAGACCTCCTCCGTACCATCAAAACCCAATGCCTGCAGGAATGGAAATCTGATGCTGCACATGACTGGTACAGAGCAGGAGGGACAGGCACCGGTTCTGTCCTCCCAAAAGACCAAAAGTCTTTGATTTCCAGACTTAAGTCTGGTCATCTACGGACAATGACTTTCCAGAATGGTTGCAAGGTTTTCCCACTATGTACCAAGTGCAATTCTCAGCCTGCAACCCCAAGACATATTATTGACTGTATTGAGTCATCCATTGATGAGCTCTACTCTTCCCCGGCAGACACCATCAAAAATCTCAAGCTTTACAGGCTTGATACCTTAGTGTGATTGGGTGGAGATAAGAAAGAAGAAGAAGATTAAGATCTTAAATCTAATGCTGCACATGACTGGTACAGAGCAGGAGGGACAAGTTCTGTCCTCCCAAGAGAACAACAGTCTTTGATTTCTAGACTTAAGTCTGGTCATCTACGGACAATGACTTTCCAGAATGGTTGCAAGATTTTCCCACTAAGGGTCAACCTGCAACCTCAAGACACATTATTGACTGTATGGACTCATCCATTAATAAGTTCTACTCATCCCCAGCAGACACCATCAAAAGTCTCAAGCTTTACAAGTTTGATACCTTAGTGTGATTGAGTGGAGATAAGAAAGAAGAAGAAGATTAAAACCTTAAACCTTTATACATATTCTCCTGAGAGATTCAGTAATTGAGTAGAGGGAGAAAGAAATTTACAAAGTTATATGGGAAATATGGAAATAGAGATCTATCATTATTTAGAAATAATATTATTACATTTATAAATTCTCACAATTGCCATCCATCGATAAAATTTGTCATATTTTTGTTGGATAATGTGTTACTCTCTTCACATATATCATCAAATAGTATTTCTACTAGGTCTGTAGAATATAGTAATTAAACATAACCAAATATATTACTGAAATAGTATGCTAATAGTTTTTGGAACCATATTTTTTATATTTACTTTCACAATTCCTCAAGTATCAATTATGGTTTTTGAAATTTGTATCAAAAATTGAATTATATATATACACCAATACCTCGCTTTGCATCATTTTGTTTTGCGTTTTTTTTTTCGAAGTTGCCTCGCTGCTTAATTTTTACTGATTTTTCACTGTTCATCGTTAGATTTTCGAAGTTGCGTTGTTTTGGATTTGAGTCTTTAATTTTTTTTTTTCCTAAAATATGGCAACACCTTTGTTTTTGATTGTGCCATGCCATCAAAATTTTATTTTCACTTTGCGTCGTTTCAATTTGCGTAGTGTTTTTTTGGAACGTAACCCCGAAGCAAAGCGAGGTATGGGTGTATAAAAGGTTTTAAAACTCCAGCGATAAATTTAAAAAACATGACATATGCCTTTCATTTGCCTTTGATTCTTGACAAATGTTGGCAGAGGATCAACCTGTTAGATCTTTTATTATTGTTTTAATAACTCTGTATATATTGTATAGTATTTGACCAGGTACAAGGTAATAAGACCAAAACCAAATAAATAGTGTGTGACATTTCGGTAACAGTGTTGTTACCATCTTCAGACAAAAGTGCTGAATGAGAAATTTTACCACAGCATGTTTTAAATAGTTACTTTTTTTTAACTTTATTTATTTATTTGGATTTGGTCTTATTACCTTGTGTTTATAATCTATAATCCAAATTGTGCTTTATCATATTTAACCAGAACAAGGTAATAAGACCAAATCCAAATAAATAAATAGTGTGTGATGTTTCGGTAACAGCGTTGTTACCATCTTCAGACAAAAGTACTGAATGAGAAATTTTACTATTTATTTATTTGGATTTGGTCTTATTACCTTGAGTTTATAATCTATAATCCAAATTTATCATATTTAACCAGAGGTGTACTTGCCTGTGTATATATAGAGATAGGGTAAAATAAAGGTGTGTGTGTTATATGTGTTGGGTATATAATACATGTAAGAGAGTAGTTACTTTAACCATGGAGAGAACCCGCTACATGTTATGGATGACCTGACTCTACCTCGACAATTCTACAGTAACAGCATGATATATTCTTCATTCTTATCTCAAAGCCATGATAATCATGGTGGGTAGTTAGCGACTGCTTTTACTCTAAATGCACCACATGTGAAAAGCAGTTCGACTTTGCACTTACAAATGTGCCATAGCCCCATTTGGTTACTTGCACTCGCTGGTGGGGTTGGACTTTTGCAAGAATCGGGGGCCATTGGAGCATTTTTTTTTTTTTTTTAACAGAAAAAAGTGTCCAATGCGGGAATCGAACCCGGGTCGTAGTGGTCGAAAACCAAATGGTTTAACCAGCCTTCCACTGACCTTCGTGATATATTATTGACTTACCAGAACCACAGAGATATACTGATACAAACACTATGTACAAGGTGGTTCCTAGAGGTTTCTTGATATTTAAAGAAAAAAAAAAAAAAAAGATATTCAAGGCCAAAAGTTAAGTATGCTAAAGTTGTCTTCATCTTACCTCCCTGATTCAGTACATTCTCCCCTTTGTTCTATTGTTTTAGAGTTTATTGGCTCTTTGATTGGGGTCAGGAAACACCTATGGTCACTTTGCTGGCCAACAAGACATATGGGTTTGGCTTTTCTTGTTGTTTATCAATAAAATTCATTCTCTTCAAAATAATACACACAATTAATCATTCCTCCAGGAAAAGTATCTTTTCAAAACATTTTTATTCTCTAGCTTTCAGGCATGGACGTCCTTCTACGGGAGAAAACATGGTATTATACAGCGTCCGTTCCCAAAAGCTAGAGAATAATAAAAATGTTTTGAAAAGACACTTTTCCCTGGAGGAATGATTAATTTTACTTAATATTGATAAAATGAATTATTTTATAGAATACACACACACAAGAGAATATAAGGATGATTTGAGAAGTCCACACAAATTGGCTCAATTCCAAGTGTTTCACAATAACTTAAAACCTTCCAAATTCCAATAGGCGTAATAGCTATGATAAGGTACAATTTGGATTATAGATTAGAACCTCAAGATAATAAAATCAAATAAATAGTGAATGGCGCTTCAGTAACAATGCTGTTACCTGTCACACACTATTTATTAATTTGGATTTGAACTTATTATATCTTGTGGAGTTAATAGCTAGTGAAGAGTCAAATTTATTGATAGAAAAAAATATAAAATGGAACCATGTTAAAACAGTCTCTTTTATAACAGCACAACTTGGTTAGAATATACTAATTTTAAAGCCCCATGTTTTAAGTCTCAATTATTTAATTGTGGTTATAACAACAATATAGTTAGAATGATATAAATTCTTGGTACAGTAGAACCTCCAAGAGAGGACACTCGCGCTAAAGGACACCTCTCCACAAAGAACAGCTTCCATTTGAAAAATTACCATTTTTACTAATTAGTAACTCTCAGGTAGGAAGACATCTCTCTTTAATGGCTCTGCAATTAGGCGTCCTTTACAGGGAGGTTCTACTGTACCAAATGAGTAATGTTCGACAGTAGTGGAAATTATGTAGAACTTTGGTTCTCTAGCCAAACCAACAAAGAGAAACCACACCAGTCTAAGTGTGTGGTGGCTGTCATAACTTTGACTCTTACATATGGCATGCGCTGTGTCATTTCTCTGATTGGGAAACAGAGGAAGTGTACTACCCGTCTTCCAGAAAAAATCACAACTTTTCAATTCTGTGTCACAGTCTAGGACCATAGAGGAAAGGAAAATCTTGGTCGATATATTGAGAAATAGGATTACATGCTTTCCATGCAATTTTTATTTTTTCATACTTTTTGAATATATTAGTAAAATTTCTCTTGCAAACTTTTGGTTTATAAATGGCAATGTGACAAATTTGGCTTCTTTGTTTTTGCACTTGAGATTTTGAATTAAAGTGTTATTCTCATATTTTTGGTTCATGTCTTCTATTATTCTATCTATCAATCAATTTGATGGGAAAATCTTCATTGATTAGTTCTTTTTTGATGTTTTTAATTTCTATATTTCTTTTAACTGTATCATTAATGAGTGTAAAAGTTCTATCTTAGTCTTCAATGTATGGTTTGTGTGTTTATGGTTATCTTTGGTTAATTTTATAATTGATGAATTTTTTTCTTCAAATCTATGGTAGAGGTGTTAAATCTAAAGAATGGACTATACAGTAGAACCTCCCTAAAATACAAGTTGTAGAGCCAAGAAAGATGCTGAGAAAGATGTGTTCTCTTACTGAAGAACAACTAATTAGTAAAAAATGGTAATTTTGGTAATAAAAACTGTCCTTGGCAAAGAGGTACAGTAATGGATAAAACTTGAGGAAGTAGAAAGTCTTTGATGTTGCTGGTCGTCTATGTTTTTGAAGAAGATAGAGGCAATTTTGTTCACACTTAGTTATCTCTTGTGTCTTCAATAAAGATCACTATGTATCAAATATAGTTCAGAGTTATTGTCTGAATCCTGATATACATGTTGAAAGGTACAACTTCCTTAAGTTTTGTCCATGAGTGTATATTGGTTATCTCGTGTGTCTTCAATAAAGGTCACTGTAATATCTTTCAGAGTTATTGTCTGAATCCTGATATACATGTTGAAAGGTACAACTTCCTTAAGTTTTGTCCATGAGTGTATATTGATTATCTCGTGTGTCTTCAATAAAGGTCACTGTAATATCTTTCAGAGTTATTGTCTGAATCCTGATATACATGTTGAAAGGTACAACTTCCTTAAGTTTTGTCCATGAGTGTATATTGATTATCTCGTGTGTCTTCAATAAAGGTCACTGTAATATCTTTCAGAGTTATTGTCTGAATCCTGATATACATGTTGAAAGGTACAACTTCCTTAAGTTTTGGTAAGGCACAATTTGGATTATATATTATAAACAAAAGAAGACCAATTTAGTTTTTAGATTTAGTCTTATTACCTTTTGTTCCTTAAGTTTTGTTCATGAGTGTAACTTCTAGCGGGCGCTTGGCGACACCTAATGATGAGTTTTGCCTTAAAATGCTTGACCTAAAGCATGTAGAAGGCCTAATAATTGTTCGTAACTTCTAGCGGGAGTATCAGACCCATTGAGGTTCTACTGCACATTTCCAAAATACAAATTTGAGAAATTCCTAATTCTCTCCCAAAACTTTAAGCATCTTTGGCCATTATTAAAAACAAAGTCCAACCTCAGGCAATACTCAGTATAAGTGGGGAGTGTCCCACTAAGTTTACTTTCTCTCTTAATTAGCTGGGTAATTATCAGTAGTCTCAATTAACAGAAGTATGAGTGGCCTTTTTATTAATACAATTAAGGGTAATTAAAACTCTTCAGTACAATTTTTCCTTTTAAAACACACACACAGAACTTTCTACGGTCTTATATTTTAAATACCCATTTGTGTGAGTAAATGAAACTAGCATATCCCAACAAATGAGAGATTTCAAACAAGACATGATGATAAAAGAAAATAAGACCTAATTACTTTTTTGTGATAGCATCAACACTGATATTCACTTTGCACTTCTTCAGCTCATAGGAAGAATAACTTCTTAGGTCCATTGATGTCTATAAAAATGATAAGGTACAATTTGGATTAGAGATTATAATAAAATAAAAAAAGACCTAATCCAAAAAAAGTGATAGCACAATTGATATTCACTTTGCAATTCATTTTCTTCAGCTCATAGAAAGAATAACTTCTTAGGTCCATTGAAAGTCTATAAAAATGATAAGGGACAATTTGGATTAGAGATTATAATAAAAGAAAATAAGACCTAATTCAAATTGGTTTTCTTTATTTCCTTTATCCATATTTTCTTTTATTATTATAATCCAAATAGACACGATGACTTCCCTCGACTTGAAGGCCAGGTGACCCCTGGTAAACCAGCATGTCACTAGACAGGACTTATAGCTCAACACATCTGTAAAATACAACTTTATGTTGAATCATAGCTATGATCTACTACTTCCATACTGGGAAGGTAAGTCTTTCTTATCTCAATCATATCTGGGTAAAGTAGAATGCATCTGCCTTTGTCATTAAGACTGGGAGCAGTACTCAGTGGCAGGCCACTGACTTAGCTCCAAAAGAAATGGCCGCCTCTGACATGAAAAACAGACTCCATTTTCAGCCGCTCCTAACATGGAGTACAAACTAATCCTGTATCCCTGGATTAGGAGCCCTTATAAGGTACTATCAGCCAGGCCAGCTGAGCCCAAGTTTTTTTAGTGAGCTTGTTACTGCTCCCCCTCCTCCTTTTTCATCCAGGCTTGGGACCAGCAAAGGCAGAATTTGGATGGTAAGTAGTTTAGATAAGTAGGGCTGTGGCTTAAGAACTAACCATATATTTGTAAAACATGTACCTATAGTACAACAATAAACTCCCTATTTCCTAGAGAAGAAACACAAGTAGGAGAGAAGAGCTTCTTTAATATGGGGATGATTGTACAAGCCTTCCAGCAAGATGCCCTTTATAGGTACAGTACATGTAGAAGGATATTGTTGCATCATGGCTAATGAACCTATTTTATTTTGTAATATTATTTTTCATATTGTTATATGTAAGGCCTCTAAACGGTTGCAGCCTCCGCCAATAGATGGCGCTTTCGCCGGATTTCCTTGCTGGCCGATGTGGGAGTCGCCAACTGCTCTGGTCCCATTTCTTGGGGAGGTTGGCTGTAAATACGCTTTTGTGTTGGCCCCAGGATGTAGGGTAATGTAAATACACATTGTCTGTTATTTTATTTAGATGTAATGTTTAGTAATAGATGACAATAAAAAGAAGTGCTTCAAGTCTCCGTGCCGCCTCCTGTCGTTACTCTCGCCATTGTCATCATCGCCAGGCTGCTGCTGCTACTACTCTTCTGGTAAGTCTCTCGTGTCCCTCCACCAGTGGTAAGGCCGAGAGATACTGCCAGAGGAAGGGAGTTTCCACTGGAGAGGTGGAGCTCAGGATGTCTTTGGGTGGCCTGCGGGGAAAAGCCGCAGGGAAGAGCAACGGGAGCCTAAGTGGGTGAACCACGAGGGAAGAAGCGCATCGTCGCAAAGAACCGGTAGGGTAAACACGCGACAATATATTTTAAATTCAAATTTATATTTTATATTTATTTATTTTTTATTAAACAGAATATATGTATTATAGAATCATCATTTGTATTTAGGTATACTGTGTGACTTCACTGCTCTCTTTGATGTGAGAAATAAATAAAGAATTCTGGAGGCTACTTAAAGTAGAGTTATCTCCACTTATATAAATTTGTAGGATGGTTGAAACACGTTCTTGTAAGACCCGGCACAGGAGAGAATCAAGGTTGAAAAGTCTGCCAAGCCACAACCTGGTGCAACACTATCTTGCCCAAAGGCTTTTGCGATCGTCCACATATAAATGAGGCTGTTCTTCCACTTATATAAATTTGTAGGATGGTTGAAA
The DNA here is from genome assembly GCA_030710605.1 of Cordylochernes scorpioides. NCBI lineage: Eukaryota > Metazoa > Arthropoda > Arachnida > Pseudoscorpiones > Chernetidae > Cordylochernes > Cordylochernes scorpioides. The sequence goes on from CP092880.1 coordinate 3,263,533, forward strand.
CACGTTCTTGTAAGACCCGGCACAGGAGAGAATCAAGGTTGAAAAGTCTGCCAAGCCACAACCTGGTGCAACACTATCTTGCCCAAAGGCTTTTGCGATCGTCCACATATAAATGAGGCTGTTCTTCCACTTATATAAATTTGTAGGATGGTTGAAACACGTTCTTGTAAGACCCGGCACAGGAGAGAATCAAGGTTGAAAAGTCTGCCAAGCCACAACCTGGTGCAACACTATCTTGCCCAAAGGCTTTTGCGATTGTCCTCTTATATAAAAGATGCTCTTCTTCCAGATTTATGTTACTTCTATAGCAAATAGGGAGATTATCATTGTCTTTATACTCTAGGTACATGTTTCTTTTATACAAAAATGCTTAGCTCCCAAGCCACAGGCCCTACTTACCTTATACTTGCCATCCTAGTATGTAAAAAGGTACTAGAAGATCTATAAAATATATACCTATAGAGTATTGTTGAATCTTCAAAGCTATACCGGTGATTTGAGTTTGCTGAATCATGCTACTGAGTACCTGAAAGAAAGCAGAGAGTTGTTGTAGGCTGTGACTTACTGCAAGAGATCCTTCATGGCCCACTGTGCTGCCAGGTGGAGCGGGGTGTTGCGACTGAAGCTCTCTCCATACGGGGCGTGGATGTCCACCAGCTTCTGGAGCAGCACGTTCTGGTTCCACATGGCCAGAGCTGCCGTCTCGTTGCCCACTGCCAGGTGGTCTCTTAGCCGGCTGCTCTCACTGCCCATCTGACACCACATGGGGTTGGTGTACAATCTGTGGGACTAGCCTGCCCTCAGTATATCATATAATGTTGTGTCTGAGAAGGAATAGAATTTTTAATAAAAAGCGGTAAAAAATTTGTTTTAAATACTTAATCACAACTACTCTACAAAAAGATTCTTTCCTAATTTATTAGCATTGGCAAGCTTTTGAGTTAAAGAAATCTTCCATAAGCGTTTCTTCCAAGTATATACAGTTAAACCAGTCTATAGCACCTCCTCTAAATAGCGCCTCCCTCTCTATAGCGCCCGATTTTAAATACATAGTATGATGCGATTTACATTAAAAGTGACCTGTCTATAGCACCTCCTCTAAATAGCACCCTATTTTGGTGAGTCCCAAGAGGGGGCACTATAGACAGGTTTAACTGTACATTTTAAAATTTATATAAATGAAATATATATACTTGGAAGAAATGCCTATGGAAGAGTTCTTAAACTCGAAAGATTGCCAATTATAATAAATTAGAAAAGAAACATTTTTGCGGAGTGGTTGTGTTTAGGTATTTAAAATACTTTCTGTAATTTCAAACATGATACTGTGTCAAATTTCAGGAATAGATGGTTCTAACATGAGGATGATATGGAACAAGTATTGGATAAACTGTGCTCATTGAATATCTGGGGCAAGTCTACCTCTATGATACCAACCTGCAACAACATGTGTAATACCATATTCAGCCAATTATTGTCATCATATCATTAATAATTATCAATTATTAGAGTAGAACCTTTCTGTAAAGGACACCTAAATGTAAGTGTCTTTTAGTGAGAGATGTCTTTTTACCGGAGAATTGCTAATTAGTAAAAAATGGTCAATTTTGGAGATGAAAACTGTCCTTTGTAGAGAGATGCCCTTTAGAGGGAGTGTCCTCACATGAAGATTCTACTGTACTTTTTTTTTGCTTATCCCTAGTACATGTGGTACAGGAAATGATAATCATGGTGGGTAGTTAGTGACTGCTTTTACTGTAAGCGCACCACATGTGTACACATGTGAAAAGCAGTTCAACTTTGCACTTATAAATGTGCCAGAATCCTGTTTGGTTACTTGCACTTGCTGGTGGGGTTGGACTTTTGCAAGAATCGGGGGAGCCATTGGAGCATTTTTTTTTTTTAAACAGAAAAAAAGTGTCCAATGCGGGAATCGAACCCGGGTCGTAGTGGTCGAAAACCAAAGGGTTTAACCAGCCTTCCACCGACCCCCCGTACTGTACATGAAATAATAGAACAAAAGAGAGTAAAATTGTACTTGAATCAGGTTTTGATAAATTAAGAGAAAAGCCTTTTCTTTGGTTAATCAAGAGACAGTATTTGGACATTTCTAGAACTAGCCGAATGACCCGGGCAACGCCCGTGTTTTACCCGATTGAATGTTTTTATTCAAATACTATTTGTTATAATTATAAATTTGGCGCCTTTAATAAATGCATATATTAGTTAATAACTATAGCCTATGTGCTTTATCTGTCTATGTACTGTTGGCTTCCATAGGCGTCTCTTACTGGGAAAAAGAAAGAGAAGTTTCCATTTAGTTATTAACTGATATATGCATTTATTTAAGGAGCGACCCGCTCCAACACAATAGTTACAAAAACGAAAAAGCGAGTGGGGGGGGGAAAGGTGGCGTGATCGTAGCCAACCAATAGGAGGGCGCCATTCCAAAAAAAAAAGCAAATGGTGACAGAGATGAATGATTAGGAGATGAAGAATGACGCTCGTAACTGTATATAATATATTTAAAAATCAATTATTAGTTTATTCTGACTGATAAGACAAGCCATCAAAAACTTTTAGTTACATATTCAGTCTTTATTTAATCAACTTGATCCCAGTACATTTTCACCTTTGTACTATTTTTCTTATAGTTTGGCATATTTATAAAAAATAAAATGTGTTACACATTTATATATATATGCAGAATATGTAGATGAAAAAACGAAATAAAAGAGTTTATTTTAATAGAAATATATCAAAGCAAGCTTTCGGGCAAAAAAAAACCTTCTACAGGCATGATTACAGCATCAAACTTGGCACTATAATGCAGGTACAATGGCTAAAAAGAATATATACATATAACTATTTACATATTTGCGGAATAAATTATGAAAATGAGTATTTGCATTAGTTATGCCTATTTTATTGAGAACTAATGATGCTGTAATCACGCCTGTAGAAGGGTTTTTTGCCCGAAAGCTTGCTTTGATATATTTCTATTAAAAGAAACTCTTCTTTTATTTTGTTTTTTGTCTAAATATTACCAAGAAGAATATTATAGTCGTTATGCAGAATATGTATTGAAAAATACAGTAGAACCTCCATGAAAAGATACCCCCTCTACAAAGAACAGTTTTTATTGTTAAAATGTTCATTTTTACTATTTAGCAGCTCTCTAGTAAAAGGACACCTCTCCCTAAAGGACACTTTGGCTAGGGAACTAAGTGTTCTTTACAGACAGGTTCTACTATAGTTGCAAAATATTTTCTTAAAATTTTCCTAAGCACACAAAAGTAATTTTTGGAAGGTATTAATAGGCTTTTTCTAAATTTTTTAGACATAGGAAATCAGGAAATAACAATGTGCCATGAAAAAAGAATGGCTTACATAGTGTATAGTTGTAGATTTAAATTTTCTATAAATGGCTTGAGGAAAACTAAGGGAACTAAGGGTTGGTGCGTAAGACCAGTTATATTTAGAGGGAGGGTACTGTGGTGAGGAGAAACAAACAAAGGACAAGCCAAGTAATTAAAGATGAATCACTGAGAGGATGATGGCCTCTGCAATCTATTGATAGCCAGCCCTACCACATTCTTTCTAGGGAGTTCTACCATCTCCTACTGAAACCCCCACACACTGTTGGCAACCTAGGCTGTGTGTGAAACTTGGCATTTTTACCAAACACAGTATAAACTTGAGCAAAATCAATCATTCCTCCAGGGAAGAGTGTCTTCTCTACAACCTAACTATGTATTCCTTGCTTCCTTGATTTTTTCTGGTGGCCTATATTTATTCATTTGTTTGTCCTCTTATTAGAGATATATATATTTAAAATATTTTGTCTCAATAGTTAATATGTAAAAATAATATTTTTATATCTTCATAAAAATATGTAAAATAGTATCCGATTATATTTAACTCGTGTTCTATTGGCGTGTCATTATACCATGTTTTCTCTTGTAAAAGGGCGTCCACGAAAAGACACTCTTCCCTGGAGGAATGATTGATTTTGCTCAATATGTATACAAGGGATTATTTTATAGAACTGTATAAACTTGATTCAATAATCCCTTGTATCATAGTTAAGGTGAAATTATCAGGTTCCAGGGATTGCCGATAGTTTCACCTTTAACAGTGAGATCTTGTTATAACAGCTTCCTTTATTCAATATTATAGGAGATCCCAAGCCCGGATAAAAAAGGAGGAGGGGGAGCAGTAACAAGCTCACTAAAAAACCTGGGCTCAGCTGGCCCGGCTGATAGTACCCTGTAAGAACTCCTAATCCAGGGATACAAGATGAGTCTGTACTCCATGTTAGGAGCGGCTGCATATGGTGTCTGCTCCTCATGTCAGAGGCGGCCATTTCTTTTGGAGAGAAGTCGGCCTGCCACTGAGTAGTGCTCCCAGTCTTAATGACAAAGGCAGACCCTAATATGATTGAGTGGAGATAAGGAAGAAGAAGAAGATTATAATAGGATTGCGGATTTCGACAAATTACAAAAAAAAAAAAAATCGTAAGAAACCACAACTTCCTTGAGAGAGCATAGTCCAAAAAGATGGTTGGACCCATGTTCTCCTGGGGGGTGATCTCTCATCAGAGGTTGTCATGTCAGGCCAGGTCATAAAGAGTCTTTCAACCCAAACAGAATCTCTGATGAGAGACCCACCTCCAGGAGGGACCGAGTTTTTGTTTGTTTTTAGGCTGTCTCTCATGGTAGACTACCATCATAATTCTAAGTTTTAATTTTAGTCATAAGGCAATCCATTAAATATATGTCATAATTTGTATAGTTAATGACAAGAGATAGAATTTATTTATGTCACAAAATAAGTATGTAAATATGTCACGCTTGTGTTAAAATGTAAATATGTAAATTCATCCATTTATAAAAGCTGGACAAAAAAATAAAGGTGGCAGACATCGCGGGTGCGCTGTTCGCTAGGCATAACGGCTGCGCCTCTTCATTTAGCTACGACATATATTTATATGGGTGTATCTGGATCTGTAAAAGAAAAAAAAAATGTTTTTCTCAAAATATTTCAAGGGATTGCTCCCTCTTTATTGATTTATTACAATGTTTTAAGTTCTAATTGTTTTACCCACGATTATAACAACAAATAATTAAAAACACAAGGTAATAAGACCAAATCCAAATAAATAAATAGTGTGTATTGGATTACCTTGTGTTTATAATCTATAATCCAAATTGTGCTACCTTAACAAAATATTATGGTTTCAAGAGATGATTTATTATGAAAAAGGATCTTCTTATCTTGCAACTGAAAGTTGAAAATGGCTTGCGCCATTTGATTAATCAAGAATGGGTAATTGGCCAATTCTGGAATAATTAGAAATCAACGAGAATAGTAGATATTTATTCCGAAAGATGGCGCAAGCCATCAGCAACTTTTAGTTGCACGATAAGGAGATGCCTTTTTCTTAATTTATGCACCTTATCCCAGTACAATATCACATTTGTACTATTTTTTCAAGTGATGATGTTATGATAGTTATGTTTAACTGTAGTTTCCATTGTTGTTAGATGCCACTATATTTAGAAAAAACAAGGCAACTCACATAGCAGAAACTTTAGTTCCTGCTTCTCTCGTTGAGGTACCAGATGTTTACTGTTTCTCCTAGTTTGGCAATACCACCAGCCATCTGTGTGATTTGTACAAGCCAAATTACTTAGTTGGGAGTTTTAGAAATGGCAAAAATTTAAAAATACAACATTTCCCCACAAAATATATTGTAAAAATAATAATTAGAAGAATATTCTGTTATATACTCCTGTAAAAGGGTTTGGGATACTTGAAAGATTGAAAGATTGTTTAAATAAAGCAAGAAACTTTATCCTCTGTGTGTTGTTACATGTAATAATTACTTTTTAAAATGTTCATTAATTCTAAAATTTAGTTATTTATTTTTTTAGGGGGTCGGTGGAAGGCTGGTTAAACCGTTTGGTTTTCGACCACTACGACCCGGGTTCAATTCTCGCATTGGACACTTTTTTTTCTGTAAAAAAAAAAAAAAAGCTCCAATGGCCCCCGATTCTTGCAAAAGTCCAATCCCACCAGCGAGTGCAAGTAACCTAACGGGGCTCTGGCACATTTGTAAGTGCAAAGTCGAACTGCTTTTCACATGTGTAGACATGTGGTGCACTTACAGTAAAAGCAGTCGCTAACTACCCAAAGATAAGAAAGAAGAAGAAGAAGAAAGTTATTTATTTTGTATTAGAGACAGAAGGTATACAGTAGAACCTCCCTTTAGCGGACACCTCTCTACAAAGGACAGTTTTCATTTGAAAAATTACCATTTTTACTATTTAGCAGCGAAACGATTTATCAACAAAGCGAAAGAAGACTGCCTTCAGCCCTCCAAACTTCATCTACGACAAAGAAAAGGTTGAATTACGTCGTATTTTAAATAGAGCGAAGTATAATGTATATAAATGTTTTATAGATTTTGATCTCCCCCACTAACATTTAAACCTGTAACGATGTTTATATGACCTGATAAAAATAATTTTTGTTGTACTATTTAGCAACACTCCGGTAAGAATACACCTCTCCCTAAAGGACACTTTGGCTCTGCAATTAGGTGTTGTCCTTTACAGGGAGGTAGTTGTATGTGGAGACAAGAAGACATTGGTGACAACTAGGGATAAGATAGCTTGCTAGGTTATAAGATAGAGAGGCTGGTACTGTGGTTATTTATCTCAACACTAGATGTGGCCACTTTATTCACACTTCTGGCGTCAAATCGAAACCCCAAACAAACAACCCTAACTAAATAGAATCTACACAATTACCCAGATTGAAATCAGGTTCACCCACTTCCATAGAGAAGTGTAAAAACCTTTTTTTTCCTAGTACACGTGGTACAGGCCATGGTAATCATGGTGGGTAGATGTAGGCGAGTGGTTTTACTGTAAGTGCACCACATGTCTACACATGTGAAAAGCAGTTCGACTTTGTATTTACGAATATGCCAGAGCTCTGTTTGGTTACTTGCACTCGCTGGTGAGGTTGGACTTTTGTAAAAATTGGGGACCATTGGAGCATTTTTTTTTTATCAGAAAAAAGTGTCCAATGCGGGTATCAAACCTGGGTCGTAGCGGTCGAAAACCAACGGTTTAGACCATCCTTCCACCGACCCCCTTTGCAAAAACCTTTCCTAAATTTCCCGAATGTAAAGATGCCATTGATGAGCTCTACTCAGCACCCCAGCAGAAACATTCAACAAGCTCTACAGACTTAATACCCTTATAGGATTGTTGAGTGGAGATAAGAAAGAAGAATCACACAGCAAGCTATATTAATATGTTAAATAATGTTTTCCCACTATGTACTAAGTGTCAACCTGAAACCCCAAACCACATTATTGACTGTATTGACTCATCCATTGATGAGTTCTATTCTTCCCCAACAGACACCATCAACAAGCTCTACAAACTTTACAAGCTTGATACCCCAATATGATTGAGTGGAGATAAGAAAGAAGATATTTTAAATAATATATTTAATATTTCAAACTTGAGTGCTAAAGTATCACAGTATTAAACTCTTCTTCTTCTTTCTTATCTCCACTCAATCATATTAAGGTATTAAGTTTGTAAAGCTTGTTGATGGGTCTTCTGGGGAAGCTAAGTAGAGCTCATCAATGGATGAATCAATACAGTCAATAATGTGTTTTGGGGTTGCAGGTTGAGAATTGCAATCAATCAGTATTAAACTGATTTTTTAAAGGAAAATTGCTATAATAGAAACTTACCTTCATCTCTTCAATCCAATCCAAAAGTCTCATAAATGACACATTTAGTTGTTGGGGAGGCCAAAGTGACATTCTCACAAGAGCTATTCAAGCTTACAAACCAAAACTCTCAATGCCAACTGTTAACCCGATAAACACCACCGCAGGAAATGCAGTATGATGTAATCTGCTGTGACCTTTCGTCTGATCAAACCTTTCTTCTACACTGATAAAGCACAATTTGGATTATAGCTATAAGAAAATAAGTCTTAATCCAAATAAATTAATAGTGTGTGGTCTTATTTTCTTGTAGCTATTTCTTCTGCCCTGTTCTATACTTGCTTCCTTATAACTCCTAGAAAAACTAATTAAGCACAATTTGGATTATAGATTATAGCTATAAGAAAATAAGTCCTAATCCAAATACAGTAAAACCCCGCTAATACGAACCCTGGATATAACGAACCTTCCCTTATAACGAACCCACGCCGATTCCCAATTCCATTCCATTGAAAATACCATCGTTATAACGAACTTTGAGATTTTTAGAATAACGAACTACCCCTATAACGAACCTATTTCGGGTCCCAAAATGATAAAATCTATTAAAAATACTATGCTTATAACGAACTTAGAATTGTAATAAAAAAAAAAAATTTTAAAAATAAAATTTTGAGCATGTTTAAAGCTCGCGGATCGCGATTTCAAAACAATAAATTTAGCGGCATTGTTTGTTTGATTTTTGCACTTTATTTTTGCTGTATGTTGTATAAATTTTTACACATTATACTTTTTATTAATTAGAATATCTTTGCATCCATTAAATTTGAAATATAAAAAATGCAAATGGCTTCCAAAATGAAGAAAACAAAGGCATTTTAAAAACAAAAGCATTATTTCTTTAAAAAAAGGCCATTTTCAGAACTTTTCAAAGTGAAACAACATAGGCAAAATGTTAAGAACATATTAAAATAAGAGAATATAACTTTTCTATTATAAAAGATAAAATATAAAGTTATTAAAAATTGTTACAAAGAGGAATCAACTTCAACTTTTGCCGCGATCGCGATCGTACGTTTTAGGGCTAAAAAAAAAAAGTCCAAATAAACGGTCCCGTGATGAAACAAAAATTATTTTTATGCCATTAACTATGGTGATTTTAAAGTCAGCAATGTTTTGCATGGCAGGTTAAAAAAAAAAACGAAATCTAGACCTAGAAGAATATGGGGAAACATGAAATGGAAGAAAAACACTAACTTTATTTGAATGGTGCAATGCTTGGAAGAATGCTTTGAAACAACAAGGTATTAGAGCCATTTTTTCAAGTAAAAATTGTATTATATAATGTGATAATGATGTTTTAAAATCATTTCATATCTTTGAATATATATTTAATAAAACTTTGCCTAGGATTTGTCTTGATTTTTAACTTAGACATAGAGGTACATGTATGTTAATCATAAGAAGAACCTATTATCTAATGATTTCTATTATTATTCAGTATTAATATAAGGAAATTAGTCAATTAAGGGAATTAAAATAAAGTGACCACTATTAAGAGGCAGCCTCTACTTGTGTGTATGGCTGTTTTTTAATTATACAGTCTAAAATTTTTGAAAAGTGAAAAAAAAATAGCCAAACCGTGGCTATAGTGAACCAAAAGCTCTGTCCCATTGGGGTTCACTATAGAGGGGTTTTACTGTAATTTAATGGTGTGTGACATTTCGGTAACAGCATTGTCACCATCATCAGACAAAAGAATAACCGAAAGTTACCAAAACGTCACACACTAATAAATCATTTGGATTAGGTCTTATTTTCTTGTTTTATACTTGCTTCTTTATAACTCCTAGAAAAAACTCTTCAAAGATAAAAATACAATTTTTAATATACACTCAAGTAAGTGCCCTTCAAAATGTATTAATTTCAATGTTTGTATTTGCTATATATATCTTATATAAAGAAAAGAGATTTCTGTGTTGTATTTTAGAATTGTTGAGATTATGCTATGGTAATGCAGTCGTGGTTAATAAACTTGAAAGTATAATAAATAAAAATAGTTTTGATCAGAGGTTGCTTTAATTGAGCCAAGGAATGTATAAAATACATAATTTGATAAAAGTACTGCCTGGCTTAAGGCGTAAGAATTAAAAAAAAAAAATGAAAAGCTTATTTACATAATGTACAAAAGATTTGAGCCAGCCAACGGGATACAACAACAACGAGTTTTTATAGGGCAAGCCTGACCTCTGGTGGTCGATTTAACAATATTTGTATCTATGAAATATATATTTAAAAAATATAATATTTTAATATAACATATATATATCGTTATAGCTTACTGCATTTACAAGATTTTTTTTTTTTACAAAAGAAGACATTAAAAATAAAAAAGGTATTTCCTGACCAGGAGCAACATGTGCTTTTCAGAAGGCAGAGCGCCATCTGGTAGAACAGAAATCAACTATTCATTTATTTAACCTGCTCCCTGATTTTGGCCAACCCAATTTCTTGATAAATCAAGAAAAGCCATCCACGAACGTGTTTTGCACTGTTGGCGCTCGTCAGTATGGAGTAGGCTGTACCACTGCGACCAAAAAGATTTTTAGTCCCAGTAGCTTCCTGAAAAACCAAGAAATGGGTATTTAAGGCTAAACTTGCGTAAATACGCTTAACACAGAAGACATATAAATTCAAATAGCAGATATAATGGTAAACAATATAAATAATTTCGCTCAGGGATAAGTTTTTAATCCATATTTCTGCTATATTTAGATCAATACATTCAGTCTCAGTTGGAGAAAAAAATATTTGAGAGGACACTCATGCTATAGAAGACATTTCTCTATAAAGGACAAAACAAGGTAATAAGGCCAAATCCAAATAAATAAATAGTGTGCGACGTTTCGGTAACAGCGTTGTTACCATCTTCAGACAAAAGTACTGAATAAGTTCTTTACACTGAATCAGTACTTTTGTCTGAAGATGGTAACAACGCTGTTACCGAAATGTCACACACTATTTATTTATTTGGATTTGGTCTTATTACCTTGTTTTTATAATCTATAATCCAAATTGTGCCTTATCAATTCTATAATGGACAGTTTTCATTTGTAAAATTACCATTTTTACTATTTAGTAACTCTCCGGTAAGAGGACACCTCTCCCTAAAGGACACTTTGGCTCTGCAATTAGATGTCCTATACAACGAGGTAGTTCTACTGTAGCAGCTCTCCAGTAAGAGGACACCTCTCCCTAAAGGACACTTTGGCTCTGCAATTAGGTGTTGTCCTTTACAGGGAGGTAGTTCTACTGTAGCAGCTCTCCAGTAAGAGGACACCTCTCCCTAAAGGACACTTTGGCTCTGCAATTAGGTGCTGTCCTTTACAGGGAGGTAGTTCTACTGTAGCAGCTCTCCAATAAGAGGACACCTCTCCCTAATTGGGTGTTCTTGTGTTTATTTATGTATTGAAATTAAAAGAAAGGATGGAAAACCATAAATATGCTTTGAAGTGGGATAGAATTCAAAATTCTGCTCTTGTAGAACACAGAAGAGACACAGGACACAATAAATTCAATTTAGAAAACCCAAGAACACTGGATTATGAAAAAAATTCTACAAAAGACATTTCAAAGAAGTCTTTTTCATCCAAAAGACATGTGCTTCAATTAACTTTCCACATAAGTTTTGTCCATGAGTATATATAGACATTGGTTAGTTGCATATTTAATAATATCTTATTTCAAAATGATAAAGTACAATTTATATGATAGATTAGAAACATAAGGTAACAAGACCAAATCAATAAATTATACATGAGGTTTCAGTAACAATTCTGTTACCAAAATGTCAAGCATAATTTATTGATTTGGCCTTGATAAGGTACAATTTGGATTATAGCTTAAAAACATAAGGTAACAATACCAAATCCAAATGAAAAAATATTGTTTGACGTTTCAGTACCATCTTCAGACTTTTGTACAGACTTCATTCAGTACTTTTGTCTTAAGATGGTAACAACGCTGTTAACGAAATGTCACACAATATTTATTTATATAGATTTGGTCTTATTACCTTGTGTTGATTTAGCATTATCTTATATAACATCTCAATTCATATAGGTAGAAATATTTACATTACATTCATTTCTATGAATAAATTTCAATTATATTTATAAGTATATGGTCTGAATTATTGAAGCTCAATTTTTTTTAAAAAATCCATTAGTTATAATGAATCTATCACCACTGATTATTTTTTTTAAATCAAGGAAATTATTGCAAAGTGTGACATTTTAGCTAAACAAAGCCTAATCAAAGTTTAATTGTATCTTTTGATATATTTTCTGTGAATAAAGATAGCCTTTGCATTAATAATGCCTTTGTTTTTGTGCTGAATATAAATTGTAATATTTAAATTATTTTTAAAAACTATATTTTGGTTAATCGTATTATTTGATAAATCGCTCAGTTGAAATGCCTTGTCACATCACTTTAGCCAATATGGATATTGAGAAGTCTATTTTATTAATTGCAATTTCTAAATGCTTAAAATTTTTGTTCTCTCTCTTTAATGAATTTAAATATCACAACCGTTTTTTATATAACTTCCAGAAAACAATTTAAGATTGTAAAAAAAAAAAAAATTTTTTTTTGTTTGTTTCAAAATACACTTCCTAAACAAAAATATTTACTAAAATAACAATGTATATGTAGAAATAAATTTCGTGGCTTAAATAGTGTATATAATTAAAACACGTTAAAAGGAATCAAAACCAATGTATAAATTTAGTTCCGTTTCGCTTATTACGCACCTTAATCTTTGTTCGAAACCTATTGATACGTTTATATGAATGATTGAAAAAATATTATAAAATATTTAAATTATAGCATTTGTGAAATTTTCTAATAATTAGTTTTAAAATATCTCCTTAGTCAATATTGTAACAAAAAGATCCATATGAGGAAAATAATAGACGATCACGAGACCAGATCAGCTGAATCGTCTGACGGGTTCAAAGGCCATTGATACCTTTGTTGTTTAGGCGCAACAGCAACACGCACACATCTGGTAAATTGAACAAATTAATTTAAAATAATTTTTCAACTTTTAGAACATAATTTTAATTTAAGATAATTTTTATAAATAGAACTTGCAAATATAAAAGAAATATATATATTGACTACATTAACATTAAGATAAGAATAAAAGTAAATCCGGCAGCTAAGTTAAAAAAAAATTTTTTTTTTTCAATCCAAATTAATAATTGGCACGCAATTTCTCTCATTAAATTTATATCTATGTATATTTTTATAAATTATTTATGACCTCGTTTGTCGCTTTAAATAATAAATTTGAAATATTTATATTTTGAGTTATGATCTGTTTCATGTGATAATGGAATTTTCTGCTTCTAGGAGAACCAGTGTTATCTATGCTCTTTATTTTCTACCTAATATCCATCATGTTATTTATTTGGTCAACCCAGGTTCCTGGAGTGTAAAGAAGTCGATTCAACAAAAATTAAAATGAAAAAAAAAATTGGAAGAGAAAAAGTTGAGAAATCAGAATACACACAGAGTCTTTCAGATTGTGATGGTTTAAGAATAATCCTGGCGTGTGTGCATGTAGGTCTATTGATCTCTAATCATTAAGTCCTAGCTGATAAATTTCGATATAAAATATCATAACAATAATTCACAAATTAAAAATTATTTGAAGAAAATATGTGTAGGTTCTCTCAGAGCGGAATACAAGCAAAATGAAGGTATTCATTTTGTTTATGCTGAGAAAGTTAACAAACACTTTGAGAATATTTCGCCAAAACATAAAAAAATAATAGATGTTAAGATGAAAATTAGAGAGCATACTGGATCAAGAAAGTAAAAATAAAGTTAGGGTGTGGGGTCTTGCCTCGTGCCTGTGGCTCTGCTCTACCTAATAAGTGATCCCTGGAATTGTGCGACCAAACCTCAAAGTATTAGGATAAATGTTTTGAAAACATATCTTATTCATTGAAATTCAAAGTAGTGCAAATAACTTGCCATAATAATCATTACTAAGCCTACCTAAATCACAAACACAAATCAAGAGTCCTAATTGACCCCCTCCTTTCAAAGAATCCATTGGTGGCTGATAACCTATTTTTATTGAAATCTAAAATATTTGCTATTTCATCAATAATGTGACAAAGAGTGGTGGTTTCCCTCCCCATCAATAATGAGCACGCGCCTCGAGCGCTCGTGCAAAGAACTAGTAGAGGAAATGTGAACATGGACATGTTGGGTCAGATTTCCATCAAACAGACCCAACAAAGATGTAAACATTCTTTTACATCATATATATATACAAGCAGTGTCTCGCCGAAAGTGTTTGGTGTGCAGATGGAAGTCCCACAGCAATGGCCGACGGTGGTTCAAAGGCCAAGGCAGGGGAAGACACAGCCCTGGACGTGAATCCCAAGATCTGCCAGGGGAAAACACAGCCCTGGACGTGAATCCCAAGATCTGCCAGGGGAGGACACAGCCCTGGACGCTTATCACAAGGTCTGCTGTAGGAGGATGATATCGGCCCTGATTAAGTAGCCAGAAGCCCAATGCAAACAGAAGCAGAAGAAGACCAGGAACGGGGGAGACATTCAGTTGGAGACGATGACTATACCGTTAAAGTTCACCCACAGTCCAGCACAGGATCTACACCAGAAATGGACTTCGAGCATTCGTCTTTGTAAAACCTTCTCTCTTTTAATTTGTATATATCTTGTGACATCACATTTTTTTGATAGTTGAGGCATATTTAGCAATTTTTGAATTTCTTAAAGAAGAAATTAGTATATAGATTTTTCCAGGGGGGGGCAGGCATCTTAAATTTTATTTAATTTCATTGTTAATCTAAATTATCTCTCAATGAGAAAGTTAAATTTTAAATTTTCGTTAATATCTACTTTATTCTAAATTGATTTCTCATAAGCCGAGCAAGAATATTTTCTAATTCATAATTTTTCCTTTAAAATAAAAATATAATAATATATTATTTTATTCCTTATTTTTTTTAATATAATAATAATATTATTTTTTTTTAATATTCTGAGAATTTTTGTATATTCAAGCTTTACTACTCTGCGAGAAATTATTGAGGTTGAGGTGACCAAAAGAGAATAATTTATCATATAAATATTTAAATCAATAATTTTTTATTATACTCGGAATATATATATGTATCCAATTGTTCGTAAAAGACTTACAAGAACAAATAGTAAAAGGATTTTTGACTATTTTCTTTATTGGAATACAAAATTATAATAAAAAAGAATTAATACAACAAAATTAACTTAACATTTCCCAGCTAGCTTTTTTCTAGAAAGGCGAAAAAACCTTTATAGACGCAGCTCCCTCGTGACAGGACGGCAACGCATGCGCCGATCTCCATCAGCTGGTGCCATCTTCCGTGGAGAAAGCGAACCATTGTTACAAACTCCCCCTCTGGCTACGAAGTCGTCCCGACGAGGAGCCAGTAACTCCAGACAATCCTAGTGGGCCTCCAGAAGTACTAGGAACAGCCCTTGGTGACCCTCCGGAGGTATTAGAAGAGGTCTTGGGACGACCGCGTCTTCTTATGGGGCAAACTTGTCGAGTGTCCCTTGCACTATATGGAGTTAGAGAAGAGACATGATAATTTCCTATGGGAATGGTGGGATCCGAGGTTGCAGCAACAGTGTAAGTAGTAGGTGATCTCTGAGTTAAAACTAGATAAGGACCTTCTCGTCGAGGCATAAACTTGCCAGTTTTCTTTGATTTAGACTTACTGATTGGATGTGTAGATATCCAAACCCGGTCTCCAGGAGAAAAATAAACCTGTCGTCGATTCTTGTCAAAATATTTCTTATGTTGATCTTGCTTCAACTGAATGCGTTCTTGGATCTCATGGGTAATTGTAGCAAATCGCTTAAGGTAGGGAGTAATTTCTGCAACAAAATTGTCATTATCGACGACTGCTTTAAAGTCTTGGACCACATCATCAATGTTATATTCTTCAAGAAGGTCTGTTAGGGCATCGCGGAACTCTATCATTCCTTGGGCAGGAATGGCAATCTGAGAGCGGGGCCCTCCTCTGGCAATGGTTTTAGAAACCCTTAAAAACCTTCCCCTGGTGTTTTCTTTGAGGTCCAGATAGTATCTTCTGTTGTCTTTGACCATAACCTCACTCTTTAGCTTGCCATCTTCTGGTATGTTATCTGGATTTGGTGGTCCCAGAGAGGCATACAGATCACTGAAAGTTGTTAGGTGGTCTCTAAATTTTGCAGCTGTAGACATGGCTAGTAGTAGTCTGCTCTTCCTCCCCGCTGTCCCCACCTCAGCCACTTTGATAAACCGGCCTCTTCTATTCTGCTTCACATCTAGATAGAACCTCTTGGATTGGATCTGGAGCATCTTTGTAGCCAACTCCTGTTCTTCCTGTGGCATGCGTTGGCCTCCTCTTTGAGCTGGATGATGCTCATCTCCGCTTTCCCGATCCGACATGATGGCCTCTCCCCCCGGTTGGAAACACGTCTCAAACTTTTCCAAAAGGGAGTTCAATTGACCTTTCTGGTGTACAGTGAGATGAGTTCCTTCATCTTTACGAAGATGACACGGAGACACGTTCTCAGAAACTGCCAATAATGCAGCGATGTTAGGTGGATTCCTAATGAAATCAAATTTTATTCGTGGACTTTCAGAAAAATACCATTTTCCCATAGGGATATCTAGAACAATTCCAGCAGCCTTTAGAAAGTCTGTTCCCAAGAGGGTTCTATTCCCTCTAGCATTGGTCAGAACCATCAATGATGTAGGAACCTTTTTCCCTTTAACATGGATGTCAACAGTTGCAGTCAAGATATCGACTATTTTCTCTTCACCATCACCGAGTTTTATACCAGTGATGTTTGGTACGAACTTCACTCCATTGTCTTTTAAAAGGCGATAAAGCTTCTCTCCAGCTACGGAGTGTGTAGCACCCGTATCTGCACAAACTGCCGCCTGATGGTGACATATAAAAACTTCAATGAGGCTCACTGGCTGACTTTCCACAAGGGAGCTATAAAAACTCATGCTATTCATGTTGAGTTTTGGTACAGTCTCAGTAAGATTGCAAGTTGGACATCTTGCCTTTATGAAGCCTTGAGCTCCACATCCATAACAATAAATTGAGGAGCGATCTTTCTTCCTTGTTTCACCCCTAGGTTTCTCTGTTATTTTAGAAAATGACTCTCTAGGGCCAGAGAAACTTCTAGATATTTCTTTTGTTTTCTCATAAGCGTTCCTCTTGTTGTTCAATGACATATCCTTAATTTTCCTCAAATTATCGTAGGTGTCCAATTTAGCAGCAAGTTGGCTTGGAGTAACCCAAGCAAACCACTCCTCCCAGAAATGGTCTCTCATTTCGGGACTGGTTCTTTTCTTCATTTGTTCGGCAATGATTAGATCCTTCAATTTATCAAAACTGGCAATCCTCAGATCCTGTAACCAACTTTCGAAAAAGTTCTGCAACTCAAAATAATAATCCTTCCAGGTGTTTTCTGAACTCTTTTGATGTCTATAGAACAGTTGTCTGAAACTATCGCCGCTAAGCTTAAAACGTGAAAGTAGCATTTTCTTTATGTGAGCATAATCATGGGATTGTGCCTCAGGTTCTCTAGCAATCAATTTGGCTACATCACCAGGCAAAACACCCAATAAATACGCTACCCAGTGGGTATTTGGTACTTTTAAAAACTTGAGTTGCCGCTCAAACAAATTAAGAAATGTGGCTATATCCGTTTCTTTTGGATTGAAGTTAGGGATTAACTTCTTAAACTCAATTTGTGGCACATCTGTTCCGGATGCAACAGATTCCGTAGTTTTTAGAAATTCATTATGCGTAGTTTGCATTCTCAATTTCTCAAGCTCAAACCTCCGCTCTTCATCCAATTCCTCAGATCTCTGCTTCTTAAGTTCTTTAGCCTTTCGCTCTTCGATTATATTAGTTAACATGTTTTTCACTAATTCTTCATCATAAGCAGACGATTTGAGGATAAGATCTTTCAGATCCACTATACGCATACCACTATCTGGGCTTTCTCCTAATTCCTGTGCCAATAACATGAGATCTATCTTCACTCCTTTACCCAAATAAGTCATTTTTACTTTCTAATAGCACCAATAAAACTATAATATCAGAAAAAAATATTTTGGGTAAAATAATTTTCCTATACTTTGCTTTTCCTAACTCTCGTTAGTTTTGCATACTCACGAAAAACTACTACTTTTAGTATCAAATATCTCTTAAAAGATATCATGCATAAAAATCAGGATTGATTTTGAGTTTAAAATAAAATTTTACTTATCTGTCTTTTCCTGGGTAGAAAATCTTGACATCAGCAGTCGAACATCCACGCACTATCTTCCGTAGAATACTTTTCTTCTGCCCCACGTTGGGCGCCAATTTGTATCCAATTGTTCGTAAAAGACTTACAAGAACAAATAGTAAAAGGATTTTTGACTATTTTCTTTATTGGAATACAAAATTATAATAAAAAAGAATTAATACAACAAAATTAACTTAACATTTCCCAGCTAGCTTTTTTCTAGAAAGGCGAAAAAAACCTTTATAGACGCAGCTCCCTCGTGACAGGACGGCAACGCATGCGCCGATCTCCATCAGCTGGTGCCATCTTCCGTGGAGAAAGCGAACCATTGTTACATATATTATTTAATTTCCTAAAGGAATCAATTTTTTTTTTAACCTACAATTTATTTTCTTGCGGCAACACGGTAAATTGGGGGCGTGGTCAAGATCACGTGCGTGTTTTCTGTCGACGAATGAAAATGCCAACCAATAGGAGCTTTGGCGCGAGCAGCGAATGAAAATGGACAGGGGCAAGCATAAAAGAGGGTTTCTTTGCCAAAATCGGGGCTTTTTGCTTTTTTTTGAATCGAGGTCGCTCAGTCTAGACAGTTTTTGATCGAGCGTCCAAGCAAGCTGGGGCAAGTTTCCAGGAAGGAGGAGAGCGATTTCTTATCAGGAGAGGTATGCGGTCGAGATGCTAGGTAAGTTAATTTAGATTTTGTCGTAAAGGTCTATATAGTAAAACATGGCGAAGCCATGATAGATGTCAAAGAAATTTCTTTTTTATGTTTAGCCAACATGTTTTGCCAACTATGGCAAGTTTATATGGTGAGAAGGACATATCCATGTTTTGATAGGTAAATTATTTCTTGTCCATGCAAGGTTGCCCTTGAAATGAGATGTTGTAATTTTATATTGTGTTAAATAAAAACCACGGCAATACAAAATTTTGATAGACTCAACTATTTTAGCTATTTTTTTGGTATTAAGAAATTTAGGATATTAAGCCTATTAAGAATATTGAATTTCTTTGTTTTTACCTACTTATGTCATGGTATAGTAAATACAATTTGTTTTATTTTGTGTAAAATTCTTTTTGCCGAATAAAGTTAATGTGGGTATTTATATAATGTGTGTTAATGTTCATATCAAACCACATATCACATATAAACCTTGGTGTGTATGTTATAGATTTTGAGTGTGTGTGTTTAAATTTTAGTCTACAGTGACTAAAGTCCAAAGAGGCTTATTGCCTTTACTATAAATTGTGAATATGTATTGTTACATCATGATTAATGGCGTATTTATTATATTATTTTTAATATATTTGAAATTTAAATTATATATTTATTTATTTTTATATTCTATGATATTTATTTAAAACAGATTATTTTTAGATTATCATCATTTGTATTTAGGTACACTGTGACTTCACTGCTCTCTTTGATGTGAGAAAATAAATAAATCATTCTGGTGGCTACATAAAGTAGACTTATCTCATTATTCCCTTTTATAAATTTGTAGGATGGTTGAAACACGTTCTGGTAAGATGCAAGACCCAGCACAGGAGAGAATCAAGGCTGAAGAGTCTGCCAAGCCGCAACCTGGTGCAACAATTGGTAGAGATGCTAGTTCCGACCCAGTTGTCCTGAATCCCAACATCGACATCCCCAAGTATGATGGAACAGAAGACCCTCGCCCATGGATTGAATCTCTTGAAGAAATTGGCTTCCTGTACCATTGGGCAGACTACATTATCTCCCGTTATGCTGCCATGAATATGGTTGGTAGCGCCAAAACCTGGCTGAACCTACACAAAGTAAGTTTCACCAGCTGGGAAAATTTCAAGAGCCGCCTAATTGAGGATTTTGCCTCAGACGCCAACAAAGAAGAAATGAGGATGAGATTAAACAGGATACAACAGTGGAATGAACCTGCAATCAGGTTCGCAGAGGATATCCTTGTACTGTGCAACAAGGTCGACCCCCAAATGGAAGAAGAGACTAAAATAAACTGGGTTATTGGAGGGTTAAAGAAAGAATACTCTTTTGCCCTTCACCTAAACCCTCCTAAAAATACCAATGAACTTCTAGAAATTTGTAAAAAGCTGGATTTGTTCGAAAAGAATTACCAAGAACGTGCAGAAAAATCAAAAGCTCTTTATAATGGACCACGCTCTCCTCGTCCCCATCATCAAGAGCAATGGAAGAATGCTACGTCGTTCAGAAGACCATATCAGAACACCTCCAAGCCCCAGGCCCCCGCTCCGAGGTACTACCAGAACACCTCCAAGCCCCAGGCCCCCACTCCGAGGTATTACCAGAACAAGCCTCTGCCCCAGGTATCTGCCCCTAGACGATCTTACACTCCCAATCCTGAGCCAAAACCGGTCTACCCAAGTAAAACATACAATAAGAATCCAAATTCAAATAGGAATAGGACAGAAGACGGGAGACCAATATGTTTCAAGTGTAACAAGCCAGGACACGTAGCGCGGTATTGCAGAGTCAGGTTTGTAAGAATTGTGGAAGAGGACCCCATAGTTACACAAGACAAGGTCGAAGAAGAAATCCGAATGGATAATGGAACTCAGAAGTCGAGACCTCTGCTCTACTCTGACGTAAGTAATAGCCCGTACTCGAGTATCCCTACAAGGAATAGATATGCTGCATTAGAAGATTTAAACTAAACATCGCGCCTGAGTCCGTCAATCAAAGCAAGTCGACCATAAATGGAATTAAAAAGTTAGACCCCAAATATAAAATGAACATTAACGTGGATAGAATCGGTATCTGCGAAGCTTTGATTGATACAGGCGCCGATCTTTCAGTGGTCGACCTTAGTACAGCTCTTAACACAGGTCTTGAAATAATAAATCCTGATAAAATGTGCTCCGGACCCGATGGCAAAGAATTAGATATCGTAGGAAATATTATTTTAAATATAAAATTTGATGACAAAACAATTACACATCAATTTGTGATAATGAGAACACATTTGCGAATATTTATACTTGGACGTGATTTTCTTAAGAAAATGAACGCAAAAATTGATTGTCAGCGTGAAATAATCAAATATGACTTGACAGAAAATCGTGACGTAATCAAATATCAACAGAAGAAAATAAAAAGTGCAAAGGATGCCATTATACCAGAACTTTCTATTAAATTGATTAATGCATTTGTAGAAGCAGAGGATGGCGAATACATCATCGAGGAGAACCATAAAATGTTTCAAACAAATGGACTTCGACTAGCGAGAAGCTTAATAAATGTTGTGAATAAGGAAACATATATCTGGATAACAAACCCTTACCCTCGACCATTAAAAATATTAAAAAACCAAACATTGTGCTTTGGAAGCCAGCCAGCCGAAGTGAATCTTATGGAAGAAAGTGAACAAAAAGAGCATGAAGAACCCCAATTTCAGATAAACGAAAATTTAGCATATACGGAAAAGGAGCAATTGAAACAAGTTTTGGAAAGGTACGAGGATTTGTTTTCGTCGGGATTAGGAAGATCCAACTTAGCGAAACATCGGATCGATACAGAAGGCGCGAAACCGATCAAACACAAGCCGTATAGGGTGAGCGCGAAAGAGCGAGAAATCATAAAAGAACAAATTGATGAGATGCTCAGAGACGGCATAATTAGACCATCCTCGAGTCCATGGTCCTTCCCTGTAATCTTGGTCAAGAAGCGAGATGGTAAGTACAGATTTTGCGTTGACTACAGAAAATTGAATGATGTAACAGTGAAGGATGTTTACCCAATTCCCAGAATTGATGAAGTATTGGATACACTTCAAGGATCCAAATACTTTTCAGCAATTGACCTTAAATCAGGATATTGGCAAGTAGAGGTTGAGGAGAAAGATAAAGAAAAGACAGCCTTCACTACAGCACATGGCCTATATGAGTTCAACGTAATGCCCTTTGGTCTATGCAATGCCCCTGCTACATTTGAGAGGAACATGGAAAATATGCTTGGTAATCTTAGATGGCAAATTTGCTTATGTTATCTAGATGACGTAATCATTTATAGCTCGGATTTTTCAACACATCTCAAAAGAATAGAAGCTGTTTTAAAATGTTTTCGCGAGGCTAATTTAAAATTGAACAACAAAAAATGCCAATTTGCTTTCGAAGAACTGGAGATTCTTGGCCATATAACTAATCAACATGGTATAAAACCAGCGGAGCATAATATCAAGGCTATTAGAGATTTTCCTCGGCCCAAAAAGATAAAAGAAGTTTAATCATTTTTAGGAATGTGTTCATATTATAGAAAATTTATCAAAGGTTTTTCAAAAATTGCCGATCCATTAACCAGTCTTATAAAAAAGAATGTACCTTTTACCTGGACAGAAAATCAAGAAAAAGCATTTCAAACCCTTAAAGTAGCATTGATAAATCCTCCAATCTTAGGGCACTTTGACCCGAATGCAATTACTTACATTCATACCGACGCATCTAACATCGGCCTGGGTGCAACATTAGTCCAAAAGTTCGGCGATAAAGAAAAAGTTATCTCATATTTAAGTCGAACACTGAGCAAACCTGAGCAAAATTATTCGACTACCGAAAAAGAATGTCTAGCTGTTGTGTGGTCAATGTCCAAGTTACGACCCTACCTATATGGAAGGCACTTCAAAATCGTAACTGATCATCACGCACTATGCTGGCTTAAGAATCTGAAAGATCCGACCGGCCGATTAGCACGATGGGCACTGAAGATTCAGGAATATAATTTCGAAATCATACATAAATCGGGTAAAAAACATCTGGACGCTGATGGTCTATCTAGAGGACCCTTACCTGAAAACGAATGGGACGAAGATTATGAAAGACTATTTCTGAATCAAATAATAGACGAAAAGGATGATTTTATTGAGAATATTAAGGAGAACCTTAGTGGAAACAAGCGTTCAATTACACAGAACTTCAAAGAAGAAAATGGGTGTCTCCACAAGAAAAATCCAAATCCTGAAGGTAGGGCATGGTTGCTGGTAGTGCCAAAGAAGAGAAGGAAGGAAGTCATGAGTGAATACCACAACCATATGCTGAATGGCCATCTGGGCGTCGCCAGAACCACTTACCGATTGAAGAATAAATACTATTGGCCTTCCATGTTGAAAGATGTTTCAGAATTTGTAAAGACGTGCCATCTTTGCCAAAGTCGGAAAGGTTCAAATCACTTGCCTTCTGGACTTCTACAACCTATTCCCCCAGCTAACTACCCTTTTGAAAGAATCGGAATTGACTTTGTTGGCCCCTTGCCATCAACGAAAAGAAGAAGGAAGTGGATAATTGTGTTGACTGATTATTATACCAAGTATGCTGAAACAAAGGCAGTATCAGAAGCAACCGTGAAAGAAGTCTCTACATTTTTAATCGAACATATTATTTTACGTCACGGGGCCCCAAGATTTCTTATTAGCGATAGAGGTTCACAATTCACTAGCAATTTGATGAAGGAGGTAATGAAAATGTGCAAAGTGAAACACTGCTTCACAACGAGCTACCACCCCCAGACTAACGGACTAACGGAACGGCTAAATAGAACTTTAATCAATATGATCAGCATGTATGTGAACACAGACCAAAAGAACTGGGATGAAATCCTCCCTTTTATCACCCACGCGTATAATACCACGATTCAAGAAACCACAGGCTACTCTCCATTTTTCCTGTTGTTTGGAAGGGAACCCATGTCCCTCTTAGACGACGAGAATATCCCAACGGACAGTAACATGGACGATTACGACGAATATATAGAAAACTACTTAGATAAAATAGCAAGGACGAGACAGGTAGTCATTAACAACACAGAGAAGACTCAGGAAAGAATGAAGAGAAACTATGACAAAAAACACAATGAGAAAATCTATGAACCAGGACATTTAGTGGCAGTTTGGACACCAGTCAGGAAAATCGGAAAATGCGAAAAACTATTGAGAAAATATTTTGGCCCATATCGAATATTAAAGAAGCTGTCTAACGTAAATTACTTAATTGAGCCGAAAGATAATCCTGGCCAAGACCCATTGATTGTCCATGTCTCAAGACTCAAACCCTATTTTGAGAGAATTGATGAGGTAACTCACGAGGACGTGACGACCTCTGGAGAGGGGGAAGTGTTACATCATGATTAATGGCGTATTTATTATATTATTTTTAATATATTTGAAATTTAAATTATATATTTATTTATTTTTATATTCTATGATATTTATTTAAAACAGATTATTTTTAGATTATCATCATTTGTATTTAGGTACACTGTGACTTCACTGCTCTCTTTGATGTGAGAAAATAAATAAATCATTCTGGTGGCTACATAAAGTAGACTTATCTCATTATTCCCTTTTATAAATTTGTAGGATGGTTGAAACACGTTCTGGTAAGATGCAAGACCCAGCACAGGAGAGAATCAAGGCTGAAGAGTCTGCCAAGCCGCAACCTGGTGCAACAGTATGCACCTGGATTTTACCCATGAGTTAGATGAGATCAGGATATAGATGTCATAGTGAGACGTAAGGACAAAATCTTACAATTGGTGCTAAACTACAAATCACATGTAAACCCGGGTGTATACTATATTTACCGTATATATATATATATATAGTGTAGAAACTATATAACAAAATTATAACAGTGATTCTAATTTTAAAACTTAAGGAGCAAACTGATAATAATGATAACTTATATCAGTTGGATTTGATTAGATTAGCAAGCTAAATCTAAATTAATTATAATAATAAATAGTTATTTAATTTTATAGTCCAGTTTTGTATTAAGATTATCTTCACTATTATGATCATTTAAATTCAAATTATAAAATTTGTAAAATGTTATTAATTTGTAGATAGAGAGAGAAAAAAAAAAATCCTTTACTTCTACTACATCCTCAAGTTAATTATATATTTATAATTAATAACAGTAAAAATTAACAAAGTAACGTCTATTACATCGGCTTTTACACGTCATTCAGACATACTCTAATCCTATATATAGAATAATCGAAGAGAGAATATATATAATAGTTAGAAAAAAGAGAGAAAGACAGAACCATGCACTTTTAATCAAACTAATAATAAGGAAAAAAAAAAAAAAAAGAAAGAGTTTTATAAAGAAGGTAGATAAGATTGTTAGTATATATATATATTTTTTTTTTATGATTTTATATTTTATCCTTTTTTTTTTTAAAGATTTTTAAAGGTTTTTTTATTTTATAATATGATTATAAATAGTTGTATTTAGTAATATATCTATAGTATGAATTAACATTTGTTATAAGTTTGGATATTATGTTTTGAAACCCTAATGGTAGACCAGACATACACAAAAGACTTTAGATTGAAATGAATTGGAAAAAGAGATCTGCTGGAACGGGGATCTTCAGATAAAAATTCCAGCGACATTTCACCCCTTGGGGTGAAATGTCGCTGGAATTTTTATCTGAAGATCCCCGTTCCAGCAGATCTCTTTTTCCAATTCATTTCAATCTAAAGTCTTTTGTGTATGTCTGGTCTACCATTAGGGTTTCAAAACATAATATCCAAACTTATAACAAATGTTAATTCATACTATAGATATATTACTAAATACAACTATTTATAATCATATTATAAAATAAAAAAACCTTTAAAAATCTTTAAAAAAAAAGGATAAAATATAAAATCATAAAAAAAAAATATATATATATACTAACAATCTTATCTACCTTCTTTATAAAACTCTTTCTTTTTTTTTTTTTTTTCCTTATTATTAGTTTGATTAAAAGTGCATGGTTCTGTCTTTCTCTCTTTTTTCTAACTATTATATATATTCTCTCTTCGATTATTCTATATATAGGATTAGAGTATGTCTGAATGACGTGTAAAAGCCGATGTAATAGACGTTACTTTGTTAATTTTTACTGTTATTAATTATAAATATATAATTAACTTGAGGATGTAGTAGAAGTAAAGGATTTTTTTTTCTCTCTCTATCTACAAATTAATAACATTTTACAAATTTTATAATTTGAATTTAAATGATCATAATAGTGAAGATAATCTTAATACAAAACTGGACTATAAAATTAAATAACTATTTATTATTATATATATATATATATATATATATATATATATATATTGAAACTACTTTAAGCTAGCCAGGCTAAGATAGAAACGTTTCCAAAATGGAACGTAAGTGGGACTCTTACATTGGTTACCCAACGTGGGGCTCGATTACTGTTGAAAAGTGTAAAACAACTTTACATGAAGTAAACCCCATTGTCCTGAAAAAAAAAATCTCATGCTTTACCACGATTTACATTAAGCATAAAACAAAAATGCAGAATAATGATTAACAATCCCTATTTATACCTTTGTCCAACTTTCCTATAACTTCAAAGAAATATTTAACGTTCAAATACGCATTTTTGTATATTTTCATGGTTTTGATAAAAGCTTTATTTAAAAATCCGTTATTCACGACGCCTTTTACATTTTTTTTTATTTTTCATGATTTTGGTAAAAGCTTTGCTTAAATGTCTACCACGATTCAGCTATTTATCGCTAAGACAAAAATTTTTTTTTTAATCCTATTTATTTTCCTATGCATTCATGGAAATACGTTATACTTAAAATAAATAAAAGATAACGTTGTAAGTTAAAAATTTTAATCACGTTAGGTTTATAATGAAAGAACGTTGTAAGCTAAATTTTATTGTGTTAGGCTAAAATTGAAACCCACGAGTTGAAGAAGGTATTTTATGCTTTAGTGTATAAGATAATTTCTGCCATTTATTGTTGTTTTTAACTCCGTGTCAATTGCACACATTAAATTTTTTTTTATTATCGTAATTTGTTTCGAGCTTAGCATATACATTATTCCAACCTTTCAATTTCAGGTTAATAGAAGCATCTTATGGTTGATGTGTACCGCATTTTTTCTAAGTTTCGAATATTGGAGAAATAATTTCTTCCTTTGTATAGATCCTGAAATTTTGGGACGCTAACTTAAGCCTAGAAATAATGTTTTCTCAGAAACCTGAGAATTTCCCACAAGCTCCAAATTTAGAACCTCTAGGGATATCTTTGATTGACACGTTGGGGCAGCGGCCACATCTGTAGAGAGGTGGAATGATTGACGTGAAAAACAACAGATGTGCATACAGGATGTTTTCGAGGGGGAAGGTAAGCTAGGGGGAATGGAGATATTTTTGAGGGGAGATGTGCAAAACACATGTATAGGCAATAGCTGGAAAGTGAAAAAAAACAATTAGAGACAGTTCACTGCCAGCTCTCGAGTTGAAAGGTTAGTTCTGCTATCCTCCCCGCTTTTGCGGGCAGGTTTTTCACGTCCTAAATATTCCATCTTCTTTTGTTTTTCACTATTACCTCCCTAATTATAAAGTCAATGTCATTTATTTATACTACAGTTTAATAATTTTTATATATTTTAATTATTTACGTCCCACAGAATTTCCACTCAATAAGACTAAAGATATTTTGAATTTTATTAGAATGCTCTCTTAGTTATCTTTAATCTTTATAATATTTGACGTTGTCTAGATAATAATTCAAAGCATTTATTTTCTTTTCTGATGTGCATTGACCTACGATTTATTTAATTTTAAATATTTGTATTTTCTGTATTTAAGACTTCATGCCTTAAATGTTCCACCTCCTTTAGTTTCTCACCATTACTTTTATTAGTAGGTCAATACGACTTATTTCAAGGTTTAATAAATTTTATTTTTAATTATTCTTTCTTCAACAAATTTATTCCACTTGATAAACCAGGAGATATTTTGAACTTTGTTATTGCTATAGTACGCTTAGCCCTCTCTTATCTTTCCGATGTCGAGCATTATCAATGTAAACACAAAGATTAGAAATCTTTGTTTTTCTTATCTAGTTTGAAGGAAAAACGTACATTATCACGCGGTTTAAGTTAATCTCATATAGGCTCCCAATTAATCTTTTAATTTTTTTTTTAAAGTTATTTCATACTGATTTTTCTTTCTTTATTCAACAATTCAATCGTTTATTTGATACTTTATGCCATCTCAAGGGTATTTAGCTTACTAGGATAAGCGTGATTTCGGAGCTTTTCTGATATATATTTTAAAGATATAGCCTATGTAATGTAATAATCTAGATTATACCAAAGAATAGTGATTTCTATACATTTTAAATCTTTATTTGTCCTAATAATTTCGCTTGTCATTTTATTTTGTCATTTTTGTGATTTGTCATTTTTTTGCTAACCGAGACAATGTTTACCTCGAAGTATTTTTCGCAATTTTGCAGTTATATGAATACAATGTTTGGACATAATGTTCGTTTTACTAAATAATTGTATTTATTTAGCTTTATTTATTCTCGGGTCTATAGCTTTGTTTATTTAATTTTGTAATCCACTTATTTTATCTTACATTTTGTAAAGTGATGCAGCAGTATTTATTGACATCATATATATAATTATATTTTAGCAACTTTAGATGAGTCTGCATTATTTATTTTTAATCTCCTTTCGCAATTAGACATGCACACTTATTGATTTTTTTTAAGCAAGCATTAAATAGATATGATGTATCCAGGGACAATCTCCATATTTTATTTCAATCTCTTGGTTATGGGAAGGCGAAACGCCTTTATGACTTTAGTAGTTTGATTTTATTAAACAATTAAATATCGTGTGTAATATTCACTTACTACTTTACATATTTTAATTTTATATTTCAGTTGTCCATCTCCCAATTTATCCTTTTGTTTACTTATCTATCTAGATCTCGCAAATATTTTGCGTATCATGGGTCCAAGAGATAATCCCGACTATCAGCTCTATTTCCGCTTTGGTATTTAGAAGTATTAATTTAATTTATATCTATTTACTGGCCTTTTGTATTCAACATTTGTAATCAGCATAATTTGTAATTATATATGTTTTGGATTATTGCATTCCCGATAGTGCACACGAGAGAAAACAGTATTTGATATTCTCTCATTTTGATAGCTTTATATGAATGTGCATTTCTCTTAAGATTTAACCCCGATATTTTTAGATAAGCGTATAGTTTGTTTGCTTCTTTAAGTCGTTGAATTCCACCATCCTCCTTATCACGAGATGGTGTGTTTTGCGAGACTTCCTCATTTGTCGATGCAACCACGATAGAATTTCAAAATGGCGGCTAAAAGGACGCGCCAGGCAACCGACTTTCATTCCATGTTGCCTCCAACTATATATGATCCTAAATTTCCTGTATACACACTGGCATGAGGTCACCTTGAAGTGTTATAAACGTGCAATTTTTTTTCTCACAAAAATAACTTAGGTAAAAATTTCAAAGATTCTTTTCTTCTGAAACATTTTTTTTCCGTGGATGAGGACGAATACAAACATCTCGATAGTATTAAATTACAGTAAATATTTGCCAGCAGAAGGCATGATGAGATTACATGAAATTTAAACCAGTCATATGTTTAGTCTGTTTCCTTAGTTGTAATTTGATACCGTCATAAAATAAAGAAATGGACAGTACGCTATATCTTGATGCTGGATATTTTCTGTGTCAGGAAGGTGTAGTTATTCTGTTTAATGAGAATTCCAATAATTATCGAAATTTAGCAAATTATCTTTGGGGAATTGGACAACTGTCTTTAAATAAAAATTTTGAACTGCTTGAGTAGATAAAAAAAAACCTGGAGTTAGAGTGGACGACTAGTAGTACAGACTGACCACTCGACGCAGAAAACTCTAGTGATCGATTATTGTGTTAGTTCGCTGTAGACAAGAAGAACTTTGATTCTCAGGATATTCGATAGGCAGAATTTTGAGAATTGATAAGGTCATGGTTAAAGTTTACACAGGCATATGGGGGGTAAAGGCAGCGATTTAAACAAGATAAGAGGCAGTCTTATGTTTTAAGTACTTTCAGTGGAAGCAGATGCCACTGCAAATATTCAGTCTAAATAATTTCAAATTTGAAGTCATGCATGAAGAGTTAGCACGGGATTGACGCCTGAGCTGGCTTCCATTGGGATTAAACGAGCCTGAAAAGAACTAGGAGAAGTGTAACATGTCACACCAGTGTACCAAGAAATATTTAAGAAGGTTTACGTTGAGCCAACTGAAATTAGTAAAAAAATTAAGAAATTAAGATCTTATTCTTTGAGTTTTACACTAATTTCAATTACGCGATATGGACGGCGTTATAAGTTGGGTGAAAATGATTCGGCCGCAATGGGATGGTCTCCTGGAGGTGGGACGATCAATATTACTTATTGAATGCCGGGCGGGATCGCATGAAGCATTAAAAGACATCAAGAAATGATTAAAGAAACACCCTAGAGGATTGGGGATCGACAAAATGATGACATGAGAAATGATCAACATAGTACATTGGCAGCAAAATAATATCTTGCTATTGTATGGACAGCCACTTCTTCCTGAGATGTGCAGCGGGTGTTGGTCCCAGAGTTAAGCCCTTTGAGGCGACACTTCCCTTTGCAGATGACATAAAGGCGCATGGCAAAAACAGCATATAAGCTTTAAACTGACTTCAATCCCTGCCAGAAATTTAGTATACCAATAGCTATAGAACCGCTGGAAACCTCCATACCCTGTGTGAATATTTTAGAGAGAAATGAGCGATTCAATTCTATGAGCCATGAGGTATCCTGTAAAATCGGAGCTGTACCCCATTCAAAATTTTTTAATAGTAGCCGGTGCGAGATATTTCCAGAATTTTTTTCTTTTCTTTTTAACTGTCATATAATTCGAAAAACTAGAAAACTGCACTATTTTGATACAGTTTACATCTAGCATCCATGTGAACTCAATATGACTATTGAACGAAAATCGAAGACTAATGAGCAAGCCAACCCAAAGAGAACGAGTTTAATAGGCTTACAAGTAGTAGTTGAAGCAAACTATTCGCACAATTTTGTTATGTTCTCTCTCTAACTGATCTATGGCATTATAGATTTTTTGTTAGCAAGATGACTACCTAGCCCAGTGTGTATAAAGGATTAAAACCATAGACTGTCAGGATGCTATTACACAAGTAATGATTGATAGTTCATTCTGATATACAGTAAAGGCAGAGAGGACAGCGCCTCTACCAGTAGGCTATCATAGCTAGTTAGTTTCAATACACCCAGAAAGAGCTTATCTCCTCGAAGGGGAGATTAAAGGGGTGGAAACGGGTTCTCTGGAATTTTCCTCGAAATTCTGCGATAGCTCTCGACCTGAACGAATGTCAGACTTTTGTATAGAGCTGGCAGGGGAGGGATAGTACAATAGAGTAGTTCAAAATGAAGAATGATAATAGATCGGGATCCAATTCCCGATGACGGGTTCAGGGAAATACCAGAGGGATGAAAAGGCAGTGAAATGTGTTAAAAGCGACGGAAGAGAGATGCGGGAGAGGCGATAAAAAGAGCGTTGAAGTGTGTTAAAAGGCGATGAAGAAGAGTTAAGATATGTTGGAAGCGTTGAAGAGAGATGCGATGGAAGTAAGTTGAAAGGCGTTGAGGATGATGAAAGATGATGAGAAAGAGATAGAAAGATGCAGAAAGATGTTGAAAGAGAAAGAACTGGAGAAAGTTGGATAAAGAGTTTTGTAAATAGTAAATAAAGGTTGATAGGAGAAGGTGCGTTCAACGTTTAGAGAATAGCTGTTGGCTGATAGAACGATGGAACGATTTTTTAACTCTTCATCAAGTGGGTGATGGATAATTTGTTTTAGACTAGATACCAATATCTGTAAATAGTACATATTATGCACTGAGAGTTTGTGTAAGCTGATTTACCTAAGTTTCAGCAACTGTACACTCTAATTTATATACATAGGTCTTTATTAGTTACAATACTAGGTTATATATTAAATAGCAAATATGTGTTCTCCCTTTTAAGAAGCAATTTTTATTGGCTGCAATCTTGGTTTTAATGTTGGTATATGATATTTAAGAGTTACTCAGTTTTTTTTAACAACGCTTTGTTCTTAGTGATAGGCTGTGATTTAAAGAGTTCCAGCTTTCTTTTATTTGTCTAGCTACGAGTTTGTTTTAGCGTTGTAATGAATCTTAAAATTTCGGTTTTTCCTTTTTTTTATTTTAAGCTACATCTTGTCCTAGTGTGATGATGAACTTTAAAGAGTTTTCAATTTTTTTTATTTTAAGCTAACAATTTTGTCTTAGTGTTGTTGGGTCACATTTCACCAAACAGACCCAACAAAGATGTAAACATTCTTTTACATCCTATGTACATACACGCAGTGTCTCGCCGAAAGTGTTTGGTGTACAGATGGATGTCCCACGGCAATGGCCGACGGTGGTTCAAAGACCAAGCCGGGGGGGGGGAGACGCAGCCCTGGACGTGGATACTAAGATATATCAAGGGAGGCACAGCCCTGGACGCGATGCCAAGATCTACTGGAGGAGGATGATATCGGTCCCTGATTAAATAGTCAGAAGCCCAACGAAAACAGAAGCAGGAGTCCAACCACAACATAAGCAGAAAGCTGACAGGCAGTGGAGAAACCACCTCAACAAGAAGAAACGGACATCCAGCATGCGACTTTGTAAAACCTCCCTTTTAATTCTTGTATATATATGACCTGTGACATGACATTTTGATAGATGGGGACCATTTTATTAATATTCTTGGGATTTCTTAAAGAAGAAATTAAAGAAGAAGGTCTCTCAGAGGGGTAGCATCCTAAATTGGATTTAATTCCATTGATTAATTTAAATTTATCTCTCAATAAGACAGATAAATTCCGAATTTTGGTTAATATTTAGTTTAAATTGATCTTTCATAAGCCGTGTAAGAATATTTCTAATTCATAATTTCCTTAAAAATAAAAATTTAATAAAATAATGTTTTCTCTCAATAAGACAGATAAATTCTGAATTTTGGTTAATATTTATGTTAAATTGATCTTTCATAAGCTGAGTTAGAATATTTCTAATTCATAATATTTTTAATATTATTTTTTTATTCCTTAATTTTTAACTATAATAATATTATTTTTCTATTTAATATTTCGAGAATTTAGTATATTCAAGATTTATTATTCTGTGGGAGTTTGGGATTGAGGGCGCTGAAAAAAAAAGGGATAGGGGGCTAGAATTTTGGGGGGCTGGACCAAGGACGATTTAGTATTGACGAGACTTTCAAGAGGGGCAGATGAGATTTCTCATCGGGCGAGAAGTAGGTAGCCGAGGTGTTTAGGTAAGTTTTAATCTAGATTTTATTATAAAGATATATATAGAAACATGACGAAGGCATGATAGATATAAGGATTTTTTTTTATAAAGACGTCTTGTCATTTATGGCGAGTTCATATTGAGAGAGGGACTTATCCATGTCTTAATAGATAGATTATCTTGCCCAAGCAAGATCACCTTTGAGTGTGGTGTTATAGATTTATATTTTTACCTAATTATGTCATGTCATAGTAAATATAATTTGTTTTATATTTTATTTTTTTTTAAATCCCTTTCTTTGTCGAATAAAAGTTGATGCGATAAATTATAATGTGTACTAATGTCTATATAAAACCACATATCACACATAAACCTTGGTGCATATGTTATAGATATTGAGTGTATTATAAGAGGTTCATTGACTTATCATAAACGGTGAATATGTATACACCTGGATTTCTTTATAAGCTAAAGGAGATCAAGATATAAATGTCTTTACAATCGATGCTCAGTTACAAGACACATGTTAATCCGAGTGTATACAATATTTACCGTATATGATGTAATGTAAGAGCGCATCTTACGTCCCAAAATTTTTATCTTGGAACAAACTACATATTTTGATTATTGATATGGGTCTTTGTGTTCGTCATACAATATCGAGTGTATATCTGAGTGTAAATTTGGTTATTGTACATGTTGATGTAAGTATTTGGCGAGTGTTACATTTGTATGTCTAAGTCAAAGGATGGGATTTAGTCATCTAGATGTAAGAGGTCCTGGCTTTGAGACTCTACAATTAGCGCCACTTAACGTGGGGCCGAAGTCTTCCGAAAATTCAAATTTTAATAAAATTTAAATTTGCAAGAAGTAGGCCTGCGAATCCCTGAGATTAAGAAATTAGGTATCATTGCATATTTTAATTGTAAAAAAAAAAAAAATTTACCCAAGTTTAAAATATGAAAATGCATGCCATATAAAAGAAATACATTAGGCTTAAATAGAAACCCACGAGCTTTTTATTTCTCAGTTTCACTCGATAAAAGAAGTGACCGTTAATTTTTTAACGATTCAATTTCACGAATCGAGAAAGGTACTTTATGCTTTAGTATAGACAATATTTTAAACAGTTTTATTGTTATTTTCAACATTATGTCTAGTGTACATACAATTTTTGCCTTTCATTGGTTTTTGATAAAAGCTTTATTTTTTTTAAATACGTTACTCATGCCGCCTTTTTACAATTTATGAATTTTCACTGGATAATTGTTAATATATAAAAGAAATACGTTAGGCTCAAATAGAAACCCACGAGCTTTTTATTTCTCAGTTTCACTCGATAAAAGAAGTGACCGTTAATTTTTTAACGATTCAATTTCACGAATCGAGAAAGGTACTTTATGCTTTAGTATAGACAATATTTTTAACAGTTTTATTGTTATTTTCAACATTATGTCTAGTGTACATACAATTTTTGCTTATCATTGGTTTTTGATAAAAGCTTTATTTTTTTAAATACGTTACTCATGCCGCCTTTTACAATTTATGAATTTTCACTGGATAATTGTTAATATATAAAAGAAATACGTTAGGCTTAAATAGAAACCCACGAGCTTTTTATTTCTCAGTTTCACTCGATAAAAGAAGTGACCGTTAATTTTTTAACGATTCAATTTCACGAATCGAGAAAGGTACTTTATGCTTTAGTATAGACAATATTTTAAACAGTTTTATTGTTATTTTCAACATTATGTCTAGTGTACATACAATTTTTGCTTATCATTGGTTTTTGATAAAAGCTTTATTTTTTTTAAATACGTTACTCATGCCGCCTTTTTACAATTTATGAATTTTCACTGGATAATTGTTAATATATAAAAGAAATACGTTAGGCTTAAATAGAAACCCACGAGCTTTTTATTTCTCAGTTTCACTCGATAAAAGAAGTGACCGTTAATTTTTTAACGATTCAATTTCACGAATCGAGAAAGGTACTTTATGCTTTAGTATAGACAATATTTTTAACAGTTTTATTGTTATTTTCAACATTATGTCTAGTGTACATACAATTTTTGCTTATCATTGGTTTTTGATAAAAGCTTTATTTTTTTAAATACGTTACTCATGCCGCCTTTTACAATTTATGAATTTTCACTGGATAATTGTTAATATATAAAAGAAATACGTTAGGCTTAAATAGAAACCCACGAGCTTTTTATTTCTCAGTTTCACTCGATAAAAGAAGTGACCGTTATTTTTTTGCTTATCATTGGTTTTTGATAAAAGCTTTATTTTTTTTTTAAAAATACGTTATTCATGCCGCCTTTTTTTTTTCTTTCAATTTTATGAATTTTCGCTGGATAACTGTTAGCAATTTTCTGCTTATCATTGGTTTTTGATAAAAGCTTTATTTTTTTTAAATACGTTACTCATGCCGCCTTTTTATAATCTTATGAATTTTCACTGGATAATTGTTAGTATATAAAAGAAATACGTTAGGCTTAAATAGAAACCCACGAGCTTTTTATTTCTCAGTTTCACTCGATAAAAGAAGTGACCGTTAATTTTTAACCATTCAATTTCACGAATCGAGAAAGGTACTTTATGCTTTAGCATAGACAATAATTTTAACAGTTTTATTGTTATTTCTAACATCATGTCTAGTGTACATACAATTTTTTGCTTATCATTGGTTTTTGATAAAAGCTTTATTTTTTTTTAAATACGTTACTCATACCGCCTTCTACAATTTTATGAATTTTCACTGGATAATTGGTAGTATATAAAAGAAATACGTTAGGCTTAAATAGGAACCCACGAGCTTTTTATTTCTCAGTTTCACAATTGTTCTAACCTTTCAATTTCAAATCTACAGAAGCGTCTTATGTTAAAGTGTACCATTTTTTTTTAAAGTTTCGAATATTGGCGAAATGGTTCCTTCCTTTGTATAGATAATGAAACTTAGGGACGCTAACTTAAGCCTAGAAATATTGTTTTCTCAGAAACCTGAGAATTTCCCACGAGCTCCAAATTTAGAATCTCAAGGGATGTCTTTTGATTGACAAGTTGGAGTAGCGTCCACATCTGGAGAGAGGGGGGATGATTGACGTGAAAAACAACAGATGTGCATGCAAGATGTTTTCGAGGGGGGAAGGACATGTGGAAAAACACATGTACAGACTTTAGCTGGAAAGTGAGAAAACAATGAGAGGACAGTCCGCTGCTAGCTCTCGACTTGAAAGGTTGGTCTTACTGTCCCCCCCCGCTTTTGCGGGTAGGTTTTTCCTGTCTTAAATATTCTATCTTCCTTTGTCTTTCATCACTACCTTCTTTATTATAAGATAAATGGAGCTTATTTCTTTTACTACATTTTAATAATTTTTATATATTCTAATTATTCCCGTCCCACAGAATTTCCACTCAATAAGACTAAAGATATTTTGAATTTTATTAGAACACCCTCCTAGCTATTCTTTAATTTTTATAATATTTAACGTTATCTAGATAATAGTCCAAGGCATTTATTCCTTTTTATGCATCGACATACGATTTATTAATTTCAAAAATTTTGTATTTCTATATTTAAGGCTTCATGCCTGAAATCTTCCATCTCCGTTAGTCTCTCACCGATATTTTATTTTTATTAGTAGGTCAATACAACTTATTTCAAGGTTTAATAGATTTAATATTTAATTATTTCTTTTTTGCAAATTGTTTCCACTTGAAAAATCTGGAGATGTTTTGAACTTTGATATTGACATAGTACACTTGGTCTTCTCTTATCTTTCCAATGTCGAGCATTATCAATGTAAACACAAAGATTGAAGATCTTTGTTTTTCTTATCTAGTTTGAAGGAAAAACGTACATTATCACGCGGTTAATCTCATATAAACTCCCAAATTGACCTTTTAATTTCTTTCAAAGTTATTCCATACTGAATTTTTTTTTTTGGTTGTTTATCTGATTCTTTATGCCATCTTAAGAATATTTAGCGTGCTAGGATAAGCGTGATTTAGGAACCTTTCCTGTTATATCTTTTAAAGGCATAGCCTGTGAAATGTAATAGTTCAGAATAGGCCAAAGTATAGAGGTTTATATATATCCAAAATCTTTATTTACCCTAATAATTTCGCTTGCCATTTTATTTTGTCATCTTATGATTTGTCAATTTCTTGCTAACCGAGACAATACTTACCCCGAAGTATTTCGCATTTTTTTATGTTTGGACATAATGTTCGTCCTACTATATAATCTTATGTATTTAGTTTTATCTATTCTCGGGTCTTTAGCTTTGATTATTTAAATTTGTAATCCATTTTTTTTTATCTTACATTTTGTAAAGTGATGCAGCAGTATTTATTGACATCGTTTATGTAATTATATCTTAGCAACTTTAGATGAATCTGCATTATGTATTTATTTTTAATCTCATTTCGCAATTGGACATGCACACTTATTGATATTTTTTAAATCAGGCATTGAATAGATATGATGTATCCAGGGACAACCTCCATATTTTATCTCAATCCCCCGGGTATGAGAAGGAGAAACGCCTTTATGGCTTTAGCAGTTTAATTTTACTAAATAACTAAATATTGTGTGTATTATTCAACATTTCGTTTAAAGCATTCATTCTCTTGACTAAGGTACAGTGTCATGCGCAGTATTTGATTTTATTCTTTTTGTCAATTTTATGTGAATATACAATTTTCTTTTAAAATCTAACCCCGATATTATAGACAAGCGTATAGCTTAGCTCGCTCCTTTAGATCGTTGAATTGCCAATTTATTCTCGATGTGCTATAATTCACGATGTTTGCGTGACGACCGAATGACGGTAAAATTTTCAAAATGGCGGTCGATGGACGCGTGTATATTTACTCTATAGAGTGGTTGTATATACACATAGGTGCCTATGGATTTGTTTAAATTTTATTAAGATTTCCAGTCATATTTCTGTGTTTAAGGCTTCACGCTTGAAATGTTCCATCCCTTCTTAATTCTTCACCATTATTTCTTTATAGGTTCAATATGACTTATAATTTGTAAACCAAGGCTTAACGATTTATTTTCAAGTAATTTATCCAACACAAAATTTTCCACTCGATAGATATGGAGGTACATTTTTTTGATTTTGCCAGATTGTGCCTTTTGTCTTCTCTTATCTATATGGTATTTAACGTTTCAATATAATGATTTAGAGCATTTATCCTCTTATCTAATGCATATAATTCATGGACTTAATTAATTTATAAACGTTTTCAATCATTGTTTTGCTGTATTGTCTAGTGGTCTCATCCTAAAGGTTTAATAGCATGCTAGTATTTCATTCTTTTATTCGATATTATGATTGCTTATTTTAATTTTTATGTCCATATATGAACAGAATGTCCAGGTCTAAGTGTTCGCTTCGAATATCGATCGTAAACAAGTTTAAACATACCTTCCCGAAATTCTCTTCCTTAGCCTTTATTTTGTGTAGTGATCAATTTTTCTTTTTTGGTAACAACCGTTATAGATCCCTGGAAACGCATACTAAATAATAAAACAGTATTTTGATTATTTTGTTAACCTTATATGAATATGCATTTTCGTTTAAAACTTAACCCCGATATCTTAGGAAGGCGTATAGATTTGCTTGCTTCATTGAAACGTTGAATAGGATCATAATTTTAGATATGGCATAGTTTACTACAGATGATTACATGTCGAAATACAATCACAGCGAAATTTCAAAATGGCGGCTAAAAAGGCGCGTCAGGCAACCGATTTTTTTTTCATGATGCCTCCAACTGCATATGATCTTAAATATCCTGTATACACTCTGACAAGGGAAGGTTATCTTGAATTGACAAATGTGTAATTTTTTTTGTCTTAAGTAGAGGTTTCCAAGATTCTATTTCTGAAACATTTTTTTTGATGAGGACAAATAAAAAACCTTGATAGTATTGAATTTTACAGTAAATATTTGCCAGCAGAAGGCATGATGAGATTACATGAAATTTTAAACCAGTTATATGCTTAGTATGTCTCTTCAGTTGTAATTTGACAGTCATAAAATAAAGAAATGGGCAGTACGCCATATCTTGATGCTGGACACTTCTGTGTCAGGAAGGTGTAGTTATTCTGTTTAATGAGAATTCCAATAATTATCGAAATTTAGCAGATTATCATTGGGGGTTTGAACAACTGTCTAGAAAAATTTTGAACAGCCCGAGTAGATAGAAGAGTCCTAGAGTTAGAGTGGAGAATTAGTAGTACAGACTGACCACTCGACGCAGATAACTCTAGGGAACAATTATTGTGTTAATCCACCGTAGACAAGAAGAACATTGATTCTCAGGATATTCGATAGGCAGAATTTTGAGAATTGATAAGGTCATGGTTAAAGTTTACACAGGCATATGGGAGTAAAGACAGTGATTTAAACAAGATAAGAGGCAGCCTTATGTCATAAATACTTTCAGTGGAAGCAGATGCCACTGCAAATATTCAGGTCTAATAATTTCCAAATTTGAAGTCATGCATGACGGGTTAGCACGGGATTGGCGCCTGAACTGGCTTTCACTGGGATTAATCGAGCTTGCGAAAGAACTTGGAGAAGTGTGACGTGTCACGCCACTGTACTAAAATAATAATTGAGAAGATTTATGTTGAGCCAACTGAAATTAGTAAAGAATTAAGAGATTAAGGTCTTATTCTTTGAGTTTTACACTAATTTCAATTACGCGATATGGACGGCGTTATAAGTTGGGTGGAAATGATTCGGCCGCGATGGGATGGTCTCCTGGAGGTGGTACGATCAAATACTACTTATTGAATGCCGGGCGGGATCGCATGAAGCATTAAATGACATCAAGAAATGCTTAAAGAAACACCCTAGAAGATTGGGGATCGACAAAATGACGACATGGAAAATGCTCAACATTGTACATTGGCAGCAAAATGATATCTTGCTATTGTATGGACGACCACTCCTTCCTGAAATGTGCAGCGGATGTTAGTCCCAGAATTAGGTCCTTGAGGCGACACTTTCCTTCGCAGATGACATAAAGACGCATGACAAAACAGCACATGAGCCTTTAAACTAACTTCAATTCCTGCCATCAATTAATTTAGTTGACCAATAGCTATAGAACCACTGGAGACCTCCATACCCTGTGTGAATATTTTAGTGAGAAATGAGCGATTCAATTCTATGAGCCGTGAGATATCCTGTAAGATCGGAGTTGTACCCATTCAATTTTTTTTTTAGTAGCCAGTGCGAGATATTTCCAGAATTTTTTTTTCTGTCATATAATTCGAAAACTAGAAAACTACACCATTTTGATACAGTTTACGTTTAGCACCCATGTGAACTCAACATGACTACTGAACGAAAATCGAAGACTAATGAGCGAGCCAACCTAAAGAGAACGAGTTTAATAGGCTTACAATCAATAGTTGAAGCAAACTATTCGCACAAATTTGTTATGTTCTCCCTCTAAATGATCTATGACATTATAGGTTTGCTTAACAAGGTAACTACCCCGCCGAGTGCATATGGAGTTATAAAGCTTAAAGGTCATAGGCTGTTGGAATAATATTACACTAGTAATAATTAATAGCTCATCCTGATATACAGCAGAGGCAGTGATAATAGCGCCTCTACTAGTAAGCTATCATAACTAGTTAGTTTCAATACACCCAGGAAGAGTTTATCTCCTCGAGGGGGAGATTAAAGGGGTGGAAACGGGTTCTTTGGAATTTTCCTCGAAATTCTGCGATGGCTCCCGCCCTGAAGAGTGTCAGACTTTTGTATAGAACTGGCAGGGGAGGGATAGCCACTAGAGTAGTTCAAAATTAAGAGTGATGATAGATCGGGATCCAATTCCCGATGACGGGTTTCGAAGAGACTTCAGAGGGATGAAAGAGGTGTTGAAAGTGATAAAAAGAGTGAGAAAGCGTTGAATGTTGATGAGAGAGAGATAGAAAGATGCAGAAAGATGTTGAAAGAGAAAGTATTGAAAAAAGTTGGATAAAGAGTTTTGTAAATAGTAGATAAAGGTTGATAGAAGAAAGTACACTTAATGTGTAAAGCGTAGCTGTCGGCCGCAATATCGCCTCGATAGAAATATTTCTTTTAAAATAATACATATTATGCACTGGGGGTTTGTGTAAGCTGATTTACCTAAGTTTCAGCAATAGTATACACTAATTAATATAGATAGGTCTTTATTAATTACAATATTAGGTTATATATTAAATAGCAAATATGTCTTAGTGTTATGGTAAACTTTGAGGAGTTTGCAGTTTTCTTTTTATTTTAAACTATAACGTGTGT
Organism: Cordylochernes scorpioides; assembly: GCA_030710605.1. Classification (NCBI taxonomy): domain Eukaryota; kingdom Metazoa; phylum Arthropoda; class Arachnida; order Pseudoscorpiones; family Chernetidae; genus Cordylochernes; species Cordylochernes scorpioides. Next base: position 3,305,186 of record CP092880.1, read on the forward strand.
TCTAAACTTCCAGTTTTTTTTTTTTTTTACTAACAATTTTGTCTTAGTGTCAGGGTGAACTTTAAACAGTTTGCAGTTTTTTTTCTTATATAACGTGTGTTCTAGTGTTAAGTGTTGAAAGGAGCTTTAACACCATGTTTCAGTGTTTGTGTGTTATTTGTCTCAACATTGCATTTGTGCAGCATATTGCCTCACAACCTTGCTATAGTGTTTGTTGTCATTTTAAAGATTTTCACAATTCGTTTTAGTGTTAATGTGTCATTTAGAGAAATTGCCATAACCTCATCCTTATATAGTACACCGTTTTATTTAATGAGCTATATGAGAGATTTTAGATGTAAAATAAGAGTTACTATTTACATGAGCCAAATCGACCCAGCAGTTAGAGCAAGAGGGGGGGGGGGGGGGGGGGGAATCAGATGTTTCCTCCTTTCAAGTGACGCCACTGTTTACCCCGACTGGTCGTGCCAGATAAGAGGGAATACCAGGAAACTCTGTCCTCCTGACATCGCTCCCTCAACACGAGTAAAATGTGTTAGAATGTGAGTTAAAGGCCCTAGATTGTGGTCTTAAAGAAATTTCAGTTTTTTTTTCATTGAAGGGGCTATTCTGTATTAATAGCATGTTGTGATTTAACACCTGAGTTCAACAGTATATTTTGTTTTGAATTTTTATTGAAGGCTCTGAACAGTGGTTCAACTTAAAAAAAAACAATTAAGGGACTTAGACGCACTAGATAATTGCTGTGCTTGTAACATGTTCGCTACGGGTTGATTCGGAATATGCGCTGGGTTAAAACTAGACACCCTATAACTCCATAGGTCCAGAATACAGTCCAAAGAGAATTTATAATGAGAGTGTGTAAGGCAATTACAGTCTAAGAATTGATATGATAGAGCAACAAGTAACCTCTGTTGTTAAACTCCAGAACGAGCTGGGTACCAAAAGCCCTATAAGTCCAAAGAAAGAGTTTAGCTGAATAGCAGAGAAAGAAGAAGCGTTGGCAAAAACACTTGTAGACCTATCATATATTGGCAATGAGGTAAATACTTGAAGTTCAGTTCGCTCCATTTAAGTGCTAGTTTGATGATTCATTTGTTTAGACACCAAGTGCCAAGATAAGAAGATTTTCAGACTGTTAGACACATAGTTAAAGTGTTAGTTTAGATTTCAGCATTGATTATTAACAATCAAACTTTATTAATTTTGTTTAAGTATAAATAATATTTATCTATGAATAGATAATTTATATAGAGTTTGTATGAGGCATTAATTTAAGTTAATAGGGCATTAGTTCCCACTTTGTTTTAATTAGAAAACTTTATTTGATTTCACATTAGTCCTGGAATTTAGAAATTGTTAGGGTTTATTTGATAGAGATTATTGAGTGTTTTGGCGTCTATAGCAGTTTTAACCTTAGAATGAATGCCCACAGTAACTGAATTTTTTTTTGTATGAATGTGAAGTGGAATAAATGATGAGAAGGTTAAAAAACTAGTATACTGTTAGACCAAAATTACTTTAGAGTAGTGATAGGGAATTTAATAGGTTCAATTTTCAATTTTGATTTCTTTATTTGTTAGGAACGATAGCCTCACAGGACTGTAAAAACTCTATTGTTAGGAAAGTATTCGCTCCAATTTGTTATGTCTCCCCTTTCGGGAGTATAAAAATTTTAATTTCTATTACTAGGGTAATCAAGTACTCTTTGTTATTTATATCAACTTGAATTTTAAGAGTCGTAGATAATGATCATATCTCGATTCTCAGACTGGAAGGTTGTGGGAGGTTATGATCAGACCAGAAAACCCACAAAACTTCTCCTCATTAGAGGGAACGGAGAGGTATCAGGTGAACTTTGTGCTAGGTGGGGGGATTCAGTTGCCGACGTCGCAGACTAAGTGTAAAGCGACGAAAACCTCGGGTAACCGATCTGACATCGTAATTTACGACGCTTGAGCGTGACTGAGATGAGGGTGGTTCAGACGGGAGGTTGAGAAGGTTCGGCGCGTTGAAGCTCCTCTATAAATTGCGCAGCTTGGAACCAATCTCCTATAGACAGAAACTTCGAAACATGTGCTGGGTAAGCAATCCCTATAACTCCTTGATTTTAAGTCATAGTCTAAAGGAAGTTTCTGATGAGAGTTAACAATGAGGGAGCGTGGAAGAGACAAATTACGGTTAGACGAGGCGATTCCGTCTACAGATTTTAGGTACCAGATAGCAAAGTGACAGATGGACTGTCCGGATTCTTTGCGTTTTATATCGCCCCAGGCTAGCAAGAGTTATTCACTTAATTAAAGACTATAGTCTGCCATACGTTTAGTTAGAACGAATTTAAGTCTAAACATCAATTAATATGTAGAATTTTTTTTACGAAAGCAACTCATTATGAGATAAGATAATTTTTTTTTATTAGTAGGGCACCAAAATGAACTTTTGAAGCAGATTGCCAGAACAGGCCAATATAGCGGTCCAGATTTGAAGAGGAATTATTATTATTTTTTTTTGGGAAGATCGAATATAAAATTTTCGTTTTGACGGTAAAATGACCTAGAGCAATGGGTTATTTTGTTTGCAAGATTTGTTTCTCCAGAGAGGTGCTAAGAACTCAGGTGGGAGGATATATATCACAAGATATGAGTTAGACCTAGTTTCTATTCATCATAATTTATTTCAGAATTAGTTTGAGTATTTTTATTAAAGGGATTTGTTGGTCAAAATTTATGAGTACACATTCTATGGATAAGCTAAACAATGTATAGTAGGGGTAAACTACATGTTAAAATAAAGGACAAAGGTGGGAGAGATTTCAACCATAGGTAATGTAATTTGGAAGTAATCTGGTTGTGAGAGGCTTCCTTTTGTATTAAGAGAGGCAGGGAACACGCCAGACAAACACTCCCAGTGACAAGTTAGTAAGGACAAGTTTTATCTTTGTTAGATATTACACGAGTTTTGAGATACTAGTGAGATAACCTGGATCCCTCAGTGCATATCTATTCGTTTTATTATTTTTATATATCATATATCATATATTTTGTTTTTATTATTATATCCATGTATATTCGTATATGTAGAAGCACGATTCATATCATAGATATGTGTGACATTTTGGTAGCAGCGTTGTTACCATCTTCGGACAAATGTACCGAATAAAGATTTTAATAACAATTTATATATTCATTTGTATTCATTATATATATATATATATATCAAACCATTTTTTTACTTATAGTAAATACCCATTTTAATATTTCTTATTTTTATCTAACATCGCGTATATCCATATTGTTCCATTTTTTTTGCATGCATCGTATTCGTGCAGCTCTAATATGTATATATTTTTTTCGTTTCTGTTTTACACTATTATTTTTAATGTCATCGATAGGAGTTGCAACTTTAGATTTTTTTCTTACTATCATTGTCATTTTGAACATGTATAGCCATTCCTTTGCTGCCATATGTATCATATAGAACTAATAAAGTTTTTTTAGATGTGTTTTAGGAATTGGGCATGTCTACCATACAAACACAATTCCTTGGCGCCCATAATTATTATGTTAACCCGAATGGCATAAGAATCTGTTTTGCACAGAACCTGTGTATAGACCACCCCATCTCCACCCACTGGGGCTGCGGTCGGGGATGTGTGGACTCGACTCACATCTGGGTCAAGACTCCCTGGAATACAGACAGCAAAAGGGATGGGCTTAGTACATTGCCCATAGAATGGTAGGGTAGAACTTCCTTCTGTAATCACGATGAATTAACCTGCCCCAGGTTCCATGGTCCGTCTGTTCCCCCTTTGCCGGAGTGTCAGTGATTGCATAGTGGTATCGTAAAAGAATGCATTTCTCCCAATTTCATATTTTCTCATGGAATATTTGATCAGATATGAATTGAAATAAACTCATTCTTTCACTCTGGCAGGGGAGGAATTGTTGGGTCACATTTCACCAAACAGACCCAACAAAGATGTAAACATTCTTTTACATCCTATGTACATACACGCAGTGTCTCGCCGAAAGTGTTTGGTGTACAGATGGATGTCCCACGGCAATGGCCGACGGTGGTTCAAAGACCAAGCCGGGGGGGAGACGCAGCCCTGGACGTGGATACTAAGATATATCAAGGGAGGCACAGCCCTGGACGCGATGCCAAGATCTACTGGAGGAGGATGATATCGGTCCCTGATTAAATAGTCAGAAGCCCAACGAAAACAGAAGCAGGAGTCCAACCACAACATAAGCAGAAAGCTGACAGGCAGTGGAGAAACCACCTCAACAAGAAGAAACGGACATCCAGCATGCGACTTTGTAAAACCTCCCTTTTAATTCTTGTATATATATGACCTGTGACATGACATTTTGATAGATGGGGACCATTTTATTAATATTCTTGGGATTTCTTAAAGAAGAAATTAAAGAAGAAGGTCTCTCAGAGGGGTAGCATCCTAAATTGGATTTAATTCCATTGACTAATTTAAATTTATCTCTCAATAAGACAGATAAATTCCGAATTTTGGTTAATATTTAGTTTAAATTGATCTTTCATAAGCCGTGTAAGAATATTTCTAATTCATAATTTCCTTAAAAATAAAAATTTAATAAAATAATGTTTTCTCTCAATAAGACAGATAAATTCTGAATTTTGGTTAATATTTATGTTAAATTGATCTTTCATAAGCTGAGTTAGAATATTTCTAATTCATAATATTTTTAATATTATTTTTTTATTCCTTAATTTTTAACTATAATAATATTATTTTTCTATTTAATATTTCGAGAATTTAGTATATTCAAGATTTATTATTCTGTGGGAGTTTGGGATTGAGGGCGCTGAAAAAAAAAGGGATAGGGGGCTAGAATTTTGGGGGGCTGGACAAAGGACGATTTAGTATTGACGAGACTTTCAAGAGGGGCAGATGAGATTTCTCATCGGGCGAGAAGTAGGTAGCCGAGGTGTTTAGGTAAGTTTTAATCTAGATTTTATTATAAAGATATATATAGAAACATGACGAAGTCATGATAGATATAAGGATTTTTTTTTATAAAGACGTCTTGTCATTTATGGCGAGTTCATATTGAGAGAGGGACTTATCCATGTCTTAATAGATAGATTATCTTGCCCAAGCAAGATCACCTTTGAGTGTGGCGTTATAGATTTATATTTTTACCTAATTATGTCATGTCATAGTAAATACAATTTGTTTTATATTTTATTTTTTTTAAAATCCCTTTCTTTGTCGAATAAAAGTTGATGCGGTAAATTATAATGTGTACTAATGTCTATATAAAACCACATATCACACATAAACCTTGGTGCATATGTTATAGATATTGAGTGTATTATAAGAGGTTCATTGACTTATCATAAACGGTGAATATGTATACACCTGGATTTCTTTATAAGCTAAAGGAGATCAAGATATAAATGTCTTTACAATCGATGCTCAGTTACAAGACACATGTTAATCCGAGTGTATACAATATTTACCGTATATGATGTAATGTAAGAGCGCATCTTACGTCCCAAAATTTTTATCTTGGAACAAACTACATATTTTGATTATTGATATGGGTCTTTGTGTTCGTCATACAATATCGAGTGTATATCTGAGTGTAAATTTGGTTATTGTACATGTTGATGTAAGTATTTGGCGAGTGTTACATTTGTATGTCTAAGTCAAAGGATGGGATTTAGTCATCTAGATGTAAGAGGTCCTGGCTGTGAGACTCTACAGTGTTATGGTGAACTTTGAAGAGTTTGCAGTTTTTCTTTTTATTTCAAACTATAACGTGTGTTCTAAACTTCCAGTTTTTCCTACTTTATTTTATGTTAACAATTTTGTCTTAGTGTTATGGTGAACTTTAAATAGTTTGCGGTTCTTCCTTTTATTTTAAACCATAACGTGTTATCTAGTGTTAAGTGACCGTTGAAAGGAGCTTTAACACCCTGTTTCAGTGTTATTGTGTTATTTGTTTCAACCTTGTCTTTGTGCAGTATATCGTCTCACAACCTTGCTGTAGTGTTTGTTGCCATCTTTAAAGATCTTCACAATTTTGTTTTAATGTTAGTGTGTCATTTAGAGAAATTAGTCACAACCTTATCCTTGTATAGTACACCGTTTTTACACCGTTTTATTTAATGAGTTATATGAGAAATTTTAGATATAAAATAAGAGTTACTATTTACATGAGCCAAGTCGACCCAGCAGTTAGAGCAAGAGGGGGGAACTCAGATATTTCCTCCTTCCACGTGACGCCACTGTTTACCCCGACCGGTTGGTCCAGATAAGAGGGAACACCAGGAAACTCTGTCCTCCTGACATCACTCCCTCCACACGAGAAACAGCGTCCCGCTGTTTTACTAGTCGGTCATATGACCCTGGGCAATTTGTTCTTGTACCTCGGGATCGTGGTAGGGCTTCGTGCTCATTACATGGACGATATCTTGGGTTTTTCGTCTTCTCCTAGTGTAGAATTGTCACAACCTCCCATAGTGTAATACATAGTTGAAAGAGTCTTCACAACCTTGTTTTAATGATAGTTTGTCATCTTTAAGAGTTGTATCAACCTTGTTTTAATATAACACATCGTTTTGAAGAGCTCTCGCAACCTTGTCAGAATATGATTTAGGAAAATTTTATTTTTTATTTTTTTATTTCTATACTACAATTTGGTCCAACTGTAGAACCAGAGGGACCACGAGAGACAGCAATCTTAGGAAACCCGCTAGAGGTAGTGAATAGGATAATTGGTCGCAATGTTGGCGGCCCTGAAATACGCCGTTCGACCAGGGTCAAGAAGCCCACTGAGTGCAGATCGTGTCCAGGTTGCCAATGATTAAACCTATAGAATGTGTACTAAAGTTTGGTTAAATTTTGATCATAGTATGATGTGTTAAAACGTGAGTTGAAGGCCATAGACCGTGTTTTTTAAAAAAGAGTTTAAGTTTTTTTTACGCTACAACCTTGTGTTTGTGTTAAATGTTCATTGTACGGAGTTTCAGTTTTTTTTTTAATTGAAGAGGCTATTCTGTATTAATAGCATGTTGTGATTTAACACGTGAGTTCAACAGTATATTTTGTTTTGATTTTTTTTGTTGAAGGTTCTGAACAGTGGTTCAACTTTAAAAATAATTAAGGAACTTAGACGCATTAGATATCTGCTGTGCTTATAACCAATTCTCTATGGACAGACTTGGAACTTGTGTTGGGTAAAACTTGACTCCCTGTAATCCCTGGGTCCAGAATACAGTTCAAAGAGAATTTCTAATGAGAGTATGTAAGGCAGTTACAGTCTAAGAATTGATATGATAGAGTAACAAGTAACCTCTGTTGTTAAACTCCAGAACGAGCTGGGTACTGAAAGCCCTATAAGTCCAAAGAAAGAGTTTAGCTGAATAGCAGAGAAAGAAGAATGCCAATGACCTATATAAGAAATAGGGTTGGAAAAACACTTGTAGACCTACCATATTCGGCAATGAGGTAAATGCTTGAAGTTCAGTTCGCTCCATTTAAGTGCTAGTTTGATGATTCGTTTGTTTAGACACCAAGTGTCAAGATAAGAAGATTTTCAAACTGTGAGACACACAGTTAAGGTGTTAAGTTAGATTTCAGATTTTGATTGTTGACAATCAGTATAGTTTGATTTATTTACCTGTTTAATTATAAATAATATCTATCTATGAGTAGATAATTTATATAGAGTTTGTATGAGGCATTTATTTAAGTTAATAGGGCTTTAGTCCCCACTTTGTTTTAATTAGAAACTTTATTTGATTTCACATTAGTCCTGGAATTTAGCAATTGTTAGGGTTTATTTGATAGAGATAATTGAGTGTTTTGGCGTTTATAGCAATTTTTGACCTTAGTTTATGTGCAAGATGCGAATGAAATGTATGAATGGGAAATCTTAGTGAATGTGTCAAGGTTAAAAACAATTACACTGTTAGACCAAAATTACTTTAGAATAGGGTTAGGGAACCAATAGATTCAATTTTAATTTTGATTTCTTTATTTGTAAGGCTCGATAGCCTCACAGGATTGTACAACTCTATTGTTAGGAAAAGTATTCGCTCCATTTTGTTAGGTCTCCTTCTAAGGGAGTATAAAATTGATTTCTATTATCAGGGTATTCAATTACTCTTTTTCACTATATCAACTTGAATTTTAAGAGTCGTAGACAATGATCATGTCTTGATTCTCAGACTGGAAGATCGTGGGAGGTTATGATCAGACCAGAAAGCCCACAAGACTTCTCCTCAGTAGAGGGAACGGAGAGGTATCAGGTGAACTTTGTGCTAGGTGGGGAGATTCAGTTGCCGACGTCGCAAACTAAGTGTACAGCGACAAACCTCGGATAACCGATCTGACATCGTAGTTTACGACGCGTTAAGCGTGGCTGAAATGAGGGTGATTCAGTCGGGAGGTTGGAAAGGATCGGCACGTTGGATGCTCTTCTATATATTGCGCAGCCTGGAACAAATTCCTCTATGGACAAAGGCTTGGGACATGTGCTGGGTAAAGAAATCGAATTCCCTGTAACTCCTTGTCTCTTAGTCAAAGTCTAAAGGGGTTTTCTAATGAAGGTTAACAATTGAGCATGTAAGAAACAAGTTACGATTAGACGAGGCGATTCCGTCTACAGATTTTAGGTACCAATTAGCAAAGCGACAGATGGACTGTCCAGATTCTTTGCGTTTTATATCGCCCCAGGCTATCAAAAGTTAATCACCTAATTAAAGACCATCAGTCTACCATACGTTTAGTTAGAACGAATTTAAGTCTAAATATCAGTTAGTAAGTAGAATTTTTTTTTCGAGAGTAACTCATTATAAGATAAGATAAATTTTTAAATTAGTAGGACACCTAAATGAACTTTTGAAGCAGGTTGCCAGAACAAGCCAATATAGCATTTCAGATTTGAAAGGGGAAGAATTTTTTTTTAGGGAAGATCGATTCGGCCGTGAAATGGCCTAGAGCAATGAGTATTTTTTATCTTATTCTATTTGGACGTAGTCAAAATTTCAGAGTGAGAATAAGAACTCAAGTGGGAAGATGTATCACAAAGTATGAGTTAGACTTAGGTCGTTTATCATCATAATTTATTTTCAGGGTTAATTTCTTAGTGGATTTGTTGGTCAAAAATATGAGTACATATTCTATAGATAATCTAAACAGTGTATAGTAGGGGTTAACTACATGTTCAGGTAAAGAACAGAGATAGGTGAGATTGTCTTCACGATAAGGTAATTTAGAAATATCTTGGTTTAAAGAAGTAATTGACTACCAAGATTTCCTTTCCTATAAAATTTCTCTTGGTAAAGCACAATCAATTTGGATTATTGGTTATTGACACAAGATAACGGTACCAAGTCCTAATAAGCATGTGGCGTGTGACATTTCGGTAGCAGCGTTGTTACCATCTTCAGTCAGATATACTGAATGAGAAATCCCACCACAGCATATATATTTGTTTATTACTTATATCCTCTATATCAACGCTATCTCTTCTCTATGTATTTATATCATATCCGTTCAATATTTTTTTGGCATATGTCGTGCCCATCGTTATTTTACTACATTTCATTATTACTATATATTCAATATTATCATATATCATTCCATATTATATTCATGTATATCTATATATATATATATGTAGTAATCCCGATGTGGAATGTACTGGGCAGTCGTGGTCGTGGGTGTGTGATGGGATTCCCGCACTGGGACAGCAAGAGACAGAGGCAGGTCTAGATGGTAACACCAAGAAGGTAGAGGTAGACCACGGACGAAGACAGTCGGACCACGGGCGTCACGGATGCCCTACATCGCGGATAGGGGTGAGAAACCCGACCGTATGACGGCGTCGCTCTGAAAACCAACTAACTAACTACTAACTTTGTCCCATTTCTGGGCTCTTTATATACTGGACTCTGGCATGTGGTGGCGCGTTTTGATTGGCTCCCAGAAATCACGCCACCTGTCAAGCGCTGGGTTATTTATCACGTCTGGCCACCTGTTGACGGGGTAATTGAACTCATTAACATAAACACCTGTTCGTCTGGTTGTTTATCACGTCTATCTTTGTCGTCTGGTCTACCTTTACCTCTTTATTTTATTCGTCATTTCCATTGCTATACAAGGTCGATACATATTTTATATAGATATGGGGTTATGATAAATATTATAAGAAGGTTGTGTTCTGTCTAACTTAAAATATACTACATATATATATGTAAAGCACAATCAATTTGGATTATTGGTTATTGACACATGATATCGGGACCAAGTCCTAATAAGTAGGTGGCGTGTGACATTTCGGTAGCAGCGTTGTTACCATCTTTAGCCAGATATACTGAATGAGAAATTTAACCACAGCATATATATTTTTGTTTATCATTTATATCTTCTATATCAACTATATTTCTCTTCTATGTATATGTAGTATATTTTTGATGTTTATTGTAATCCCATCTCTATCTAAATATGTATCAACCTTGTAAGATGGATATCAAATAAAGCAAAGAGGGAGGTAGACACGGTGGCCGGCCAAGGTCAGACTATAGAAACCAAAATCAATCCATCGAAACCAAAACCTGAGATGAAAGGCTAGACACCGAGGCGCGCCGTTACGCCTGAGCAAACAAACAGCTTGACCAGCAGCCAATGAGATTCAAGGCCAGGGTAGACGGCTGAGAGTTGCTATATATAGGGGTCGTTAGAAAGTTTAGTTAGATAGTTGGAGAGTTAGATAGATAGTTGTAGTTGTTTCCAGAGCGACCCCGTTACAGTCGGTCGGATCCCTCACCGCGATGTAGGGCATCCGTGGCGTCCGGGTCCGCTGTCTTCGTCCGTGGTCTACCTTCCTCTTGGAATTACCATCTAGACCTGCCTCTGTCTCCTTGTTGTCCCAGTGCGGAAAATCCCATCACGCACCCACTACCACGACTGCCCAGCACATTCCACATCGGGTTTACTACAGAATCCGATAAAGTCGACAGGATAACTGAGGACAACGACATGCAGAGGATGACGAGGCCGGAAACGAGTACTTCGCGGATGCCCTCACCAACATGCAACACCACTGCGAAGACCGAGTAAGCCGCCTAAAAGACGCCATGCGAGGACTTGCTGCGCCTCGCACCGAGGAGGTCATCATCGCCCCCATCCACATCTCCTGCGCCACAAACATCTTCATCCATCGGCTCGAACAGGCAGACAAGATTCATCGAGAAATCCTGGCATTGCCCCGCCAACCAACATCGACGATGTCCCATGGCAACCATCGCCAAAAGTGACCACCAAGCCTCATCGCAGCCCACTCCACAAGCCCCATTCAAGACATCCATCTGGTAGGAGAAATTTCTCTACAGAACTATTTAATGTAACACTATCTCCGTTTGCTCTGAATTAATTATTCGATATCATTTTAATAGCAATAACATTATTTTTAAATCCATCAAGTTCATTATTTTACCTTTTTATAGCATTTCAATTCAAATTTTAAACCTTGTACACCCTCATTTACCAATTTTTACTTTTATTTTACGCAACTTTTAAATTTAAATTCATTAATTTCATTTTTACATAAAAAAATCATATTGTATTTTAATTACTCGAATCATATTTTCTAAACTTATTTGTGTGTGTTTTTTTTAATACCTTATTTATGGCCATAGTATTAATAATTACATTTATTACGCTCTTTATTTTACTTAACCTATTACTATTCAAATTGATATTTCTCAATATTTTAAAAGTTTTAAAAACTAGTCCTAGATTTGTATTTTTATAAGTATCAATTTTAAATCATCCCATCTCATAATGTGCCTCCCATTTTTCCCACAAATACAAATACAACTATAAATGCAATATGCGAAAACTAAATAACATACCATAAAATTTTCATATCCCATTGCATTTCATTCCTGCCTGTGTTAAATTGTTAATTACGAAACTCTACCGAATTTTGTACCCATGCCATAACCTTTTCTCTTAGAAAATTTCGTAAATTCATTATTTTATAATTTTTATAAACCTAATCATCGCTACACAAGGCTGTACAAGCTCGATTTTCTCGCACCACCTGAATATCACCTGTTAAAACACACATTTTTATCTCACACTTTTCTAGATTGTTCACATCAATTTTAATTCCCATCGCCATGACAATATTCCAATCTTCAACACTAGTGTCTGTCAAGCATTCAATTATAGGACTTGGGTATTCTTTAATACGAACATGCATTACATTACCGGCTCCCTCGTTAGGAATAAAAAAAAGACCAACTTCTCAGACTGGACCAAAGCGACATAGGGCCACATCGCCTCGCCATAGGCCAAACTAGAAGGACACCATTAATCTTACACCTACAACTAAACACTGTGTGTAAAAATGTTCCCTTTTTTCAGGAACGAATATTTTTGTTTTCTTTTGACTTTTCTTTCATTGTAAATAGACTTACAATTTACCCAGTTTTGTGGTATTGGACTTTTTTTTTTTTTTACTTACCGATGTGGATAAGACATTTCACTATTAATCGATATCATTTTGTTTATTAATGTCTTCAATTACCAATCAACCCTTTATATATTATTACCTTTAATTTTTTTTCTCTTTCTCTTTTTCTCATCATGTTTAGACCTAGCATTTTACAACTTCAACTATTTTTAGGCACCATTTTAAAAAACCTACACCTAACAATATTTTTAATATTTCTTAAAAGATAAAACATTTATCATTTTATCTTTGTTAATAGATTTTCAAAATGTTTTTTTTGACGCTTCCCTTACAACCTCTTAACTCTAACCCATCAACCTTTCCTCCCAACCTTTTACAGCCATCAAGAGTTTATTGTTCGTCAGTCATTTTCTTTTTTTTTTATTGATTAACCTAACTAGAAGACCCTTCCTTGCTGTTCATTTCCCAACAGTGAGCTCAGGAGACCTAGTTAGATTTTTTTTTCTCTCATCGTCCGGCTCATCATTTTTTTTCATCTTTCAACTTTTTTTTTTTCATCATACAAGCCGGACACAATCAAATTTGACAGCAATAAAGCTCTTGCACCCACCTCTCCTTTTCCGCATCCTTCAGACCTCCAACCTTCCAAGGGATTCCAGTTCGCCAAACATTTTTGTTTTTTTTTTTCATTGATTAATCCGACTGGAACAATCCTTCCTCGTTATACGAATTCCCCATAATGAGTTCAGGATATCCAGCGTGATTTTTTTAATTTTTTTTTTCTCATCGCCCGACTCATCATTTCAATTCACCATTTTTTCAAACTTTCATTTTTTTTGTCATCATTCAAACGGGCATAATCATTCTGGACAACAGGAATCCCTCTTACCTCTCCCTCTTACCCCATCAATCTTCCCACTTCTTTTCACTATCTGAGCTAATGATGCAGACGGAATATCTTGTGCCTTCTGTTAATGAAAACAATGCCTCACTTAAACAAGTTCGCATTGCATTGCAGAATGCTTGGGATACAACTTTGCAGAAAAATGCTCAGATACCCGCTTTCCCTTTTTCAACCTTAGCGTCACATATGTTCAACCAATAAACAAACTTTTCTCCGCTCATATTTTATGCAATAAGATATTTTTACTTATACGAATCATTTTACCATATTTACCATTTTGCATTATATACTTTCCCTTAATCTTTTATCATTCATTTTGTGCCTTTTTATTTTTATAACCTTGATTTATATTTCATTGATACACCACCATTACAACATCTTTCTCTGTTTAACTTGTAACTTTTAATAATTTTAACTAATTTGTATGCAAATTATTTCTTTTTTTATATAATAGGTTTGTTAGGTCATTATTCATTACATGTCATTCCCCCAACCAAACCTTCATCACCGGGGACACATTCTGTAGTATATTTTTGATGTTTATTGTAATCCCATCTCTATCTAAATATGTATCAACCTTGTAAGATGGATATCAAATAAAGCAAAGAGGGAGGTAGACACGGTGGCCGGCCAAGGTCAGACTATAGAAACCAAAATCAATCCATCGAAACCAAAACCTGAGATGAAAGGCTAGACACCGAGGCGCGCCGTTACGCCTGAGCAAACAAACAGCTTGACCAGCAGCCAATGAGATTCAAGGCCAGGGTAGACGGCTGAGAGTTGCTATATATAGGGGTCGTTAGAAAGTTTAGTTAGATAGTTGGAGAGTTAGATAGATAGTTGTAGTTGTTTCCAGAGCGACCCCGTTACAGTCGGTCGGATCCCTCACCGCGATGTAGGGCATCCGTGGCGTCCGGGTCCGCTGTCTTCGTCCGTGGTCTACCTTCCTCTTGGAATTACCATCTAGACCTGCCTCTGTCTCCTTGTTGTCCCAGTGCGGAAAATCCCATCACGCACCCACTACCACGACTGCCCAGCACATTCCACATCGGGTTTACTACATATATATATCATGTTCATACATTTTTTTTGTTTGGTATATATCTTTCCCCTCGTTATTTACCATATTGTTGTTATTATTTAATCTTATATATCACCTTTAATTTCTTTTGCCCTATGTATAACCTTATATAATCATTCTTTTGCTTTGTATTATAAAATTACCACATGCACCCCATTATCTATAACTAAATAAAGAATTTTTTAAGATATGTTTTAGGAATTGTACATATCTATGTTAACACGCACAATTCCTTGGCGCCCTTAATAATTATGTTTACCTAGAAGGTACTAAGAATTTGTTTGTATAGAATCGGTGCTTAGACCATCCCACACCTCCACCATAGGGACTATGGCTGGGAACATGTGGACTCACCTCACACCTGGGTCAAGACCCTCTGAAGTATAGACAGTGAAAGATGGGCTAGTACTTTGCCCACTAAATGGTAGGATGAGATTTCCCTCAATACTACGATGAGCTAACATGTTCCAGGTTCATGGCCCGTGTGTTCCTCCTTTGCCCGAGTGTCAGTGATTGCATACAGATATCGTAAAAGAATGCATTTCTCCCAATTTCATATTTCTCATAGAGTATGAACAGATATGAATTAGGAAAAAACACATTCTTTCACTCTGGCAGGGGAGGAATTGTTGGGTCAGATTTCCATCAAACAGACCCAACAAAGATGTAAACATTCTTTTACATCATATATATATACAAGCAGTGTCTCGCCGAAAGTGTTTGGTGTGCAGATGGAAGTCCCACAGCAATGGCAGACGGTGGTTCAAAGGCCAAGGCAGGGGAAGACACAGCCCTGGACGTGAATCCCAAGATCTGCCAGGGGAAAACACAGCCCTGGACGTGAATCCCAAGATCTGCCAGGGGAGGACACAGCCCTGGACGCTTATCACAAGGTCTGCTGTAGGAGGATGATATCGGCCCTGATTAAGTAGCCAGAAGCCCAATGCAAACAGAAGCAGAAGAAGACCAGGAACCGGGAGACATTCAGTTGGAGACGTATACCGTTAAAGTTCACCCACAGTCCAGCACAGGATCTACACCAGAAATGGACTTCGAGCATTCGTCTTTGTAAAACCTTCTCTCTTTTAATTTGTATATATCTTGTGGCATCACATTTTTTTGATAGTTGAGGCATATTTAGCAATTTTTGAATTTCTTAAAGAAGAAATTAGTATATAGATTTTTTCCAGGGGGGGGGCAGGCATCTTAAATTTTATTTAATTTCATCGTTAATCTAAATTATCTCTCAATGAGAAAGTTAAATTTTAAATTTTCGTTAATATCTACTTTATTCTAAATTGATTTCTCATAAGCCGAGCAAGAATATTTTCTAATTCATAATTTTTCCTTTAAAATAAAAATATAATAAGATATTATTTTATTCCTTATTTTTTTTAATATAATAATAATATTATTATTTTTTAATATTCCGAGAATTTTTGTATATTCAAGCTTTACTACTCTGCGAGAAATTATTGAGGTTGAGGTGACCAAAAGAGAATAATTTATCATATAAATATTTAAATCAATAATTTTTTATTATACTCGGAATATATATATTATTTAATTTCCTAAAGGAATCAATTTTTTTTTAACCTACAATTTTTTTTCTTGCGGCAACACGGTAAATTGGGGGCGTGGTCAAGATCACGTGCGTGTTTTCTGTCGACGAATGAAAATGCCAACCAATAGGAACTTTGGCGCGAGCAGCGAATGAAAATGGACAGGGGCAAGCATAAAAGAGGGTTTCTTTGCCAAAATCGGGGCTTTTTGCTTTTTTTGAATCGAGGTCGCTCAGTCTAGACAGTTTTTGATCGAGCGTCCAAGCAAGCTGGGGCAAGTTTCCAGGAAGGAGGAGAGCGATTTCTTATCAGGAGACGTATGCGGTCGAGATGCTAGGTAAGTTAATTTAGATTTTGTCGTAAAGGTCTATATAGTAAAACATGGCGAAGCCATGATAGATGTCAAAGAAATTTCTTTTTTATGTTTAGCCAACATGTTTTGCCAACTATGGCGAGTTTATATGGTGAGAAGGACATATCCATGTTTTGATAGGTAAATTATTTCTTGTTCATGCAAGGTTGCCCTTGAAATGAGATGTTGTAATTTTATATTGTGTTAAATAAAAACCATGGCAATACAAAATTTTGATAGACTCAACTATTTTAGCTAATTTTTTGGTATTAAGAAATTTAGGATATTAAGCCTATTAAGAATATTGAATTTCTTTGTTTTTACCTACTTATGTCATGTCATAGTAAATACAATTTGTTTTATTTTGTGTAAAATTCTTTTTGCCGAATAAAGTTAATGTGGGTATTTATATAATATGTGTTAATGTTCATATCAAACCACATATCACATATAAACCTTGGTGTGTATGTTATAGATTTTGAGTGTGTGTGTTTAAATTTTAGTCTACAGTGACTAAAGTCCAAAGAGGCTTATTGCCTTTACTATAAATTGTGAATATGTATGCACCTGGATTTTACCCATGAGTTAGATGAGATCAGGATATAGATGTCATAGTGAGACGTAAGGACAAAATCTTACAATTGGTGCTAAACTACAAATCACATGTAAACCCGGGTGTATACTATATTTACCGTATATATATATATATATTAAAACTACTTTAAGCTAGCCAGGCTAAGATAGAAACGTTTCCAAAATGGAACGTAAGTGGGAATCTTACAGACACACAATCAAAGAGTTCAAGTTAAAAGGATATCAGTTGAACATACTAATATTAAAAAAAAAAAAACACCTGGATCTGTAAAAAAAAAAACATTTTTTCACAGATAGATATGTGTGTGTGTCTTTTTTATATAATTACACACAAAGAGGTATACACCACTCTGTTTATTTTGAAACTGATTTAATCTATAACTCTTTTGTATAATATATTTTTGTAGGTGAGAGAGATGCGCAAAACACTATTTAGAATGCTTATATGTAAATAGATGGTGGCCTAAAGAATTTTCTAAAGGAATGAAGGGATTCTTATTTTGAAATGAAAATATTAAAATATATCTAATCTGCTTGTGAGAGTGTTGTGGTAGGAGAAGCTATATATAACTCAAAATCCCTCAATTAACTGAGGCCCAAACCTGATAATCAGCTAAATCCAGCTGGGCTGCAATAACATGTAGTCTGAGACTACAAAGCCCAGGGCAACTCCACACCATCCAGTGGTATAGAACTCAATTGACATATACAAGGGGATAAGACATGCTGTACAGGCCAACTACTGTATCAGTGTTGGGTCACTTTACGAGGTCCTATCGAGGACATCTCGACTTCGAACCTAGTCTAGCTCAGCAATAATAACATTTGTAATTGTATACCAACTTGGGCTAAAACTCAGATACACATGTAATAGGATATAGCGAACACAAAAGATCCATGTTTAATACATAATGTGCATTTTTTTTTGTTTTCAGGGTAAAATTATCACAAACACATATTTAAAATAATAAATCAAGAGTTTTATTGCTATCTCAGTGGACCTTACAAATTTCATTTCATGGACAACTCTACATGGGCGAAAAAATTTTGTTTAAGGATTTCAAGCAAGAATGAATTTTTACCTATTAAAAACATAGATATGCCTTTCTCAACATACAAAACGTACCATAATTTACAAACATACCAAAAAAATGGAACATGATCCTTTGTTCTACCTTGGTAGATTTTCTTACAAACTTTCGTTTGTAGGCAGTACTAAATGAACATAAAATCTATTTTCTTTATCAGACTCTAAGACTTCATACAAAGAACAAAATATGAACTTTTCCTACCTATTAGATTAAGCTATAAATATGTCTCTTTGACATATTAAACATGCCCTAAATTAGTAGAGAAGATGTTAACATACCGTTTCTCCCGGCCCTTTCGTACGCATCCCACTCAAAAACTGACCGTTATTTTTCAAACAACGCCCCTCCAAGCTAATCGTCATCTTCCTACAGAGTAAAGAAAAAAAAAGAAATTAAAATTCTTAGAATATAATTAAATAATAAAATATTATTATTATTTTTAAAAGAGAAAATTTTGAAATAATAAATATAGATGCTTATCCTTTGAGAAATTTATAATAATTTCTTCTTCAAGAAATTTAAATAACTAGACACACCCATTTTATCTAGATATGTGTGTGATCGATTTTATTCATTTTAGAATAAAATAAATAATAAAGGTAAAATTATATTATCTTTCTTATCAAGAGATAATTTGGATTAGTAATAAAATTAAATAAAATCTAACATGTTTGCCCCTCTGAGAAATTTACATAATAATTTCTTCTTTAAGAAATTTTAAAATAGGAAATATGTCCAATCTATCTGGATGTGCCAGTAATTGGCTTTTACTCATTTTTAGAATAAAGAAAATAAATTTAGGGAATTTTTGAAATGGTAATATAACCCTTTGGGCGTTTCATATTGCATAAAAAGAAAAAGGTGATTGGGATTAGTCAACATATGCACATATGTACATAGTTTGTATATCCTCCGCTGGACCTCTCTGCAATGGGCTTCGGGATCCTTGGGCAGGACCCGTGTCATCTCCAGCTGGGTGTCTCCCCGGCTTCCGGTCTTAAAAGGCATATGTGTCATCTCCACCTTTCTGGACTTTAAAGGCATAGGTGTCATCTCCACATTTCTGGACTTTAAAGGCATAGGTGTCATCTCCAGCTGAGTGCCTTCCCCGGCTTCTGGTCTTAAAGGCATCGTTGAGATTCCTCGTTGGGGAATTCTCCATCTTTCTACAGCGGGTCTTGGGGTACACGCCCAGGGTTGCTTCTAGTTCTCCATTTTCCAATCCGCCTCGTTGTTGTCCTTCTGTGGGGGGTCGGCCGGTATCTTGGTCACGGTGCCACCAGAGTCACCTCCGATTGGGCGTCCTCCCCTGCTTTGACCTTTAGAGCACCGTCGGCCACCGTTGTGGGATCTCCATCTGGACACCAACATTTTCGGCAAGACACTGTGTATATATATGATGTAAATGTTTACATCATTGTTGGGTCTATTTTGTGAAAAATCTGGCCCAACAATTCCTCCCCTGCCAGAGTGAAAAAAATGCGTCTTTCAATTCAGATCTGTTTATGCTCTATGATAAATATGAATTTGGAAGAAATGCATTTTTTTACGATACTAGTATGTACAATCACTGATACTCAGGCAAAGGGGGAACTAACGCGCCATGGTACCTAGAACAGGTTAACTTGTAGTATTATTGAACGGAGATCTTATCCTACCATTTAGTGGGCAAAATACTAAGCCCATCTTTCGCTGTCTGTATGCCAGAGAGTTTGGCCTAGATGTGAGGTGAATCCACACGTTCCCAGCCGCAGTCCCTATAGGTGGAGATGGGGGGTTGTCTATACACAGATTCTGTACAAACAGATCCTTAGACCGTTCTGGATAAACATAATCATATGGGCGCCAAGGAATTGTGCGTGTAAATGTAGATATGTCCAATTCCTAAAACACATATAAAAATTTTTTTATTAACTCTATATGATGAGATACATGTGATAATAAAGGAATGACTATACACGGTTACATAAGGTAAAATTTAAATTGGCATATGCTATCAAATAACAATAATAATAGGGCAAACAGAAATGAGGGGAATGAATATATATGTCAAAGTTGAACGAATAAGATATATGCCGAAATGGAACAACGTAGATATATAAGATACACAATGATACAAAAAAAAAAATTTAAATGAATATATGCTATAAGTAGAAAGGAAATGACTTGATATATATATGATATACAATGATAAACAGATAAATATATAAGCTGTGGTTAAACCTTTTTGTTGAAGTTTGAGATTGAATCAAGGAATAAAAGGATTATTTATTAAACAAAGTAACTTAAAACAAGATGTTAAAGTAGCAAAATTTTAAAGGCAAGTATATATATATGTAGGAAGGCGAGAGACAAAGACTATATATATTGACGTCGACCGCAGCGCCGCCGCGGCCGTTGATTGGTCGATCCCGCAATGCTCCACGCCAATTTTTGATCGCTATTCCAACACTCCCTCTCGATCCAAAATGTTCAGTAGACCTCTTAAGTAGTGGAATTTGTTTCGTGGAAGAGGTTTAGTTATTATATCAGCTAGCTGTTCTGAGCTGCAAACATGATGCACTTTAAGTTCACCTTCTTCATGTTTGGATCTAATGAAGTGGTAGCGAACATCAATATGTTTCGTTCGTTTGTGGAATACTGGATTTTCAACAAGTTTTATTGCTGCTTGGTTGTCGATATAAAGTTCAGTTTCTTTAGTAATATCACAGCCGATGCACTGTAGAAGTCCTCTGATCCAAATCAATTCCTTGGCAGCACTGCAGGCAGCGATGTATTCACTTTCGGTGGTTGAAAGTGCGATAATTGGTTGTCGTTGGCTTGCCCAAGAAACAGTTCCTCCGTTCATCATGAAGGCATAACCAGTCGTACTTTTTCTGGAGTCAACATCACGAGCAAAATCACTATCAGAGTAGCCAACAAGTTGGTCTTGTCCAGTGAAGAGAATTCCCAAGTGTGGAGTGCCTTTCAGATAACGGAAAATATTCTTCACTGTTGTACAATGTGCAGGTCCTGGATATTCTAGGAATTTACTCACTTGTGAAACTGCATAAGTGATATCTGGACGTGAAACACATGATGCAAACATAAGGGATCCAACAGCTTCTCGAAAAGGGAATTTAGGCATCTTTTCCTTTTGTTCTGGAGTAGGACAGTCCTGCTTTGTTAAGATGACAGAAGGATCCATAGGCACCGAAGCAGGAATACAGTCAGCCATATTAAATTTACTCAAAATTTTGTCAATATATGATGACTGGTGAATGAAAATACTTGCCCTATCTTCTGACTGCTCTATTTGTAGCCCAACAAAAAAGTTAACACTTCCAGATGTAATATCAAATGCGTGTTCTAACTCATCCATTATAATAGCTATTGCCTCTTTATCTTTAGATAGAATAATTCCATCATCAACATAGAGAGCTAAGATAACATTTGAATCATTGTGTGTTCCAATGAAAATGCACGGGTCGGCGTCTGAAGTTTTGAAATTATGGCTATACAAAAAATTGGTAAATTTCTTATTCCAATTTCTAGAAGATTGTCTAAGACCATACAGACTTTTATGTAATCTATAGCAGCTATTATCATCTCTCTTGTAGCCTTCTGGTTGTTCAAGATAAACAAGTTCCTCTAATTCGCCATTGAGAAAAGCTGTCTTTACATCGAATTGCTTAAGAAACATCCTTTCAGAAGCAGCGTGTGATAAAAGAATGCGTAACGAATCATACCTGACTACTGGGCTAAACGTATCGAAATAGTCAACAATTTTGATTTGAGAATAGCCTTTTGCAACTAATCTGGCTTTGAACCGTTGAATTGTACCATCGGACTCCGTTTTAATTTTATAAACCCATTTACAACCAATAGGTTAATGACCATCTGCCAAACGTTCTAAAGTCCATGTTTTATTTTTATTTAATGCATCAATCTCTTCATCCATGGCTAATTTCCATCTTTCTGAATCTGAACTTGTTATTGCATCTATATAGTTACTGGGTTCATCAGCGAGCGCAAAGTTACATTGGCTATCCGAAACTTTAGAGCGTGTTATCATTGGATGCGAACTGATATCGGATACTGGCAGCATTTCCTGCACTGGGAAGTTTGTTGTTGCAACTGGTGATTCATCCGGAGCGCTGTTAATCTGAAATATTATTTCTTTCGGTTTGGTAGATTCTCTATCTGAATGTGGAGTAGCTATCTCATCGAATGTGACATCTTTAGAAATTCTTATTTTTCTAGTTTTCCAATCCCATAATCTAAAATTTTTGCTTGTATTCTCATAAC
Organism: Cordylochernes scorpioides; assembly: GCA_030710605.1. Taxonomy (NCBI): domain Eukaryota; kingdom Metazoa; phylum Arthropoda; class Arachnida; order Pseudoscorpiones; family Chernetidae; genus Cordylochernes; species Cordylochernes scorpioides. The sequence continues at coordinate 3,327,527 of CP092880.1, forward strand.
CTAAAAACATAAGTTTTATCGATTTATTATCCCACTTTTTACGGTTTTCTTTGGGAATATGCATATAAGCATTACAGCCAAATATTTTATAGTTAGCTACATTAGGCTTTGTGCCAAAGAAAAGTTCATAAGGTGTCGTTCCAGGGGTTTGCTTAGTCGCACTTCTATTTAGAATATAAGTTGCTGTGTTACATGCCTCAGCCCAAAAAAATCCTGGAAGATTTCGTGAATTTAGCATGGACCTGGCTGCTTCCACAATCGTACGATTGTCTCTTTCTATACGTCCTATCTGTTCGTGCACATAAGGTGCAGTGAACTCGTGAATTATCCCAAATCTTTTACATAAATCTGCAAAATTATCGCTTTTGAATTCTAGCGCATTATCAGTCCTAAGAACTTTTATCTTATTTCCAGTTTGAGTATAGATTAGAGTAGCATATTCTTTGAATATATCTAGCACATCTGATTTGTTTTTAATAAAATAAATATGGCGATAACCACTAAAGTAATCTTTAAATAAGCAGAAATACAGATATTTACTTAATGATTGAGTCTGCATTGGGCCACAAATATCAGCATAAATAAACTCACCTAGCTGGTAGTTTTTGCCATCTGAGGGATAGCACGACTTTCTATGGGCTTTTCCAAGTTGGCATCCTTCACAGAAGAAAAAATCTCCCTCTAAATCTTGAGGCTGCAGACCATCCATCAATCCTTTGGTCGCCATCTCTCGAAGTGTAGCAACTGGAAGATGCGCAAGTCTCTCGTGCCACAACTGAAGCTTGTTCTCGCTGGTGATGTATCCTTGTGATGATGACGTAACCTTGAAGAGCATCCTGTAGAGGCCGTCATGACGCACTCCTACGGCTTTTAGGTCATTATCCATGAAGATCTGTAGCTTGTCATGTTTGATAATGACGTTGAATCCTCTTCTTGTGGACGTAGAAAGGCTATACAAATTTTTCTTTAGTTGCGGCGAGTAGAGCACATTGCTTATGTACGTATTGTACCATCCACCGTCGACGTAGGCTTGAATCTCGATGTCTCCCATGCCTTCTGCAAGTAGTGTCGAGTTGTCTCCCAAGTAGATTGGATGATCACTGGTGAACGGCGTGTAGGTCTTGAACCACTCTCGTCGAAATGTCATGCTGCAGCTTGCACCGCTGTCAGCATACCAAATATCATTGGGCTCTACTTGATTATCGCACAAAATAAGTCCATAATCACTTGAACTTCCTTTTGAATTATGAAGATTTTTGTATTTATTTTTCTCATTAGCTAATCTTTTTCTACATTCGCGGCTCCAATGTCCAATTTTGTGACAATAGTGGCATTTAGTGTTCTTCTTGGCATCTTGAAAAGAACGTTGTGTATCTTTAGGCTTCGTTCGTGCTTGCCTGTGTAATAAGGCCTCATCTTGTTTAGAAGAACCGCTTTGTTGATTCCTTGTTTCTTCAATCAAAAGTCTTGCAGTTAAATTGTTAAGAGTTTGAGCTTTCGGATCTAACGATTCCCACGCTGCAACAAAGTAACGCATACTCGAAGGCAAAGTATTTAAAATTTTTGCTACCTTTTGATCTTCCGTTATGGTTCCGCCCATTTGTGAAATTTGTGCAGAAATATTTTCAATTTTTGCTATGTAATCACTTATTGTTTCCGATGTCAATCGTGCATCGAAGAATTGTTGCCAAAGTAGGCCAATAGTAAATTCGGATTTTTGTTCATGAATAGCAAGTAATTTCTGCCACATTTGTGAAGCGGAAGTACAGTTCATCAGGGGCTGAAGAAACCTTAATTCGATTGCCTGTGATAATAACATCCTTGCCTTAACGTCCTTTGATTTCCAATTCTGTAGTGAACTTTCAGAGTTACTGTCGGAGGAAACAACATTCGGCTTTATTTCTAAGCCTTCCAATAATTCTAGTAATTTTTGTTGTTCCAAAAGAAGCCTGAATTGGAATTTCCATAGTGAAAAGTTTTCACCATTAAAAACTTTAATCCTTGAAAGACAATCTTCGCTCATCTTCTTTGTCTTGGAATCGGCCAACGACAAAAAGAAACTAGGGTTATGGTTGGCGGTTGACGCCTAAACTTCAAGCAAAACAAAGGCTTACTCACTGCCTGGCGGTTAATCCTTTTAGGCGCAGTGGAAGCGTGCTGGGCCCATAACCTGTTGAAGTTTGAGATTGAATCAAGGAATAAAAGGATTATTTATTAAACAAAGTAACTTAAAACAAGATGTTAAAGAGTAGCAAAATTTTAAAGGCAAGTATATATATATGTAGGAAGGCGAGAGACAAAGACTATATATATTGACGTCGACCGCAGTGCCGCCGCGGCCGTTGATTGGTCGATCCCGCAATGCTCCACGCCAATTTTTGATCGCTATTCCAACACTTTTCATTCAGTATATTTGTCTGAAGATGGTAACAACGCTGTTACCGAAATGTCACACACTATCTATTTATTTTGGAATTGGCCTCGTTATCTTGATTTTTTATAGTCTATAAATTCAAACTGTGCTCTATCTATATATAGGTATACATGAATATAATAAGAAAGGAAATATACATGGTGGATGGTATATATTAAATGAGTAAATACTATCTCAGGATAATAAATACGCCAAAATTTGGATTAATATGATATATAGGAAGGAAATAACGTTGATATGGGAGATACATTATGATAAATAAACAAAACATATATATATATACGCTGTGGCTAAACTTATTTAGTGCATTTTGTCTGAAGATGGTAACGACGCTGCTACCAAAATGTCACACATCATGTGTTTGGATTTGGTCCCGACATCTTACGTCTATAACCCAAATTGTACTTTATATATATATATAAATATACATGAATATAATAAAAAAATTATACATGGTAGATGATATTATTGAATATATAATATAACGAAGAAATAAATATGCACTGAGGATCATGGGCATTTCGCGAGTACTTCAAAAATTACATGTATTACTTAAAAATTTGTTCTTACTAACTTGTCACTGGGAGCGTTTGTCTGACGTGTTCCCCGCCTCTCCTAATCATGATAATAAAATATATTAGAACAATAATGTTATGATGTACTATTGTTTTATTTTAAAAAGAATAATACGCCACTAAAATAGTTTTATAATTTGATAACAGATGGCGCTCTAGTACATAATAAAATATATAGGAAATCTTAGTAGTTAGTAAATTCTTTAAACCAGATTATCCCCAAACTACCCTATCTGGGGTGACAATCTTACTTCTCTTTGTCTTTAGTTGAACACTGTTGTTAACCTCTATTATACATTGTTTAGCTTATCTATAGAATGTGTACTCATATTTTAATCAATAAATTCACTTTAATAAAATACATAAATTAACCTCGAAGGAATAAATGATGATGACTAACAACCTAGGTCTAACTTCTACCTCACGGTATATCTTCCCACTTGAGTTCTTAATATCTCTCTGTAATTTTGACTCTTTGTCCTAAAAAAATTATATAAACTCACTATTCTGGGCTACTTCTCAGCCAGAAAAAATAATTTATCTTCAATCCCCCCTTAAAACTTCCTCCTTTCGTCAAATCTGGAATACTGGCCTGTTCTGGCAATCTGCTTCAAAGGTTCATTTAGGTGTCCTACTAATTTAAAATTTATCTTAACATAGAACGAGTTATCCTCGTGAAAAAAAAAAGAAAAATTCTACTTACTAATTGGTATTTGGACTTGAACTCGTTCTAACTAAACGTATGGTAGACAATAGTCTTTAATTAGGTGATTAACTTTTGCTAGCCTGGGGCGATATAAAAACATAAAGAATCTGGACAGTCCATCTGTCACTTTGCTAACTGGTACCTAAAATCAGTAGACGGAATCACCTCGTCTAATCGTAACTTGTCTCTTATATGCTCAATTGTTAACTCTCATTAGAAACCCCCTTTAGACGTTGACTTAGAAACAAGGAGTTATAGGGACTTCACTTTTACCCACCACATGTTCCAAGTTTGTCCATAGAGGATTGGTTCCAAGCTGCGCAATATATAGAAGAGCATCCAACGTTTCGATCCTTCCCAACCTCCCTTCTGAATCACCCTCATCTCAGCCACGCTTAAAGCGTCGTAAACTACGATGTCAGATCGGTTATCCGAGGTTTGTCGCTGTGCACTTAGCTTGCGACATCGGCAACTAAACCCCCCACCTAGCACAAAGTTCACCTGATACCTCTCCGTTCCCTCTAATGAGGAGAGGTTTGTAGGCTTTTGGTCTGACCGTGACCTCCCACAATCCCCCAGTCTGAGATTCGAGACATGGTCATTATCTACGAACCTTAGAATTCAAGTTGATATGATGAAATGGAGTAAATAATTACACTAATAAAAGAAATCATACTTATACTCCTTTAGAAGGAGGCCTAACAAAGGGAGCGAATACCTTCCTATCAATAGAGTTGTACAGTCCTGTGAGGCTATCGGTCCTAACAAATAAAGAAATCAAAAGTTAAAAAAATCGAACCTATTAATTCCCTAACACTATTCTAATGTACCTTTGGTATAACAATATACTAGTTTTTTAACCTTCTCATCATTTATTCCACTTCGTATTCATACAAAAAAAAAATTCAGTCACTGTGGGCATTCATTCTAAAGTTAAAAGCTGCTATACAAGCCAAAGTACTATAATTATCATCATCGATAGACCCTAATAATAAGAAATCTTTCAGGACAAATGTGAAATCAAATAAAATATACCTAATTAAAACAAATTGGGGACTAAAGCCCTACTTACTCAAATAAAGTGCCTCTTACAAACTCTAATATAAATTATCTATATTTAAGTAGATAAATAAGTCAAAATATGTTGATTGTCAACAATCGAATCTGAAATCTAACCTAACATTAAAACTGTGCTTCTATTAGTTTGAAAATCTTATTCTTATCTTGACACTTGATGTCTAAACAAGTGAATCATCAAATCTAGCACTTAAATTGGAGCGAATTGAACTTCAAGCATTTACCTCATTGCCAAACATGATAGATCTACAAGTGTTTGCCAACCCTACTTCCTATATAAGGTTATTGGCGTCTTCCCTTCCCTGCTATTCAGTTAAACCCCTCCTTTGGAATCGTAGCGCTTTCAATACCCAACCCGCTCTGGAGTTTAACAACAGGGGCCACTTGTTATCCTGTCTATCAACTCTTAGACCACAACTGCCCTACACACTCTCATTAGAAATCCTCTTTGGGCTGCATCCTGGACATAAGGGATTACAGGGTGTCAAGTTTTAACCCAACGCATATTCCGAGCCCGCCCATAGTGAATAGGTTATAAGCACAGCAGTTATCTAGTGCGTCTAAGTCCCTTTATCTAATTTTAAAGTTGAGCCAAAGTTCAGAACCCTAAACAAAATAAAAATAATAAACTGTTGAACTTGGTTCAATCTTAGACCACATTTTGTGCTATTATAAACACAACAAACAAGAAAAAAAAAACTCCTAGATTCACTTTCTCACATTAAAGCTCAATGTAGAAAAAAAAAAAAACTGAAAAACCCCTTTACAGTGACACTTAGAATCTAAAACCAAGGTTGTAGTTAATAAAAAAAAAACTGAAAACTCTTTAAGACCATATTCTAAGACCTTTAAATCACTTTCTAACACTTCACACTATGATCAAAATTTAACTAAAATTTAGTACACATTCTATAGATTTACTCATTGGCAGCCTGGGCATGATTTACACCCCGTGGGCTTCTTGACCCTGGTTGAACGGCGTAATTCAAGGCCGCCTACATTTTCATCAATTACCCCATTCACTATCCCTAGTGGATTTCTTAAGATTGCCGTCTCTTGTGGTTCCTCTGGTTCTACAGGCCTAGGGGAATATATAGGGCACGTTGGATGCGCCCAGTGGTCATCATCATTGATGATATCCTAACACTAAAATAAGGTCGTGAAAACCCCTTTCAACGATGAACTAACATTAAAACACGGTTGTGAAACTCTTTAAATGATATACTACACAAAGACAAGGTTGTGACAACTCTTTAAAGGTGACATACTAACATTAAAACAGGTTGTGAAAACTCTTTAAAGATGACATACTAACATTAAAACAGGTTGTGAAAACCCTTTACAACGATGGATTAACATTAAAATAAGGTTGTGAAAACTCTTTTCCACGATGAACTAACATTAAAACAAGATTGTGAAACTCTTTACAATGACACACAAACACTAAACAGGTTGTGAAAACTCTTTAAAGATGACAAACTAACACCAAAACAGGGTTGTGACAACTCCTTAAAGATGACATACTAACATTAAAACAGGTTGTGAAAACTCTTTAAAGATGACATACTAACATTAAAACAGGTTGTGAAAACTCTTTAAAAATGATGTACTACACTAAAACAAGGTTGTGACAACTCTTTAAAAATGATATACTAACACTAAAAACAAGGTTGTGACAACTCTTCACAATGACACACTAACATTAAAACAAAGTGTTGTTAAAAAAGAAAAGAAACTGAGTAACTCTTCAAAATTATATATCAACACTAAAACAAAAATTGTAGCCAAAAAAAGAAAACTGAAAACTCTTTAAGGAAATTCTGGCTTCTCAAAGAAAATACATATTTGTTATCTAATATAACCTAACATTATAACTGATATAGACCTATGTATATAAAATAGTGTATACAGTTACTGAATTTTAGGTAAATCAGCCCATACCAACTCTCAATGCATGTTTTTGTGCTATTTACAACTATTGGCCTATGGGCTGAAACTAATTATCTACTAACAATACTTGATGAAGAGTCAAAATTGTTCCATCGAGGCAATAGTACAGTCAACAACTACTCTTTAAACGTTAAGCGCACCTTCTCCTATCAACCTTTATCTTCTATTTACAAACTCTTTATCAACTTTCTTCAATTCTTTCTCTTTCAACATCTTTCCGCACCTTTCAACACTTTACAACATATTTCTTAACGCCACTCAACTCTCTTTCATTACCTTACACCTTTCATCTCCTCTCATCACTTCTCGTCGATCTCCACCTTTTTCACCCCTTTCATCACTTTCTCACTTTACGACATCCTTCAACGTATTTAAACACCTTTCTCGCATCTCTCTTCCATCGCTTGCAACACATTTCAACGCTTTTTCATCACTCTTTCATCATCCTTTCAACGCCATTCAACTCTCTTTCATCCTATCTCTTAACGCCATTTAATTCTCTTTCATCATCTTCCTCGCATATCCCTTCCATCGCTTCCAACACATTTTAACGCCTTTTCATCCCTCTGGAGTCTCCTCGAAACCCGTCATCGGGAACAAATCCCGATATTCGCTAGTCTACTTTGATATCTCGGGAGTCCTTTCTGGGAATCTGCTCCTCCCCTGTCACTTCTTATCAAAGCTGACGACCTACCCTCCTATTTGCAAGCATGAAATTTCCTCCTATTCTGTTTCCTTTTTGTCTCTCCCCTTTTCAAGAGATAAGCTTATCTAGGCGGTCTTAGAGATCCTGTCTAGACCGGTCAGTAAACACTTATGTTATTGGAAATTTGACAAGTCACTCTTCTTTAGTATTGTCTCCCCCCATGCGAGATAGGGCAACCTTATCATGGAAAAACAGAGATATATATTTAAAAAAGTCGGCTGTCCTACAACTTTGCTGAACAATATCCCCTTCAAGAAATTATGCAAGCTTTTCACAGAATTGTAGGTTCTAGATGCTAACTATAACTTGGTATGATCTTATAAATATTGTGCTCTGGTTGAATCAGACTATGCAGTTCCTCACGTCCCAAAAAGGAAGTTCTTAACATTGTTGACAACTCTTAACTCACAGGGTAGTAGCTTATAGAATTAAGTCGTTTATCTAAGACATATTCACGCGGATGAATGGAGCCCTTCTAGTAGGTCATAAGTGTTCGTCTGGTAACAGTTGGTCTAGGTAAAATTTATTGTCATGCGCCTTTACTTTATGCAACAGGAGATGTCGCTCCAAAGGACCTTAACATTAGGGTTAAAACTCGTTGCTCCTCTCAGAATGAAGTGGTTGTCAAAACATTGATGTGGAAGGAATCGTACATTTGACCAGTGTATATCGTTGAATATAGACTATGCCGTCACTCTCATCGTCACCCAGATACTTTAGGGTAACAGTCTATTGGCTGTTACACGCGAATCCCGTCCGGCATTCAATAAGATATCAATGGTGATCTTTGTCACGTCCAGGAGGCCATCCCTTATGCGACCAAATCAACTTTCTCCCGACTTATAATACCGTCTCATCGCGGTAATTGAAATTAACTGGAACCAAGTAGGAATCTTAATCTTGTATCTTCGTTGATTTTATTAGTTCAACTGTCTTCTCAATTTCTTCTTAATACACTGGCCTGACCCACTACACTTCTCCTAATCAGCAGCAACTTCAATCAATCCCAATGAGAAGGCCACTTTAAGGCGTCAATTTCTTGTTAAACTCATGTATGGTTAAAAAAAAAAAGGTTTATATATACCACAGTGGTATCTGCTCCCACTGGCATTATTATCCAATATGGTATCCATTTATTTTATTTATTCAACTGTTATTAGTTGGATCGCTGTAATCATTTTTCATCATTACTCCTAGACCCCCGCGCAAACATTGTCTTTGATGTGGCTAATTCCTTAATGTTCTGCCTTTTGAACACCCTGTTAGTTAGAATTGTCTTAATTAATCACTGGAGTTATCTGCGATGAGTGGATTGAGCCTCCTTATCTAGATCTCCACTCTAACTCCAGGATCTAGACTGCCCAGACCTTTTGCGAAAAAAAAAACTATATCCACACACTATTGTCATGGAAAGAAACCACATATCTGATTCACGAGCATAATGGAAGCTTGCCTCTATAAAACAAGATAATTATAAGAAATCTGAAATTTTATATATTGAATCAACACTATTGGAATATCTCTCTCGTTTTCTCTAAGGGAAGTGGGTTTTATTAAAAGGAGATGCTCAAACCCATACCATCAGAATACCATGACTTTTGTTGATATATATATTCTCTTACATTTGCCTTGACAAAGCAATCCCTTTCCCGTTAGTAAAGAAAATGCTAAATACACACGGGCTTAAATTCGTATCTGATCAGACCTTCTGCTGATGATTATTTATTGTAATTAGATGCTGATAATGATGTCTTTATTCGTCCTCATTCTATGAAAGGTGCTTCAGGGAAGTGGACAGAATCGTTGGAAATTTCATAATAAAAAAAGGTAAATTCTTAGTTAAGACATATTCAATTTTATCGTGACTGTACCGTCACGTAAACAACTACTGTAAATCATGTCATAACGGGATAAAAGATAATGAAATTCAACGCTTTAAAGAAGCAAAAACAAATTATTACTATGCTATCATATCTGTATAGTAAAGAAAATTAGTAGAAAATATACTTGGAATTTTACCGTGACTGTACCGCCATGCAAACGACTATTGTAAATCATACCATATCGGGAAAAAATGAATGACAAACCTTTCAAAGAAGCAAAACAAACTATTACTATGCAATCATAAAATTAATAAAAATACGCTTGTCTAAACGTCGGGGGTTAAATCTTAAAAAAAAAAAAATGCACATTCACTAAAGTTAGCAAAATAAATAACCAAAATACTGTTTTATTTCGTGTACACTACACCGGGAATTTATACTAACTGTTACATATAAAAAAATGATCATTACATAAAAATAAACTAAGAAAGAGGTTTATGGGAAAGCATGACTAAACGCGTTCCTTGATCCGCCATGTTGGAACTTTACCGTGGTTGTACCGACATGTAAGCAACTATTGTAAATTATACCATATCGGGATAATAAAAAGAAAGGATGGCGAAATTCAACGACTTAAAGAAGCAAAACAAACTATTACTATGCTATCATAAAAATTAATAGAAATACGCTTGTCTAAATATCGGGGGGTTAAGTAAAAAAAAAAAAAAAAAGAAAAAAAATGCACATTCATTTAAAGTTAGCAAAATAAATAACCAAAATACTGTTTATTTCATGTACACTACCGGGAATTTATACTAACTGTTACATATAAAAATGATCATTACATAAAAATAAACTAAGAAAGAGGCTTATGGGAAAGCATGACTAAACGCGTCTATAATTGAAAATCAAAGCGGACACTTAGGTCTGAATATTATGTTCATATAAGGACATAAAATAAAAAAGAATAAACAATTGGACTATCAGGAAGGAGAACATATGCTTAAATATGGCTAGCGAAATTGCTTCTAACTTAATAAAATCTAAACATTCTCAGGATAAAATAAAAGATAGGAGGGATAAACAATCGTACTATTAAGTAAAGGAAAAAAAAATCAGTATGCTATTAAACCTGTCGGATGAAATCACTTAGTAAAGATTAAAGAAAAAAAATAATTGGGAACATATATAAAATTAAATAAATCACATGACATATGCACATTTTTCTTTTAAATTAGATAAGAAAATACAGGCTTCAAATTTTTATATTTATATTGATAACGCTAAATATCATAAAGATAAGAGAGGACTAAGAGAACAATGGTATTAACAAATTCAAAATACCTTCAGACTTATCGAGCGGAATCATCTTGTTGGATAAAAAATAATTGAAAAATAAAAATTATTAAACCTTGATATATAATAAAAATAAGTCGTATTGACTTTACGGGCGGGAAGAGGTAGCGAAAACCGACCTTTTCAATTCAGATGCTGGCAGTCAACTGAGCCCTTAGTTGTTCTCTCCTTCCCGCCTATAGTGCTCACATGTGTTTTACACGTGTGTCCACCCCAAAATACCTCTATTTCCACCCCCCTTTTGCACATGTGTTCCGCCCTCCTTACACATGTCCCTGAGGGTTCTAAATTTGGAATTTGTGGGAAATCCTCAGGTTTTGAGAAGGCGTTGGTTTTTGGGCCTAAGTTCGCGTCCCAATACTTTAAGAACCATGTAAAACATAATATTCAGAAAATAGACTAAAGCATGGGTTTTTTACTCATAAACATTCACTAAATACACACTAAAAAAATTGGATATTAAACAAAGTTCGCTTTAGAACCATGAAATACACTAAAATAAACGAAATTAGACATCAGACATCTTTTTGAATAAAAGAAAGAAAATGACACACGCGAATGGGTAACGGCGTTTCTGAATACATAGAGAAATAATAAAAATTTTTTACAAAAATTAGTCTGTAGTTTAAGATCTTAGCGACAAAACAATTGTAAAAACTTTTAAAATCTTGCATTGTAAAAACCAACGATCTTTTAAAAAAAATTAACTCGTGGCGATTGTCCGCCAAGTATAACGTATATTTTGGATATTAAACAAAGCCCGCTTTAAAACATGAAATACACTAAGATGAACAAATTAGACATTAAACATCCTTTTGAAAAAAAAACAACGATCTTCTAAAAAATAAGAAATTTTGATCTTATATAAAATTTATCTTATCCCCCCCTTTTTTTTTAAATAAAACATGTAGAGATACTAATTTTTACTTTATACTGACAATTACTCAGCAAAATACATAAAGAGGTGCATAGATATAGCATGTGTTTTTATTCTTAAGACTAACGTTTTTATTTTTAAGCCTAACCTATTAAATAAAATATGTGTTGATACTAATTTTTACTTTATACAGACAATTACTCAGCAAAATACATAAAGAGGTGCATAGATATGGCATGTGTTTTTATTCTTAAGACTAACGTTATTTTTTATATACTAACAATTACCCAGCAAAATACATAAAGAAGTGCATAGATATGGCGCGCGTTTTTATTTTAAGCCTAACGTAATTTTTATATACTAACAATTATCCAGCAAATACATAAAGAAGTGCCTAGATATGGCGCGCGTTTTTATTTTAAGCCTAACGTAATTTTTATATACTAACAATTACCCAGCAAAATACATAAAGAAGTGCATAGATATGGCGCGCGTTTCTATTTTAAGCCTAACGTAATCTTTATATATTAACAATTATCCAGCAAAATACATAAAGAAGTGCCTAGATATGGCGCGCGTTTTTATTTTTAAGCTTAACGTAATTTTTATATACTAACAATTACCCAGCAAAATACATAAAGAAGTGCATAGATATAGCGCGTTTCTATTTTAAGCATAACGTAATTTTTAAAAATATGTGGCAGAGACATGGATTTTTATCTCAGGATCGCGGGCTTACTTCCTGCAAATTACTTTGCAGTTTTCAGTAGTTTCTAGCCCAACGTTGAAAGGCGCCAAAATGTTGGGTCACTTTACGAGGTCCTATCGAGGACATCTCGACTTCGAACCTAGTCTAGCTCAGCAATAATAACATTTGTAATTGTATACCAACTTGGGCTAAAACTCAGATACACATGTAATAGGATATAGCGAACACAAAAGATCCATGTTTAATACATAATGTGCATTTTTTTTCAGGCTAAAATTATCACAAACACATATTTAAAATAATAAATCAAGAGTTTTATTGCTATCTCAGTGGACCTTACAAATTTCATTTCATGGACAACTCTACATGGACGAAAAAATTTTGTTTAAGGATTTCAAGCAAGTATGAATATTTTACCTATTAAAAACATAGATATGCCTTTCTCAACATACAAAACGTACCATAATTTACAGACATACCAAAAAAATGGAACATGATCCTTTGTTCTACCTTGGTAGATTTTCTTACAAACTTTCGTTTGTAGGCAGTACTAAATGAACATAAAATCTATTTTCTTTATCAGACTCTAAGACTTCATACAAAGAACAAAATATGAACTTTTCCTACCTATTAGATTAAGCTATAAATATGTCTCTTTGACATATTAAACATGCCCTAAATTAGTAGAGAAGTTGTTAACATACCGTTTCTCCCAGATCGGCCCTTTCGTACGCCTCCCGCTCAAAAACTGGCCGTTATTTTTCAAACAACGCCCCCCCCCCCCCCCAAGCTAATCGTCATCTTCCTACAGAGTAAAGAAAAAAAAAGAAATTAATATTCTTAGAATATAATTAAATAATAAATTATTATTATTATTTTTAAAAGAGAAAATTTTGAAATAATAAATATAAATGCTTATCCTCTTTGAGAAATTTATAATAATTTCTTCTTCAAGAAATTTAAATAACTAGACACACCCATTTTATCTAGATATGTGTGTGATCGATTTTATTCATTTTAGAATAAAATAAATAATAAAGGTAAAATTATATTATCTTTCTTATCAAGAGATAATTTGGATTAGTAATAAAATTAAATAAAATCTAACATGTTTGCCCCTCTGAGAAATTTACATAATAATTTCTTCTTTAAGAAATTTTAAAATAGGAAATATGTCCAATCTATTTATTTATTATGCTTATGAGGTGATACAGCAGCGTATTTACAATTAGAGAGGAGACAAAATGAATTAAATCTAGAAAAAAGAAGTGAGGACATATCGGTCATTAAAATTTGAGAGGCAAGTCCAGTAGCTGCTGTATTGTCCGTGAGGTCAGACGTACGGACCTCTGTGGTGTTGATCTCTTGGCGGAACGACTTGGAAGTCGGACTCGGGCCCCCCCACTGCGGCAAAGTGGATCAACTTCGGGTCCAATCTATCTGGAAGTGCCAGTAATTGGCTTTTACTCATTTTTAGAATAAGAAAATAAATTTAGGGAATTTTTGAAATGGTAATATAACCCTTTGGGCGTTTCATATTGCATAAAAAGAAAAAGGTGATTGGGATTAGTCAACATATGCACATATGTACATAGTTTGTATATCCTCCGCTGGACCTCTCTGCAATGGGCTTCGGGATCCTTGGGCAGGACCCGTGTCATCTCCAGCTGGGTGTCTCCCCGGCTTCCGGTCTTAAAAGGCATATGTGTCATCTCCACCTTTCTGGACTTTAAAGGCATAGGTGTCATCTCCACCTTTCTGGACTTTAAAGGCATAGGTGTCATCTCCAGCTGAGTGCCTTCCCCGGCTTCTGGTCTTAAAGGCATCGTTGAGATTCCCCGTTGGGGAATTCTCCATCTTTCTACAGCGGGTCTTGGGGTACACGCCCAGGGTTGCTTCTAGTTCTCCATTTTCCAATCCGCCTCGTTGTTGTCCTTCTGTGAGGGGTCGGCCGGTATCTTGGTCACGGTGCCACCAGAGTCACCTCCGATTGGGCGTCCTCCCCTGCTTTGACCTTTAGAGCACCGTCGGCCACCGTTGTGGGATCTCCATCTGGACACCAAACATTTTCGGCAAGACACTGTGTATATATATGATGTAAATGTTTACATCATTGTTGGGTCTATTTTGTGAAAAATCTGGCCCAACAATTCCTCCCCTGCCAGAGTGAAAAAAATGCGTCTTTCAATTCAGATCTGTTTATGCTCTATGATAAATATGAATTTGGAAGAAATGCATTTTTTTACGATACTAGTATGTACAATCACTGATACTCAGGCAAAGGGGGAACTAACGCGCCATGGTACCTAGAACAGGTTAACTTGTAGTATTATTGAACGGAGATCTTATCCTACCATTTAGTGGGCAAAATACTAAGCCCATCTTTCGCTGTCTGTATGCCAGAGGGTTTGGCCTAGATGTGAGGTGAATCCACACGTTCTCAGCCGCAGTTCCTATAGGTGGAGATGGGGGGTGGTCTATACACAGATTCTGTACAAACAGATCCTTAGACCGTTCTGGATAAACATAATCATATGGGCGCCAAGGAATTGTGCGTGTAAATGTAGATATGTCCAATTCCTAAAACACATCTAAAAAAAATTTATTTACTCTATATGATGAGATACATGTGATAATAAAGGAATGACTATACACGGTTACATAAGGTAAAATTTAAATTGGCATATGCTATCAAATAACAATAATAATAGGGCAAACAGAAATGAGGGGAATGAATATATATGTCAAAGTTGAACGAATAAGATATATGCCGAAATGGAACAACGTAGATATATAAGATACACAATGATACAAAAAATAATTTAAATGAATATATGCTATAAGTAGAAAGGAAATGACTTGATATATATATATGATATACAATGATAAACAGATAAATATATAAGCTGTGGTTAAACCTTTTCATTCAGTATATTTGTCTGAAGATGGTAACAACGCTGTTACCGAAATGTCACACACTATCTATTTATTTTGGAATCGGCCTCGTTATCTTGATTTTTTATAGTCTATAAATTCAAACTGTGCTCTATCTATATATAGGTATACATGAATATAATAAGAAAGTAAATATACATGGTGGATGGTATATATTAAATGAGTAAATACTATCTCAGGATAATAAATACGCCAAAATTTGGATTAATATGATATATAGGAAGGAAATAACGTTGATATGGGAGATACATTATGATAAATAAACAAAACATATATATATACACGCTGTAGCTAAACTTATTTAGTGCATTTTGTCTGAAGATGGTAACGACGCTGCTACCTAAATGTCACACATCATGTGTTTGGATTTGGTCCCGACATCTTACGTCTATAACCCAAATTGTAATTTATATATATATATAAATATACATGAATATAATAAAAAAATTATACATGGTAGATGATATTATTGAATATATAATATAACGAAGAAATAAATATGCACTGAGGATCATGGGCATTTCGCGAGTACTTCAAAAATTACATGTATTACTTAAAAATTTGTTCTTACTAACTTGTCACTGGGAGCGTTTGTCTGACGTGTTCTCCGCCTCTCCTAATCATGATAATAAAATATATAGGAAAGGAAATCTTAGTAGTTATTAAATTCTTTAAACCAGATTATCCCCAAACTACCCTATCTGGGGTGCAATCTTACTTCTCTTTGTCTTTAGTTGAACACTGTTGTTAACCTCTATAATACATTGTTTAGCTTATCTATAGAATGTGTACTCATATTTTAATCAATAAATTCACTTTAATAAAATACATAAATTAACCTCGAAGGAATAAATGATGATGACTAACAACCTAGGTCTAACTTATACCTCACGGTATGTCTTCCCACTTGAGTTCTTAATATCTCTCTGTAATTTTGACTCTTTGTCCTAAAAAAATTATATAAACTCACTATTCTGGGCTACTTCTCAGCCAGAAAAAATAATTTATCTTCAACCCCCCCTTAAAACTTCCTCCTTTCGTCAAATCTGGAATACTGGCCTGTTCTGGCAATCTGCTTCAAAGGTTCATTTAGGTGTCCTACTAATTTAAAATTTATCTTAACATAGACCGAGTTATCCTCGTGAAAAAAAAGAAAAATTCTACTTACTAATTGGTATTTGGACTTGAACTCGTTCTAACTAAACGTATGATAGACAATAGTCTTTAATTAGGTGATTAACTTTTGCTAGCCTGGGGCGATATAAAAACATAAAAATCTGGACAGTCCATCTGTCACTTTGCTAACTGGTACCTAAAATCAGTAGACGGAATCACCTCGTCTAATCGTAACTTGTCTCTTATATGCTCAATTGTTAACTCTCATTAGAACCCCCCTTTAGACGTTGACTTAGAAACAAGGAGTTATAGGGACTTCACTTTTACCCACCACATGTTCCAAGTTTGTCCATAGAGGATTGGTTGCAAGCTGCGCAATATATAGAAGAGCATCCAACGTGCCGATCCTTCCCAACCTCCCGTCTGAATCACCCTCATCTCAGCCACGCTTAAAGCGTCGTAAACTACGATATCAGATCGGTTATCCGAGGTTTGTCGCTGTGCACTTAGCTTGCGACATCGGCAACTAGATCCCCCACCTAGCACAAAGTTCACCTGATACCTCTCCGTTCCCTCTAATGAGGAGAGGTTTGTAGGCTTTTGGTCTGACCGTGACCTCCCACAATCCCCCAGTCTGAGGTTCGAGACATGGTCATTATCTTCGAACCTTAGAATTCAAGTTGATATGATGAAATGGAGTAAATAATTACACTAATAAAAGAAATCATACTTATACTCCTTTAGAAGGAGGCCTAACAAAGGGAGCGAATACCTTCCTATCAATAGAGTTGTACAGTCCTGTGAGGCTATCGGTCCTAACAAATAAAGAAATCAAAAGTTAAAAAAAAATCGAACCTATTAATTCCCTATCACTATTCTAATGTACCTTTGGTCTAACAATATACTAGTTTTTTAACGTTCTCATCATTTATTCCACTTCGCATTCATACAAAAAAAAAATTCAGTCACTGTGGGCATTCATTCTAAAGTTAAAAGCTGCTATACAAGCCAAAGTACTATAATTATCATCATCGATAGACCCTAATAATAACAAATCTTTCAGGACAAATGTGAAATCAAATAAAACATACCTAATTAAAAAAAATTGGGGACTAAAGCCCTACTTACTCAAATAAAGTGGCTCTTACAAACTCTAATATAAATTATCTATATTTAAGTAGATAAATAAGTCAAAATATGTTGATTGTCAACAATCGAATCTGAAATCTAACCTAACATTAAAACTGTGCTTCTATTAGTTTGAAAATCTTATTCTTATCTTGACACTTGATGTCTAAACAAGTGAATCATCAAATCTAGCACTTAAATTGGAGCGAATTGAACTTCAAGCATTTACCTCATTGCCAAACATGATAGATCTACAAGTGTTTGCCAACCCTACTTCCTATATAAGGTTATTGGCGTCTTCCCTTCCCTGCTATTCAGCTAAACCCCTCCTTTGGAATCGTAGGGCTTTCAATACCCAACCCGCTCTGGAGTTTAACAACAGGGGCCACTTGTTATCCTGTCTATCAACTCTTAGACCACAACTGCCCTACACACTCTCATTAGAAATCTTCTTTGGGCTGCATTCTGGACATAAGGGATTACAGGGTGTCAAGTTTTAACCCAACGCATATTCCGAGCCCGCCCATAGTGAATAGGTTATAAGCACAGCAGTTATCTAGTGCGTCTAAGTCCCTTTATCTAATTTTAAATTTGAGCCAAAGTTCAGAACTCTTTAAGACCATATTCTAAGACCTTTAAATCACTTTCTAACACTTCACACTATGATCAAAATTTAACTAAAATTTAGTACACATTCTATAGATTTACTCATTGGCAGCCTGGGCATGATTTACACCCCGTGGGCTTCTTGACCCTGGTTGAACGGCGTAATTCAAGGCCGCCTACATTTTCATCAATTACCCCATTCACTATCCCTAGTGGATTTCTTAAGATTGCCGTCTCTTGTGGTTCCTCTGGTTCTACAGGCCTAGGGGAATATATAGGGTACGTTGGATGCGTCCAGTGGTCTTCATCATTGATGATATCCTAACACTAAAATAAGGTTGTGAAAACCCCTTTCAACGATGAACTAACATTAAAACACGGTTGTGAAACTCTTTAAATGATATACTACACCAAGACAAGGTTGTGACAACTCTTTAAAGGTGACATACTAACATTAAAACAGGTTGTGAAAACTCTTTAAAGATGACATACTAACATTAAAACAGGTTGTGAAAACCCTTTACAACTATGGATTAACATTAAAACAAGGTTGTGAAAACTCTTTTCCACGATGAACTAACATTAAAACAAGATTGTGAAACTCTTTACAATGACACACAAACACTAAACAGGTTGTGAAAACTCTTTAAAGATGACAAACTAACACCAAAACAGGGTTGTGACAACTCTTTGAAAATGATATACTAACACTAAAAACAAGGTTGTGACAACTCTTCACAATGACACACTAACATTAAAACAAAGTGTTGTTAAAAAAGAAAAGAAACTTAGTAACTCCTCAAAATTATATATCAACACTAAAACAAAAATTGTAGCCAAAAAAGAAAACTGAAAACTCTTTAAGGAAATTCTGGCTTCTCAAAGAGAATACATATTTGTTATCTAATATAACCTAACATTATAACTGATATAGACCTATGTATATAAAATAGTGTATACAGTTACTGAATTTCAGGTAAATCAGCCCATACCAATTCTCAATGCATGTTTTTGTGCTATTTACAACTATTGGCCTATGGGCTGAAACTAATTATCTAATAACACTATTTGATGAAGAGTCAAAATTGTTCCATCGAGGCAATAGTACAGTCAACAACTACTCTTTAAACGTTGAGCGCACCTTCTCCTATCAACCTTTATCTTCTATTTACAAACTCTTTATCAACTTTCTTCAATTCTTTCTCTAACACCTTTCAACACTTTACAACATATTTCTTAACGCCACTCAACTCTCTTTCATTACCTTACACCTTTCATCTCCTCTCATCACTTCTCGTCGATCTCCACCTTTTTCACCCCTTTCATCACTTTCTCACTTTACGACATCCTTCAACGTATTTCAACACCTTTCTCGCATCTCTCTTCCATCGCTTGCAACACATTTCAACGCTTTTTCATCACTCTTTCATCATCCTTTCAACGCCATTCAACTCTCTTTCATCCTATCTCTTAACGCCATTAAATTCTCTTTCATCATCTTCCTCGCATATCCCTTCCATCGCTTCCAACACATTTTAACGCCTTTTCATCCCTCTGGAGTCTCCTCGAAACCCGTCATCGGGAACAAATCCCGATATTCGCTAGTCTACTTTGATATCTCGGGAGTCCTTTCTGGGAATCTGCTCCTCCCCTGTCACTTCTTATCAAAGCTGACGACCTACCCTCCTATTTGCAAGCATGAAATTTCCTCCTATTCTGTTTCCTTTTTGTCTCTCCCCTTTTCAAGATATAAGCTTATCTAGGCGGTCTTAGAGATCCTGTCTAGACCGGTCAGTAAACACTTATGTTATTGGGAATTTGACAAGTCACTCTTCTTTAGTATTGTCTCCCCCCATGCGAGATAGGGCAACCTTATCATGGAAAAACAGAGATATATATTTACAAAAGTCGGCTGTCCTACAACTTTGCTGAACAATATCCCCTTCAAGAAATTATGCAAGCTTTTCACAGAATTGTAGTTCTAGATGCTAACTATAACTTGGTATGATCTTATAAATATTGTGCTCTGGTTGAATCAGACTATGCAGTTCCTCACGTCCCAAAAAGGAAGTTCTTAACATTGTTGACAACTCTTAACTCACAGGGTAGTAGCTTATAGAATTAAATCGTTTATCTAAGACATATTCACGCGGATGAATGGAGCCCTTCTAGTAGGTCATAAGTGTTCGTCTGGTAACAGTTGGTCTAGGTAAAATTTATTGTCATGCGCCTTTACTTTATGCAACAGGAGATGTCGCTCCAAAGGGCCTTAACATTAGGGTTAAAACTCGTTGCTCCTCTCAGAATGAAGTGGTTGTCAAAACATTGATGTGGAAGGAATCGTACATTTGACCAGTGTATATCGTTGAATATAGACTATGCCGTCACTCTCATCGTCACCCAGATACTTTAGGGTAACAGTCTATTGGCTGTTACACGCGAATCCCGTCCGGCATTCAATAAGATATCAATGGTGATCTTTGTCACGTCCAGGAGGCCATCCCTTATGCGACTAATCAACTCTCTCCCGACTTATAATACCATCTCATCGCGGTAATTGAAATTAACTGGAACCAAGTAGGAATCTTAATCTTGTATCTTCGTTGATTTTATTAGTTCAACTGTCTTCTCAATTTCTTCTTAATACACTGGCCTGACACACTACACTTCTAATCAGCAGCAACTTCAATCAATCCCAATGAGAAGGCCACTTTAAGGCGTCAATTTCTTGTTAAACTCATGTATGGTTCCAAAAAAAAAAAAAAAAAGGCTTATATATACCACAGTGGTATCTGCTCCCACTGGCATTATTATCCAACATGGTATCCATTTATTTTATTTATTCAACTGTTATTAGTTGGATCGCTGTGATCCTTTTTCATCATTACTCCTAGACCCCCCGCGCAAACATTGTCTTTGATGTGGCTAATTCCTTAATGTTCTGCCTTTTGAACACCCTGTTAGTTAGAATTGTCTTAATTAATCACTGGAGTTATCTGCGATGAGTGGATTGAGCCTCCTTATCTAGATCTCCACTCTAACTCCAGGATCTAGACTGCCCAGACCTTTTGCGAAAAAAAAAACTATATCTAAACACTATTGTCATGGAAAGAGACCACATATCTGATTCACGAGCATAATCGAAGCTTGCCTCTATAAAACAAGATAATTATAAGAAATCTGAAATTTTATATATTGAATCAACACTATTGGAATATCTCTCTCGTTTTCTCTAATGGAAGTGGGTTTTATTAAAAGGAGATGCTCAAACCCATACCATCAGAATACCATGACTTTTGTTGATATATATTCTCTTACATTTGCCTTGACAAAGCAATCCCTTTCCCGTTAGTAAAGAAAATGCTAAATATACACGGGCTTAAATTCGTATCTGATCAGACCTTTTGCTGATAATTATTTATTGTAATTAGATGCTGATAATGATGTCTTTATTCGTCCTCATTCTAGGAAAGGTGCTTCAGGGAAGTGGACAGAATCGTTGGAAATTTCATAATAAAAAAGGTAAATTCTTAGTTAAGACATATTCAATTTTATCGTGACTGTACCGTCACGTAAACAACTACTGTAAATCATGTCATAACGGGATAAAAGATGATGAAATTCAACGCTTTAAAGAAGCAAAAACAAATTATTACTATGCTATCATATCTGTATAGTAAAGAAAATTAGTAGAAAGTATGCTTGGAATTTTACCGTGACTGTACCGCCATGCAAACGACTATTGTAAATCATACCATATCGGGAAAAATGGATGACAAACCTTTCAAAGAAGCAAAACAAACTATTACTACGCAATCATAAAATTAATAAAAATACGCTTGTCTAAACGTCGGGGTTTAAATCTTAAAAAAAATGCACATTCACTAAAGTTAGCCAAATAAATAACCAAAATACTGTTTTATTTCGTGTACACTACCGGGAATTTATACTAACTGTTACATATAAAAAATGATCATTACATAAAAATAAACTAAGAAAGAGGTTTATGGGAAAGCATGAATAAACGCGTTCCTTGATCCGCCATGTTGGAACTTTACCGTGGTTGTACCGACATGTAAGCAACTATTGTAAATTATACCATATCGGGATAAAAAAAAAAAAGGATGGCGAAATTCAACGACTTAAAGAAGCAAAACAAACTATTACCATGCTATCATAAAAATTAATAGAAATACGCTTGTCTAAATATCGGGGGTTAAGTTTAAAAAAAAGAAAAAAAAGCACATTCATTTAAAGTTTGCAAAATAAATAACCAAAATACTGTTTTATTTCATGTACACTACCGG
Source organism: Cordylochernes scorpioides (assembly GCA_030710605.1). NCBI lineage: Eukaryota > Metazoa > Arthropoda > Arachnida > Pseudoscorpiones > Chernetidae > Cordylochernes > Cordylochernes scorpioides. The sequence continues at coordinate 3,349,852 of CP092880.1, forward strand.
GAATTTATACTAACTGTTACATATAAAAATGATCATTACATAAAAATAAACTAAGAAAGAGGCTTATGGGAAAGCATGACTAAACGCGTCTATAATTGAAAATCAAAGCGGACACTTAGGTCTGAATATTATGTTCATATAAGGACATAAAATAAAAAAGAATAAACAATTGGACTATCAGGAAGGAGAACATATGCTTAAATATGGCTAGCGAAATTGCTTCTAACTTAATAAAATCTAAACATTCTCAGGATAAAATAAAAGATAGGAGGGATAAACAATCGTACTATTAAGTAAAGGAAAAAAAATCAGTAAGCTATTAAACCTGTCGGATGAAATCACTTAGTAAAGATTAAAGAAAAAAATAATTGGGAGCATATATAAAATTAAATAAATCACATGACATATGCACATTTTTCTTTTAAATTAGATAAGAAAATAAAGGCTTCAAATTTTTATATTTATATTGATAACGCTAAATATCATAAAGATAAGAGAGGACTAAGAGAACAATGGTATTAACAAATTCAAAATACCTTCAGACTTATCGAGCGGAATCATCTTGTTGGATAAAAAATAATTGAAAAATAAAAATTATTAAACCTTGATATATAATAAAAATAAGTCGTATTGACTTTACTATTTAAAAGATAATGGTGGAAAACTAAAAGAAGATGGAATATTCAAGAGGAGGTAGTCTTCCCGCAAGGGCGGGAAGAGGTAGCGAAAACCGACCTTTTCAATTCAGATGCTGGCAGTCAACTGAGCCCTTAGTTGTTCTCTCCTTCCCGCCTATAGTGCTCACATGTGTTTTACACGTGTGTCCACCCCAAAATACCTCTATTTTCCACCCCCCTTTGCACATGTGTTCCCCCCTCCTTACACATGTCCCTGAGGGTTCTAAATTTGGAATTTGTGGGAAATCCTCAGGTTTTGAGAAGGCGTTGGTTTTTAGGCCTAAGTTCGCGTCTCAATACTTTAAGAACCATGTAAAACATAATATTCAGAAAATAGACTAAAGCATGGGTTTTTTACTCATAAACATTCACTAAATACACACTAAAAAAATGGATATTAAACAAAGTTCGCTTTAGAACCATGAAATACACTAAAATAAACGAAATTAGACATCAGACATCTTTTTGAATAAAAGAAAGAAAATGACACACGCGAATGGGTAACGGCGTTTCTGAATACATAGAGAAATAATAAAATTTTTTTACAAAAATTAGTCTGTAGTTTAAGATCTTAGCGACAAAACAATTGTAAAAACTTTTAAAATCTTGCATTGTAAAAACCAACGATCTTTTAAAAAAAATTAACTCGTGGCGATTGTCCGCCAAGTATAACGTATATTTTCGATATTAAACAAAGCCCGCTTTAAAACATGAAATACACTAAGATGAACAAATTAGACATTAAACATCCTTTTGAAAAAAAAACCAACGATCTTCTAAAAAATAAGAAATTTTTATCTTATATAAAATTTATCTTATCCCCCCCCCTTTTTTAAATAAAACATGTAGAGATACTAATTTTTACTTTATACTGACAATTACTCAGCAAAATACATAAAGAGGTGCATAGATATGGCATGTGTTTTTCTTCTTAAGACTAACGTTTTTATTTTTAAGCCTAACCTATTAAATAAAATATGTGGTGATACTAATTTTTACTTTATACAGACAATTACTCAGCAAAATACATAAAGAGGTGCATAGATATGGCATGTGTTTTTATTCTTAGGATTAACGTTATTTTTTATATACTAACAATTACCCAGCAAAATACATAAAGAAGTGCATAGATATGGCGCGCGTTTTTATTTTAAGCCTAACGTAATTTTTATATACTAACAATTATCCAGCAAATACATAAAGAAGTGCCTAGATATGGCGCGCGTTTTTATTTTAAGCCTAACGTAATTTTTATATACTAACAATTACCCAGCAAAATACATAAAGAAGTGCATAGATATGGCGCGCGTTTCTATTTTAAGCCTAACGTAATCTTTATATATTAAAATTATCCAGCAAAATACATAAAGAAGTGCCTAGATATGGCGCGCGTTTTTATTTTTAAGCCTAACGTAATTTTTCTATACTAACAATTACCCAGCAAAATACATAAAGAAGTGCATAGATATAGCGCGTTTCTATTTTAAGCCTAACGTAATTTTTAAAAATATGTGGCAGAGACATGGATTTTTATCTCAGGATCGCGGGCTTACTTCCTGCAAATTACTTTGCAGTTTTCAGTAGTTTCTGGCCCGACGTTGAAAGGCGCCAAAATGTTGGGTCACTTTACGAGGTCCTATCGAGGACATCTCGACTTCGAACCTAGTCTAGCTCAGCAATAATAAAATTTGTAATTGTATACCAACTTGGGCTAAAACTCAGATACACATGTAATAGGATATAGCGAACACAAAAGATCTATGTTTAATACATAATGTGCATTTTTTTGTTTTCAGGGTAAAATTATCACAAACACATATTTAAAATATTATATCGAGAGTTTTATTGCTATCTCAGTGGACCTTACAAATTTCATTTCATGGACAACTCTACATGGGCGAAAAAAATTTTGTTTAAGGATTTCAAGCAAGAATGAATATTTTACCTATTAAAAACATAGATATGCCTTTCTCAACATACAAAACGTACCATAATTTACAGACATACCAAAAAAATGGAACATGATCCTTTGTTCTACCTTGGTAGATTTTCTTACAAACTTTCGTTTGTAGGCAGTACTAAATGAACATAAAATCTATTTTCTTTATCAGACTCTAAGACTTCATACAAAGAACAAAATATGAACTTTTCCTACCTATTAGATTAAGCTATTAATATGTCTCTTTGACATATTAAACATGCCCTAAATTAGTAGAGAAGATGTTAACATACCGTTTCCCCCGGATGTCAGTGCTCCCTCCCGGATCGGCCCTTTCGTACGCCTCCCGCTCAAAAACTGACCGTTATTTTTCAAACAACGCCCCCCCCCCCCAAGCTAATCGTCATCTTCCTACAGAGTAAAGAAAAAAAAGAAATTAATATTTATAGAATATAATTAAATAATAAAATATTATTATTATTTTTAAAAGAGAAAATTTTGAAATAATAAATATAAATGCTTATCCTTTGAGAAATTTATAATAATTTCTTCTTCAAGAAATTTAAATAACTAGACACACCCATTTTATCTAGATATGTGTGTGATCGATTTTATTCATTTTAGAATAAAATAAATAATAAAGGTAAAATTATATTATCTTTCTTATTAAGAGATAATTTGGATTAGTAATAAAATTAAATAAAATCTAACATGTTTGCCCCTCTGAGAAATTTAGATAATAATTTCTTCTTTAAGAAATTTTAAAATAGGAAATATGTCCAATCTATCTGGATTTACCAGTAATTGGCTTTTACTCATTTTTATAATAAAGAAAATAAATTTAGGGAATTTTTGAAATGGTAATATAACCCTTTGGGCGTTTTATATTGCATAAAAAGAAAAAGGTGATTGGGATTAGTCAACATATGCACATATGTACATAGTTTGTATATCCTCCGCTGGACCTCTCTGCAATGGGCTTCGGGATCCTTGGGCAGGACCCGTGTCATCTCCAGCTGGGTGTCTCCCCGGCTTCCGGTCTTAAAAGGCATATGTGTCATCTCCACCTTTCTGGACTTTAAAGGCATAGGTGTCATCTCCACCTTTCTGGACTTTAAAGGCATAGGTGTCATCTCCAGCTGAGTGCCTTCCCCGGCTTCTGGTCTTAAAGGCATCGTTGAGATTCCTCGTTGGGGAATTCTCCATCTTTCTACAGCGGGTCTTGGGGTACACGCCCAGGGTTGCTTCTAGTTCTCCATTTTTCAATCCGCCTCGTTGTTGTCCTTCTGTGGGGGGTCGGCCGGTATCTTGGTCACGGTGCCACCAGAGTCACCTCCGATTGGGCGTCCTCCCCTGCTTTGACCTTTAGAGCACCGTCGGCCACCGTTGTGGGATCTCCATCTGGACACCAAACATTTTCGGCAAGACACTGTGTATATATATGATGTAAATGTTTACATCATTGTTGGGTCTATTTTGTGAAAAATCTGGCCCAACATCAGGACGTGTGCGAGAGACAACACTGAGCCTGGTGTGAGGGCAATGGATATATGTTAAGAGCTGGAGAGGGCGGCCCGAGAGCTGATAGGAGAGAAAGGCCTTACCACTGGCTACCCCATCAGCCAATGTATAACCGCTACACCCCAACTCTAAGAGTCCCACAGTGATAGAGGCGGACCTGTGTGAGGTGACTTCAGGACCTGTCCGACCGACAGCCCTTACTGCAAGTCTGGACAAGAAGAAGCAGATCGTGGAGCAAAAGAACCACCCGTCATCATCCCATGTACTTAATTGTTTTTTACTCTTTTTATTTTGAGATTATATTTTTAAAATTTATTTTTAAAAATATATATTTATTAAACCATATGTGTCCAGCCTTTCCGTGAGCTCCCATCTCGATAAAGATGGTGATGTCAGCCACCATGAGTCTGTGGCTTGCCCAAAGTGATAGGCATGCTGGAGACTGGCTTGGTGCTGGTGGGATCAAGGCAGCCACCATAGGTCAGATGACTCGACCACAGAGAAAGAGTGTCTGAGTCCATCTCAGACTTAGCTTGGTGGGGTCAGGTCTTCCGCTACAGGTCAGGTGGCTTGACCACAGGGAAGGAGATATCAATCTCTGGCTCGGTGCTGTCAATGCTAAAGGCGGCTTCAGATTTCATCTCTACACCTTACAATCGCTAGAGGTTTGTTGCTTAGATGGGGAAAGGTGGGACATGGTTAGGTTAGGTGGAGTTCTGGGTGATTGTGGCATACGTGGTCAAAAGGTGTCCTAACAAGCTTACCTTCCTAAAGCCTTCAACAAATGTTTTTTTCTTTTCAACTGGAATTCTAGTGGAACATTAGAGCCAATTGGAGAGCTGAGTAGAGCGGTTAGAAATATGATAATAAATAACTAATATCTCATTTATTTCTATCGTTAAAATGTGCAACTTTCAATAAATCAGATATTTCCTGTGGTACTCAACCTCTTTGAAATATATAAATTAATATGAAACCATCAAAATTTTTATATTTGCATCATTTTTCGATAACTCAGATTTCGTTTGGCCCTTTATGAGAATTAATTGTATTTATAAAAAGGAAAATTAATAAGTATTTAAAACAACAGAATCCACACCTGAAAAAATGATATTATAAAACACTATTTGAATGGTTTATTATATATTTTAAAATTAAATTTGCGTGTGAATGAAATCAGAATGTGATTTCGTCAATATTATTTAATATTTTATATTTTCGATTGTTTCATGTGCCTAATATTTAGTCAATAGATTCCAGCATTCCTAGTTGAAAGGATGAGAGATGAAACTTGGATCTACGAGTATAAAGGAAAAATTGAAATTGGAATAGAGATGGAGGCATAGAATATTTATTCTGTGGGATACCTAGATATAAAATAAATTTAATTTTATAAATGAAATTGCAACATCTTTATACACTTTTATTATCAGTAAATCTTTATTGTCTATAATGTCTGATACATCTTTTGTTGTTTATTTGCAAAACGCCAAAGTGACAAAACAAATCAAAAAGGGATGATGATAACCTGCGTCTTGCAGATCAAAATTTTCATAGAAACATATATATACATATTTATTGCTAGCTATATATCACCATCTTCTCTCTTCAAACACGAAATCTCACAGGAGGTCTCCTGGCTCGAGGTGGGTTCCGCCTTAGGGCAGGACCTTCCTCTCTCATGGCCTCGGGGTCCAGCGAGCGAAGATGCTCTAATGATTTTCCATCGTCTGTATCACTCTGAACCTCTGAATCTTGATCTGACCGCTGGCTAGTTAGTCCTGGCGACAGCGACTCCATATAACCTCTGTCTCGTACAACCTCCGAGATTATGGCACTGGGACCTGCTCCTCTTGAGTGCTCGGGTTGACGCTCTCCATCTCCACTCTCATCCTCTTCACCATTCCTCCACCTTTTTTCTAATTTGATCCCTGTGATAGGCCTTTACCTGTCCGTGGATCAAAATGGTGTAGACTCTAGTTCCCTTCTTGCCCACAATTTTTCCTGGGATCCATTTATCACCACCTCTAAAGTTTTTACACCACACTAAATCATTTATCTGGAATTCTTTCAAATGGGTTCGCCGATCATACTTCATTTGTCTGGCTTGCTGGTCCCTAACTCTAGATGCCAAGCTGGGATGTATCAACGATACTCTGGTTCGAAGCGCACGTCCAATAAAGAGCTCTGATGGAGTCTTTCCCGTTGTCACATGCGGGGTGCTTCGATATGCCAGAAGAACTTTTGATAAGGTGTCTTGAATAGTATCCCCAATTTTTCTTTCATTTTTATCCAGAGCAGTCTTAATTGTTCTAACCGCTCTTTCAGCCAAGCCATTACTTTGCGGGTGGTACGCCGGGATCAATGTTTGTTTAATTCCATTTCCTTCCAGAAAACTTTTCAATTCACTACCAGTAAACTGAGGTCCTTTATCAGACACAAGTTCCTCCGGTAAACCATAGGAAAAAAAAAGTCGCCGTAGTTGCTCAATGGTTTTGCGTGTGGTGGTCTCTCTCATTGGGATGGCTTCGATCCACTTTGAATGACTATCTACTACTATTAATAAATTGATGTTTTCCTTATTTGCAAAATCAATATGAATTCTTTGCCAAGGTCTGGTTGACCATCTCCAGGGTTGCCATTTTCCTTTATTTGGCCCATCCTGAGATTGCTGACAGCTTCTGCACTTATTTACCAAAAAATCGATTTGGGTATCTAGATTTAGCCACCAAAAATGGGATCTTGCTTCAGCCTTCATTTTGTTCATGCCGGAATGAGTCTCATGAAGACAGTTCAACATTTTTATTCTGAGAGATGGCGGAATGACGACTCTCATTCCCCAAACCAAACACTCCCCATCTACAGTTAGCTCAAGTTTCCTTTGAAAATAAGGTCTGAGGTGATCAGCCACCTTTTCAGGCCAGCCTTGCTGAGTATAAAATTTGGCCAATGAGAGCACTTCGTCTTTTTCAGTTTCCGTGGCAATTTCCTCTGCTGTGATCGGCAATTCTTCCACATAGGATAGAGCATAGACATTATTTAGTCTTGGAATTTCTTCACAACCCACAGGAAAACGTGACAGAAGATCTGCATTCCCATGGTCTTGAGTTCTTCGAAATTTAATATCGTAAGTATAAGCTGACAAAATAAGCGCCCAACGCTGCAATCTTGAAGTAGATAAGGTGGGGATTCCTGATCTTGGGCACAAAATGATCACCATTGGCTTATGGTCAATAATAAGAAAATATTTTCTTCCATAAATAAATTGATGAAACTTGGTTACTCCATAAATAATGGCTAGAGCCTCCTTCTCAATCTGAGAATAATTTTGTTCTGCTCCCGATAAAGTCCGTGAGGCAAACATGATCGGTCTCTCCTGGCCTTCTATAATATGTGACAACACAGCGCCCACTCCAATCTGCGATGCATCAGTGGCCAAACACAATGGCAAAGTCGTATCATATAGGACTAGCACCCTCTCAGAGGTAATGCTATTCTTGCACTTGTCAATGGCCTCTCCACATTCCTTTGTCCAAACCCAAGGACGTCTTTTGTGAAGAAGGAATTGAAAATGGAACACTAAGAAATAGTGGCCAGAAAATGATGCAAATTTCAGTGTAGACGCGCCTAACCGAGTTATGCAAATGATGTAAAATGTGCAGCTCTCGTGCGCACATGGAGTAAGATATAAGGGAAGGAACTTGCAGAAAGGACAGTATTCGTGTCGTTATTTCTTCAAGGAAAATCATTGTAGAAATTTTGTTCTTGTGTCAAAAGACACGTGTAATAACAGAGAATGCCAGGTCATCGTAAACGGAGGCAGTTCAAGCAGACAGACGCTTTTACGAGGGGCATGGTGATCGGACTGAAAAGGGCAGGTTGGTCCATACGTCAAATCGCAGCTGATACACACCTTGGTGCGTCCACGGTGCACCGACTGTGGAGAAGATGGAGGGAAAAAGGAAATGTGGCAATTTATAGGAATGTCGGTGCAACCAGAGTGACGTCAGCACGTGTGGATCGGCGTATCCTTCGACAAGCAGTGGCGGCCCCACAAGCCACTTGTACCGCCATCCTTCAACATGTGCAAGACACCCTAGATCATTCCATCTCGACCAGAACCATTTCCCATCGATTGGTTGCTAATGGCTTGCACTCATGCCGTCCGCTAAGAAGACTGCCATTGACCCCACCGAATAGGCGCCAACGTTTGGAATGATGCCGGGCTAGATCGACGTGGATGACGGAATGGCACAGGGTCGTGTTCTCAGATGAGTCGCGTTTCTGCTTGTCCAGTGATAGTCGCCGTGTACGCGTGTGGCGTCGACGTGGAGAAAGCTCCAATCCGGCAGCAATTGTGGAACGCCCCACCGTGCGACAACGTGGAATTATGGCTTGGGGCGCAATCGCGTATGATTCCAGGTCACCTTTACTTCGTATTCAGGGCACTATGACGGCCCACGATACGTTGATGATGTGCTGCGACCGGTGACACTCCCCTACCTTCAGGGGGTACCCAATGCCCTTTATCAGCAGGATAACGCCCGACCGCACACTGCTCGCATTAGCCAACAAGCTCTGCAAGATGTACAGATGCTTCCCTGGCCACCGTACTCTCCTGATCTCTCACCAATCGAGCACGTCTGGGACATCATTGGACGCCGTTTGCATGCCTTGCCACAGCCGCGTTCAGAAGACGAACTGTGGCAAATGGTTGAGAGGGAATGGAGAGCCATCCCTCAGGACGCCATCCGTACTCTGATTGACTCTCTACCTAGACGTGTTGCTGCGTGCATCGCCGTCCGCGGTGGTCCTACTTGCTACTAAGCCGACGCCGTTCTCGCTCTGTATTATGACTATCATTTTGAAATAAAGATCACTTATTTTTCGTCCCTGTCTCTCTCTGTCTGCCGAGTTTCATCACTTTCTGGCCACTATTTCTTGGTGTTCCATTTTCAATGTCACGCAGTGTATGCAAAATCAAAGATATTTTCTAAAAATATTTACTTCGAAAATCAAGGGTACTTACTCTTATATCCTCGTCGCCAAATGCAACATATTTATACACTTTTATTATCAGAAAATCTTTATTGTCTTTATAATGTCTGATACATCTTTTGTTGTTTATTTGCAAAACGCCAAAGTGACAAAAACAAATCAAAAAGGGATGTTGATAACCTGCGTCTTGCAGATTAACATTTTCATAGAAACATATATATACATATTTATTGCTAGCTATATATCAGAAATTCTTACTATTCACTCTAGACATTTAATTAATTTCCCAATTGAAGAAAAGTTTGCAGAATCGATCCTAGCGCGTAAATGATATTTGACGCCGTTATGGCAACAATCATATCAAGACATGGAGATCTTCAACTATGGAGAACATTTTCCTTTCTACCTTCGCTACCCAATTTTACTTTCCGGGATTTTCCCATTGAAACGGAAAGTTGGGACGATGTTTAAACTGCAATTCTTTAGCGTCCAGATGATTCTGCTGATGCTTAGAATCTGGTCGTTTATTCAACTAAGTGTAATGCCCCTCTACCTGACCTTTGTAGTTTCAACGACCATCCTGAAGTACGTCATCTTCTCTCTTATCTGCAGTCGCTACCAAGCCATCTACAATGTCCTGAAGAGCATCTACAAGAACAAGTTCTTCATTCCTTCAAGTCCAGGTGCACATTTCAGCGTTTTATTCTTCTTGCAAATAACATTATTGACACAATCTTTTTTTAGTGAATTTTTCGTTTTGATAAAAATAGGAGAATTGGATAAATTTGAAGTTGATCTAATTCTCTTGTTTGTAGAGCATTTGCTTATCTCTTTACATATTTCTATCTACTGTTCGATACTCCTATGCGTTTGCATATCTTTCAAGGATATAAACTCCCAAGCCTTACGATCGAATACCTCATCAGAGTGGAGCCAGATTGGAAGAATGTTTCAGACTATGGTGTCAACTGTAGATAACCTAAATAACATCTACAGTTTGCCTCTATTGCTGATTCTGGTGAACCAAGTGTGGCATTGCTTTGCCTACCTTATCTGGATTTTTGAACATGATTCTATTATTTTAGTAAAAAATGGCGCTTTAAGCTTTTTATTATTTTGTGCAGTTTTGGCTTACTCTGTGATGAGCCAGGGAGAGGCTGTGAGGAAGGAATCAGCTCGATATTTCACCATAGACAGACCTGCCCAGTGTCCTGACATGCAGCATGTCTACCTTGCCCTGCGAGTTTCATGTAACCAAGGTGTTGTACCCATGGTAGGCCACTTTCTGCCTCTCACAATGGGAACGTACTTCATGCTGATCTGTTTTGTATCCTCTTACACCTTTGTGCTTTCGAATCTTGACCTGGGAAAATCTTTCTATTACCGTTGACTACCTATATTAATGGCGATAATTTGTAAAGAATATTTAATCTTCTTAATTGCCTAATATTGGTAATTAAATTATATTATTTGAATTATCTTCAATAGTTTCTCAATCACACAACAACAACACCAAAGCTGCGAGTAAAAATTATTGTTAATCATCCAGACGAATGCTAACAATGTATTTCAAGATAATTTTCGGCACAACAGAACAAGTTCAAGATAAGCCTGATCCTAGAAGGACTTTTCTACCAATGTTAGTTTTTGTATAATCAGGGCCCACAGCTTTTCACATTGATATTTTAGCACTCATTCTAACACATGGAAATATTCTAAAGATATTAAAGAGCTGAAATGGTGAATAAATCTTTCTCCAACCTGAAATTCTTGCAAATCAATAAGCTGAAAAATAAAGAATCTCTTCTTTGAAATTTTTTCTTTGTTTTTTTTTGCGATATTCTCTAGGTATTATTTTTTCCTATTCTTCTTTTTAACGAATTATCCAATAAATAGAATTGAAGAATATTTAATTTGTCTATTTATATAGAGTTCTATTGCGGTAGTTTAAAAATGGATTTACATTCTATATGAAAAAAAAAACTATCAAAATATTGTTCTCTTTTGATCAGAAAAATTAATTTTTACTTGATAAGGGACTTCCGACATAAAATTCAACCAAAATAAATTACATATCAGTCTGTTTAAGAAAGAAAAATGAAGAATTCTCAATTTATTTGGTAATTATAGATACTATTTTTCGAGATGGATGAAGGAATGTTTTATATTAAACTAGCGGATGTACCCGGCTTCGCCGGGGGTTTTACCCGAGTAAAGGTTTGTCTAACGAACATTTGTTAAAACAATTCTCTATAAACTTATATAAAAAAAGATATATTTTGATAATTTGAAATTCGTAAATTTGAATCTCTCGATAAAGTGAACCTTTTTCCCGGTCCCTTTGTGCCGTGTCATCCTGAATTTTGTCTTTCCTAATTTTCTACGTTACAAAATAATCGTTTTATCTAGTGAACATTTTTTCCCTGTCCCTTGAAAAATACTCGATAAGTTGAATAAAATCAATATTAATTGGTTCCCTCGGTAATTGGAAGTTAAAGGAATAGTATCTTCGCCTTGGAATTGTATCATTATTCTTGTCTCAAATAAATTGCCGTGTCATCCTGAGATAATCTTACTTTTGATAAATAATCTTTAAGATAATAAACTTAGTGATAATAAAACTTATAGATAAAAAAACTTGTTAACATCGTCGCAATGGTGGCGCTGCTTGCGAGTTAAATCTACAAATCTGCAAATAACTCTAAGGGTATTAAAGATATTCAAGAAATTATTTTTCAAAAACCTTCCCGGGGATATACCTAATAATATCCCAAAATTTCACGGCGATTGGATGTATGGTTTTTGAATCTATAGAGTACAGACAGACAGACACATTCAATTATATATATATGGTAATTTAAACCAACAACCCCATACTGTCTATATAACTTGTAATAAGATTGTCATGTTGTATATAGAGACACATCTATAAATAATTATGCGCATGATTAATCTGTGTCATTGCATCACCTATGTAATGTAATTTGTACAAAGTGGATAAATAAATAAAATCTGTAATAGATTTAATAGTTGAGCTAAAGCAGAGATCGAGCATAGAATTGCCAAAACAACAGTCTAAAGATGGGAGTCATAAATCAGGTAGATTCACAGTTCCCACGACAGGCCACCCACACTGTCACATGTGGTGGAATGCAGAGACCCCTCTCACACCTGGACAGGTAAAGGCGCCTTTTCTCAAACGCCCCTGTCACATAAGGTCCCCCCCCCCGTCTTTTAAACTAAAAATACATCACTTTTACAGGGACTTGACAGCACAGTTCGGTTCAGTTCAGTTGAGTTTAGTTCACCCTTAGCGCAAGCCGCGTCGGTCGTATGTTATGTCGATCTCAACTATCATGTAGACGAGTAAGAAACTTCTATGTCTCCATCTTTCGCTCCTGGCTCAACTTTTATCTGTTAACGGAACTTTCTTAGTGCAACTGTGTCTTCGTTTTTTGTGTATGGATATCCCCAGCTTTCCACTCTGCCTCGACCACGACTGCCTGTATTTTGTGAGAACTTTTAAAGGTCTTCCAAGGTGCAGAGAGGTACTGGAAAACTCTACATCCTGACTGTTCCTCTTGGTCAACACAATACAACAAGAGCTACCAGGACTTCAACATTATTTCAGTAGTCGACAGGATCTCTACAAAAGCTACTGGAATTCTCATCATCTCATTACATGAGTCGACAGGATCTCATCACAGATAAGTCGACAGCAACACATCATCACATTTAAGCCGACAGGATGACCAAAACGAAGGATGACACAACGAAGAGGTAAGAAGACTGTTCAGATAGGAAGCGAGAAAGAGCGAAGATGGAGGAACAAGCCCGACCATTCCAACGAAACGTCCAAGCAATCTCTCCCCAAGATATTTACGGAAGAAACGCCGCTCCAACGGACTTCCGCATACCCGCTAACCGATCGCCAACGCCAGGAACAAGCTGACCGCGCCAACGACAGCCGAACTTCCCACACGACATGGAAACCGAGCAGCGATGTGGCCCAAACCCTGTGACAAGTTCCACACCTTCGACTTGACATCGTCGAGACAATGCTCAAGGCAACAAGCCACAATCAACTTCACAGAAGCTACAAGCGTCTACAAGCTCTACATGGAGCGTCTTCAACGTCAGCAGGAATACAAGTCAAGACCAAGTTTCCTGACTGAACTTTCACACAACTGTAAGTTTTTAAAAAAACCTACCTTAACTTTATCCTCAAGTTCAAAACTTGATTCCCTATAAATTTTGTATTTATATTTTCACTTTAAGCATTTTAAAATCAATTTTTACCTTTTTTATACCATTTTTTAATTCAATTTTTAAAACTTTCACATTTTCATTGATCAAATTTACTTTAATTTTTAATCAGATTATAAATTTCAAGTTATTACTCTCAATTTTACTTAAAAAAAAAATTCGCCCATCACGTATTTTTACTAATTTACTAATCTTACATGCCTTTCCTAAATTTACCTAAAATGGCATTATCCAAAGCTACGATTTGAAAAAAAAAATTCATTATTATTATTTAAAAAAAAAAATCTCATTCATCATAATTCTCAACTTATTTTTGTTTTACTTATTAGTTATCTTTATATCAAAAGACCAATATCTTTATCAATTCTTAAAATTTGGTAATGTTCACCATTTTAAGTAAGCGCCCAATTCAAATTATTTGTAACTCTCACGACATTGCCCTTTTATAAGAATCATTTTAATTATCATAATCAACAATTTAAAAAGTATATTCAAATTTTAAATATAAATTAACATAGGTGAAACGCATTTTTTTAATTGCAAAAATCGGAAGATACAATATCTTCAAAAACACCACTAGGGAAAACAACTATCTTTCCCAAAACAAGTTAGGAATAAAGATTCACTCCACTTCACCGCCAGTAGCTAATTTAAGTCACAGCCTTCCAAAACGATTACAATCGTTAATATTCGAGGATAAATACACTCCCTCGTCTTTTCCTTTTTACATGCATGATTGGTCATCAACACATTTCTTTCAAAAAACCTTACAACACCCTCGCATCACTATCTCAAATTGGCAACAATTTTTAGTGCGCGACTTAACACACAAATCCAAATCTTGAGCCACACAAGCTCCACTTAGCTCTATATCGTCGCCACAATAAAAAATTTTCACATTAAGCATGCCATATCCACTAACAGTCAAATATTCTCGATGTGTTTCATACAACAACCACCCATGACTTTATTAAATTTGTTATTCATGGTGAAACAGGTTAGATTTTGTACCAAATTATGACTTCACGTGACACCTTTCCATTCAATTCACTTCACAAGTGTCACAAGGCAACACAACAAAATTTTTCTCACTTCTCAGGCCAAAGACGCCCTTCATGCCTGTGACACTTCTCACCTCAAAGCGTGTGTCCACGTCGAAAGTTATATCTTTCACTCACTTCTAGCCTGAAATCATCGTATAACAATCTTATTAAGTCTAAACAACTTCGAAAACAACAACTACAAACACCGAGAAAATCATATCTCTCAAATAGGCAAGAAAATTGCCAAACTTCAACAAAAGAAGAGAGAGAAAGTCAGTTTCAAGCAAGACAGAAAATAAACACCCCGCACGTGTGACCACCCCACAAATAGAATTTCCGTGAAAAAAAAGGAAGTGGACGCTCTTTATGACGTCACTCCCCTGGTCACTGTTATCTTTTGAGAATATCTTCTCTCTTCCCCCTCAAGGCAGATCTTCTTGACCGCTAGCTTCATGACGCCATTTTGAACACATGTGTCACACTACTCATTTAGATTTCCTCGAGAATCTCACAAATCTCACCAACGAGATATCACAACACAACATACTTTAAACATTTTACATGTTAATTGATAACACCAATTAAAACAATTTGGTTAAGTCTTATATAGACTTTTTAACGCGAAAGAGAAATCATTCTCTACATACCAGCATTGAGGACAAACGAAAAGATCATTTCATATATTCCCAGTTTCAGAGTCATAGAAACACCGATGTTATCAAAGGGATATAATCTAGTCACACACCACAACTGTAACTTTTCGTCAAAAGAGACAATTTTTGTTCAATTTTACACTACTTAAAATTTATCCAATCATTAATAACCTTCAATTATATTATAAAATTTGTATAAAATCTTGAATAATTATTCTTATTCTTACCTTTCAATTATATAAACAAATTTTTAATCCAACATTTAAAAAAAAAAAAAAAAAAACCTTTAATCAAATTTACTTTTATTTTTCATGATATTATTTTAGTATTGTAAAACATCTAATTGTTTCAAAAAATATTTTTATTTTATTATTTATTATATATTTTATATATTACAGGTTTAATTTTGTCCACTTACACTTTTTGTACCCGCAATCATATTTCTATATTTCTATTCACTATATTTTATTTGTTTAAATACCTTTATTATCTGACAAAGTTAATCATCCACTATCGGGCATCTACAACAATCGTTTTCAACAATCATTTTCTTTAACCAATTCCCTATATTTTTCATCACTATCTTTTCAGTCATTGCGTCACAACAACGTAGAAAAACGACAGCACTGCTTGACAATTTATTTTTTGATTTCGTAATTTTCTCTTTGAGAACACCGTTCCCCAGACTTACCAATCCAAACTTCTGGTCTGAACATGCTTCAAGAGTTTATTTCATTTCATCCGCAGAGCAAATCACCAACGCATTCACAAAGCGTTCACGTTTTTCAACTTTCAACTTTTTCTTTTCAGCTCTAGCGGACCACATTCAACCTTTGATTTCGAGTCAAGTCAGATCACCTACTGTCGCTACAATTCTACTTATCGCATGGCTCTATTTCACTCCTTTCTCAATCATATTAATAAGCAACTTGTCTTCAACAACTTTTAACCCAATAATCCTAAAATTGTGACAAAACACTGTAACCCTTATATAGGATCGCAAGTGAAACATTGCCAAGGAAGACAGCTCAAGTCTATATCCTCGCTTTGCACCTGGATCTGAGTATTTGGTTTACATGGGCACTTCTAACAATTACATATTCTTCAACAACTTTTCAGCCCAATAACACTACAATTGTGACAAAGCACTGTTACCCTATACAGGATCACAGGTGAAACATTGCCTAGGAAGACGCTCAAGTCCATATCCTCGCTTTGCACCTGGACCTAAGTATTTGATTGCATGTGTAAATCTCACAATTGCTTATTCTTTAACTACTAACCCTGTCCAACGCCCACCAATATTCTCTTAGAATGTGAATTTTTATGTCATCATTTTATTTTAATCATCTTTTTTGTTAATCAAACAAAATGTCATTTTTATTTCACTTTTATATATCCAACAAATATCATCTTGTTATAGCCTTTTTAACCCTCACAGTTTAAATTAATTAAAAGAAATTTTAATTACTTACCTGTGTTAGAGAGGCTTTACCCGCCTAAACCCGGATAAACCCTTTCACTCCCGGGGCCCATCTATGGTAATTTAAACCAACAACCCCATACTGTCTATATAACTTGTAATAAGATTGCCATGTTGTATATAGAACCACATCTATAAATAATTATGCGCATGATTAATCTGTGTCATTGCATCACCTATGTAATGTAATTTGTACAAATTACATGTAAGCAGAAGGGTGTGGGTTCGATTCCCGCCCCTGGACACTTTTTATTTTTCCGTTCTCCATTACTCTTCATGTTTCACCTTTCCATACCTCATCCTCAAAGTTAGAAATGTCGTTATTTCTCTTTGAAAATAAATTTCGATTTTTAAAAGAAACATTCGCGGTATAATTTTAATTTTCGTTTTACAATCATCAGCCGCGTTATATTGTATTTTAAATGTTACTTCAAATATAAGTTATGAACGGAAAAATACGTCCAGGGTACCGAGTGGACAAGGCACCTGCCCGGTAAGCAGAAGGGTGTGGGTTCGATTCCCGCCCCTGGACACTTTTTATTTTTCCGTTCTCCATTACTCTTCATGTTTCACCTTTCCATACCTCATCCTCAAAGTTAGAAATGTCGTTATTTCTCTTTGAAAATAAATTTCGATTTTTAAAAGAAACATTCGCGGTATAATTTTAATTTTCGTTTTACAATCATCAGCCGCGTTATATTGTATTTTAAATGTTACTTTAAATATAAGTTATGAACGGAAAAATACGTCCAGGGTAGCCGAGTGGACAAGGCACCTGCCCGGTAAGCAGAAGGGTGTGGGTTCGATTCCCGCCCCTGGACACTTTTTATTTTTCCGTTCTCCATTACTCTTCATGTTTCACCTTTCCATACCTCATCCTCAAAGTTAGAAATGTCGTTATTTCTCTTTGAAAATAAATTTCGATTTTTAAAAGAAACATTCGCGGTATAATTTTAATTTTCGTTTTACAATCATCAGCCGCGTTATATTGTATTTTAAATGTTACTTTAAATATAAGTTATGAACGGAAAAATACGTCCAGGGTAGCCGAGTGGACAAGGCACCTGCCCGGTAAGCAGAAGGGCGTGGGTTCGATTCCCGCCCCTGGACACTTTTTATTTTTCCGTTCTCCATTACTCTTCATGTTTCACCTTTCCATACCTCATCCTCAAAGTTAGAAATGTCGTTATTTCTCTTTGAAAATAAATTTCGATTTTTAAAAGAAACATTCGCGGTATAATTTTAATTTTCGTTTTACAATCATCAGCCGCGTTATATTGTATTTTAAATGTTACTTTAAATATAAGTTATGAACGGAAAAATACGTCCAGGGTAGCCGAGTGGACAAGGCACCTGCCCGGTAAGCAGAAGGGTGTGGGTTCGATTCCCGCCCCTGGACACTTTTTATTTTTCCGTTCTCCATTACTCTTCATGTTTCACCTTTCCATACCTCATCCTCAAAGTTAGAAATGTCGTTATTTCTCTTTGAAAATAAATTTCGATTTTTAAAAGAAACATTCGCGGTATAATTTTAATTTTCGTTTTACAATCATCAGCCGCGTTATATTGTATTTTAAATGTTACTTTAAATATAAGTTATGAACGGAAAAATACGTCCAGGGTAGCCGAGTGGACAAGGCACCTGCCCGGTAAGCAGAAGGGTGTGGGTTCGATTCCCGCCCCTGGACACTTTTTATTTTTCCGTTCTCCATTACTCTTCATGTTTCACCTTTCCATACCTCATCCTCAAAGTTAGAAATGTCGTTATTTCTCTTTGAAAATAAATTTCGATTTTTAAAAGAAACATTCGCGGTATAATTTTAATTTTCGTTTTACAATCATCAGCCGCGTTATATTGTATTTTAAATGTTACTTTAAATATAAGTTATGAACGGAAAAATACGTCCAGGGTAGCCGAGTGGACAAGGCACCTGCCCGGTAAGCAGAAGGGTGTGGGTTCGATTCCCGCCCCTGGACACTTTTTATTTTTCCGTTCTCCATTACTCTTCATGTTTCACCTTTCCATACCTCATCCTCAAAGTTAGAAATGTCGTTATTTCTCTTTGAAAATAAATTTCGATTTTTAAAAGAAACATTCGCGGTATAATTTTAATTTTCGTTTTACAATCATCAGCCGCGTTATATTGTATTTTAAATGTTACTTTAAATATAAGTTATGAACGGAAAAATACGTCCAGGGTAGCCGAGTGGACAAGGCACCTGCCCGGTAAGCAGAAGGGTGTGGGTTCGATTCCCGCCCCTGGACACTTTTTATTTTTCCGTTCTCCATTACTCTTCATGTTTCACCTTTCCATACCTCATCCTCAAAGTTAGAAATGTCGTTATTTCTCTTTGAAAATAAATTTCGATTTTTAAAAGAAACATTCGCGGTATAATTTTAATTTTCGTTTTACAATCATCAGCCCCGTTATATTGTATTTTAAATGTTACTTTAAATATAAGTTATGAACGGAAAAATACGTCCAGGGTAGCCGAGTGGACAAGGCACCTGCCCGGTAAGCAGAAGGGTGTGGGTTCGATTCCCGCCCCTGGACACTTTTTATTTTTCCGTTCTCCATTACTCTTCATGTTTCACCTTTCCATACCTCATCCTCAAAGTTAGAAATGTCGTTATTTCTCTTTGAAAATAAATTTCGATTTTTAAAAGAAACATTCGCGGTATAATTTTAATTTTCGTTTTACAATCATCAGTCGCGTTATATTGTATTAATATTGTATAAATGAATAACTTTCAACATAACGAGGGATATAATACATTTTTTGATAGAATTTATTCTACTAACGAATATTTCACACATTTAATACAATAATTTTGCATATAAGATTTTTAAAAATGATTTAAATATGAATTTACATATATATAAAGTTAAAAGGAAGGATTGAAAGTATATAGACATAAACTAAAACTAACTAAAGAACCTATTTAGACCACAATAACATATCTAGCCTACCTACCTCTCGATCCAGCAAACCAAGTCTATGATTGGAAAAGGGCGGCTATTGTTGTCGCTACACCCCTTCTTCGAAAGAATAAACATCAATATCCCGCTTACTTTCCCGCAGTGTTGCTGAACTCACTCCCCAAGGCTATATCATCACACTTCTCTCTGTGAAAATAAAATATAGTTTTAAATAGTGATAAAATAAAATTTTAAAATATATTGAAGAAAAGTGTACAATATATAAAAATATATATTAAAAATAAAGAAGGCATATCCTGACCAAAAGCACATGTGCTTTTTAGAATGTAGAGCGCCATCTAGTAGAAAAGAAATTAACTATTCATTGATTTAACCTGTTCCCTGATATTTTTCATTTTTTCTATTGTTTTTCACATATATATATATATGTGAAAAAATAGTACAAATGTAATATTGTACTGTGATAAGGTGCATAAATTAAGAAAAAGGCTTCTTCTTATCGAGCAACTGAAAGTTGCTGATGGCTTGCGCCATCTATCGGAAAAAAAATCAACTATTCTCGTTGATTTTTAATTATTCCAGAATTGGCCAAATACCCATTCTTGATTAATCAAGAAAAGCTAACCACGGACGCGTTTCGGGCTGTTGGCCCTCATCAGCGTGGTGCAAGCTGTACCTCAACGACCAAAAAATTGGTCCTTAAGGCATCCTGAAAAATCATGAAACGGGTAGTTAAGGCCAGAATTGCGTGAGAACGCTACACAATGTGAAAAAATAGTACAAATGTAACATTGTACTGTGATAAGGGGCATAAATTAAGAAAAAGGCTTCTTCTTATCGAGCAACTGAAAGTTGCTGATGGCTTGCGCCATCTTTGGCCAATTTTTGGATATTTGGCCAATTCTGGAATAATTAAAAATCAACGAGAATAGTTGATATTTATTCCGATAGATGGCGCAAGCCATCAGCAACTTTCAGTTGCTCGATAAGAAGAAGCCTTTTTCTTAATTTATATATATATATATATATATGGATTAGAAAGTATTGAATATATATAAAAAAAAAATAAATACAATTAACATGGTGGTATCTGAGCATCGTGGGAAAGGTTCAGGGCTTGTGATGGAGCTGGTGTTCTGCCTGAAGATGGTGATATCAGCTAACATGGGTCTGTGACTTGTCCATAGGCATGCTGGAGACTGGGATTGGTGCTGGAGGGTCAAGTCTACACCATAGGTCGGGTGCTCTCGACCACAGGGAAGTGACGTCTGAGTCCATCTCAGACTTAGCTTGTTGAGGTTTAAGTAATCCACCACAGGTTAGGTGACTTGACCACAGGGAACTGGTGTCTGAGTCCATCTCAGACTTAGCTTGTTGAGGTTTAAGTAATCCACCACAGGTCAGTTGGCTTGACTACAGGGAACTGGTGTCTGAGTCCATCTCAGACTTAGCATGGTGGGGTTAAGTAATCCACCACAGGTCAGTTGGCTTGACCACAGGGAACTGCTGTCTGAGTCCATCTCAGACTTAGCATGGTGGGGTTAAGTAATCCACCACAGGTCAGTTGGCTTGACCACAGGGAACTGGTGTCTGAGTCCATCTCAGACTTAGCATGGTGGGGTTAAGTAATCCACCACAGGTCAGTTGGCTTGACCACAGGGAACTAGTGTCTGAGTCCATCTCAGACTTAGCATGGTGGGGTTAAGTAATCCACCACAGGTCAGTTGGCTTGACCACAGGGAAGGGACTTCTGACTCTATCTCAGACTTAGCATGGTGGGGTCAGGTCATGCACCACAGGTCAGTTGGCTTGACCACAGGGAAGGGACGTCTGAGTCCATCTTGAAAGTGTAGCTTGAAAATTTTTCCAACTTTCTTTTTCAGAGGTAAATCCTTGTCCTTCAAGCTAGATAAAACTATAAATATTGAATAATATCAAAAGAAATATACCTCGCTGTGGATTAATTATATTTATAGTTAGATATATGGGATTATTATTTTGAATAATTTACAAAATTTCCAAATTTTTATATTTAATCAAAATATATTTGAAAATTTTATATAATTTACTGTGATGCCTCTCTTTCATTCTTTCATATTCGATAATAGAAATTTTTATAAATTAGTTCTCTTTCTGTGTTCTTGGCGTCTTAACATCACAACTATTATAAAATGAACAAATAATTCTTTATATATTGATTATATTATTTTATTTTGCTCTTATAAAAATAATTTTCATTTTTATATAAAAGAGGATTTCCATCTTCTTCTTTATTATCTCCACTCAATCATATTAGGTTATCAAGCTTGTAAAGCCTCAAAATTTGACAACCATCATGACTGGGTGAAGTAGAATGCGTATGCCTCGTCATTAAGACTGGGAGCACTACTCAGTGGCAGGCTGACGTAGCTCCAAAGGAAATGGCCGCTTCTTAAATGAGGAACAGACGCCATGTTCAGCCGCTCCTAACATGGATTACAAATGCTGCTCATCCTGTATCCCTGGATTAGGAGCCCTTACAGGATACTATTAGCAGGGCCAGCTGAGCCCAGGATTTTTTAGTGAGCTTGTTACTGCTCCCCCTCCTCCTTTTTCATCTGGGCTTGGGACTGGCAAAGGCGGAGTTTGAGAATATCCATGAGTTTTCAAAGTGATGAAATGCACAATTGAATGGTATCAACTCTAAAAATAAAAGTATATAAACAATTTTCTTTTACTTTTCGTTTTGTAAATGATATAAAATGTTATTTCATCATTTATTTCATGACGGTTTGATCAGATTTCACAGTTCAAAATCGCCTGAACTACTTAATAGATTTAAATAGTGTAATGTTTAACATCGAGTAATAGAATCCAATATGCATATTTGTTGGATGAAAGACGATAATATGAATATATAATTAGTAAATGAACGATACAGAGAGGGTACTAATAAATTTCATGAGAATCTAAATATTAAAAATTATAATGTTTTATTAATATAATTTGCTACTCCACACACATTGTGATTTCACACAGAAATAATGTAATATATTCTCCTCTCAATATATATCATAATATTTAAAAAATATATAAATAACTAGCGGATGTGTACCCGGCTTCGCCCGGGTTTTATCCGAGTGAAAGTTTGACTAACGAATATTATATATTATGAAGTATAATAAACAATGCTAAAGATTAGTTTTAATTACACAGGTCTACAAAACTCAAAGTAGTTGTACCTTATAGCATATATATATCGGGATTCAGAAAGATTGTGTGTGAATATGTGAGAAAGATGTAATATCGTTGTTGTTTTCTTGGCCGACTGTTTTACATATGGTGTTATCTTAAAATTGCTTGTTTTGAATATTTTTTTAGATTGAGTTGAATGAATTGCTGAATTTTTTTTTGTATTTATATATAAATAAAATTAACTCTGTTGACTTTTTTTGTATTTTGTCGATAACAGCAAAGTTATGTATTTTAAAGTTAGGAAAAATATTTTGATGTTAAGCAAAACCTGCTCCATCTCGTTTTACATAAATGTTGAAAATTTGGTCGAAATTGATGCATTGTAACGAAAGTTTTTAGCGAACACCACTTATGAAATTTCCATTTATATAGAAGACTAGACGAATGACCCGGGCAACGCCCGGGTTTACCCGATTAAATGTTTTATTCAAACACTATTCGTTACAATTATAAATTGGCGCCGTGGATGTCACTCTTGTGAAACGTCCCGCTCCAAACTTTACAGTCAGATTAGTTACGATATAAATCTTCAAATCGAGCGAGCGTCTATAACTATTTCAATTTAGATCAAGTATTCTAATTATTAAGCGAACTATTATTAATAAAATTTTGAGAAGATTTCGATTTTAAACGTATTTATAACCTTGATAGAGGGCGCTGTTCGTGAGCTAAGTAGAATAATTTGAATATATAGTTTTAATATTTAATTTATATATAATTTAAAATAGCCTATCGTTTTCCTCATATTTTTTTACCTATGTATGGAAATTTTGGTTTGAATTAGTGAACTACTGCGAATTTGTATACCGGACATACAAACCAACAAACAAACAAACAAACAAACATACAAACATTCATTTTTATATATATAGAAGATATAATATAAATGAGTTTTAAAAATTGTTAAAAAAAAATGCATTGGCCGGGAATCGAACCCGGGCCGCCCGCGTGGCAGGCGAGCATTCTACCACTGAGCCACCGATGCGTATACAAAATGGCCTTATTTGGGTATTCATTCCATTCCGGATTACTCCGCGTTAAAAAATAGTTCTTCAAATTAAAAAAGAAATAGCCAAAAATAATAAGCAAAATGTAGCCAAAAATTTTCCTCAGGTTTATAAAAAGCGACATGCAAAATTTGGAACGAATTGGTTCAGTGGTTTTTGAGTTTATCGCGAAACAGACAGACAGAGAGGAATTGACTTTTATATATTGTTACATCATGATTAATGGCGTATTTCTTATATTAGTTTTAATATATTTGAAATTTAAATTATATATTTATTTATTTTTATATAAAATATTCTATGATATTTATTTAAAACAGATTATTAATTTATCATCATTTGTATTTAGGTACACTGTGACTTCACTGCTCTCTTTGATGTGAGAAAATAAAGAAAGGATTCTGGTGGCTACTTAAAGAAGACTTATCTCGTTATCCCCTTTTATAAATTTCTAGGATGGTTGAAACACGCTCTGGTAAGATGCAGGACCCAGCACAGGAGAGAATCCAGGCTGAAGAGTCTGCCAAGCCGCAACCTGGTGCAACAATTGGTAGAGATGCTAGTTCCGACCCAGTTGTCCTGAATCCCAACATCGACATCCCCAAGTATGATGGAACGGAAGACCCTCGCCCATGGATTGAATCTCTTGAAGAAATTGGCTTCTTGTACCATTGGGCAGACTACATTATCTCTCGTTATGCCGCCATGAACATGACGGGAAGCGCTAAAACCTGGTTGAATTTACACAAAGCTAGTTTCACGAGCTGGGAAAATATTAAAATCCGCCTCATTCAGGATTTTTCTTTGGACGCGAATAAAGAAGAACTTAGAATGAAGCTCAACAGAATGCAACACTGGAATGAACCAGCAATCAGGTTCGCGGAAGACATTCTAGTGTTGTGCAACAAGGTTGACCCCGCAATGGAAGAAGAAACAAAAATTGAACATGTTATTGGAGGACTGAAAAAAGAGTACTCATTCGCGCTCTACCTGAACCCTCCTAAAACGACTGACCTTCTTGTCGTGTGCAAGAAAATGGATTATTTTGAAAAGAAGTATCGGGAACGTGTGGAGAAATCCAGAAACCTATATACCGGTCCACGCTATTCTAGACCCCAACAACAATCGAGGTACGTGCCGCTGACTGCCGCACGAAACTACCAGACCACTTCCAGGCCCCAAGCCCCTGTTTCCAATAATTACAAGAACGACTCCCCTCCTACCCCCAGACAGTATCGAAACAACTTTCCCCAGCCCTCTACCCCTAGACGTCCTTATAATCCTAACTTTGTGCCGAAACCAAACCTTCAGAGAAACACTTACAATAAAAGCCAAGAAGTGAGCAAAAATAGGACGGAAGATGGAAGACCAATCTGCTTTAAATGTAACAAGCCAGGGCACGTGGCCCGTTATTGTAGGGTCAAGTTTATAAGAATCCTAGAAGAGGATCCAGCAGATACCCAAGAGAAGGTCGAAGAAAAATGCCAAATGAATGAAACATCAGAGAAATCAGGACCTCGGCTTTATGCTGATGTATGTCATAGCACACAGACAAATATTCCTACCCGGAATAGATATTCCGTGTTGGAAGATTTAAACTAAGCGTCGCGCCTGAATCTGTCAATCAAAGCAAGTCGACCATAAACGGAATCAAGAAGTTGGACCCTAAATACAAATTAAAAATTAATGTGGACAAGATAGGGACTTTTGAAGCTTTGGTTGATACAGGTGCTGACCTCTCAGTGGTCGACCTCAGAACGGCCCTCGATACAGGCCATGGTATAAGTAAACTCGCAAAAATTTGTGCAGGACCCGATGGAAAAAAATTGGACATGGTAGGAAGTATATTTTTAAATATAAAAATTGATGACGAAACATTATCACACAACTTTGTGATATTGAAAACGCATTTACGGACATTAATTCTTGGGAGAGATTTCCTTAAGAAAATGAACGCAAAAATAGATTGTAAGCAAGAAACTATAAAATATGATTTGACGAATAATCATGACGAAATCAATTTTGAAATGTTGAAAATAAAGAGTGCCAAGGATTCCATTGTACCGGAATGTTCCATGAAATTGATCAAGGCATTGGTAGAAACAGAGGATGGAGAATATATTATCGAAGAGAGCAGCAAAATGTTTCAAACAAATGGACTTCGTCTAGCAAGAAGCTTGATCAATGTTATAAATAGGGAAACACACATCTGGATAACTAATCCGTATCCTCGACCGTTAAAAATAATGAAAAACCAAACATTGGCTTTTGGAAGTAGTCCAGCGAAAATAAATGTGAGTCGAGAAAGAGAGGTAGAAAAGAACGAAGAACCTAGATTCCAAATAAACGAAAATCTTTCACCAAAGGAACAGAAGGAGTTAAAACAAGTTTTAGAAAGGTATGGAGATCTTTTTTCATCGAGATTAGGGAGAACCAATTTGGCAAAACATCGGATAGACACAGAAGACGCGAAGCCAATTAAACACAAGCCTTACCGGGTAAGTGCTAAAGAACGAGATATTATAAAAGAGCAAATTGACGAGATGCTTACAGAAGGCATAATTAGGCCATCTTCTATCCCCTGGTCTTTTCCAGTAATATTGGTCAAGAAGCGAGATGGTAAATACAGATTTTGTGTGGACTACAGAAAACTGAATAATGTGACGGTAAAAGATGTCTATCCGATCCCTAGAATAGACGAAGTTATGGATACTCTCCAAGGATCTACACACTTCTCAGCAATAGACCTCAGATCTGGATATTGGCAAGTTGAAGTCGAAGAAAGAGACAAAGAGAAAACAGCTTTCACTACAGCGCATGGATTATATGAATTCAACGTGATGCCTTTTGGACTTTGTAACGCGCCTGCTACCTTTGAGAGAAATATGGAGAATATGCTTGGAAATCTGAGATGGCAAATTTGTTTGTGTTATCTGGATGATGTTATCATATATAGCCCGGATTTTCCAACGCACCTCAAAAGACTTGAAGCTGTTTTTAGATGTTTTCGTGAATCTAATTTAAGGTTAAACGACAAAAAATGCCGATTTGCTTTTGAAGAATTGGAGATTCTCGGCTATATAACGAGCAAACATGGTATAAAACCCGCGGAACATAACATCAAAGCTGTCAGAAATTTTCCTCGGCCCAAAAAGGTCAAAGAAGTACAATCCTTTTTGGGAATGTGTTCATATTATAGAAAATTTATCAAAGACTTCTCAAAAATTGCTGACCCTTTGACCAACCTTATAAAAAAAAGTGTATCATTTACCTGGACAGAAAGACAAGAGGAAGCGTTTCAAACCCTAAAAACAGCACTATTAAGTCCACCAATTTTAGGTCACTTCAATCCAAATGCACCTACTTATGTTCATACTGATGCGTCCAACATCGGCATAGGTGCAACACTTGTCCAAGACATCGGTGGTGAAAAGAAGGTGATCTCATATTTGAGTCGTACCCTAAGTAAAGCGGAGCAAAATTATTCAACCACTGAAAAAGAATGTCTGGCCGTTGTCTGGTCAATGTCAAAATTACGACCCTACCTTTATGGAAGACACTTTAAAATAGTAACAGACCATCACGCCTTATGCTGGCTCAAAAACTTGAAGGATCCAACAGGTCGATTGGCAAGATGGGCATTGAAAATTCAAGAATATGACTTCGATATAATACATAAATCGGGAAAGAAGCATCTGGACGCCGATGGCTTATCTAGGGGGCCCTTACCAGAAACTGATTGGGATGAGGATTTTGAAAGGCTATTTTTAAATCAAATAACAGACGAAGAGGATAAATTTATCGAAAGTGTTAAGAAAAACCTTAATGGAAGCAGGCGATCAATTGCGCAAAACTTTAAAGAAGAAGATGGATGCCTCTTTAAGAAAAACCCGAACCCTGAAGGCAGGGCGTGGTTGCTTGTGGTTCCAGAGAATAAAAAGAGAGAAATTATGAAAGAATATCACAATCATATGTCGAATGGCCATCTGGGCGTCGCCAGAACCATGTACCGAATAAAGAGTAAATACTTTTGGCCATCCATGCTAAAGGATGTCTCAGAATTCGTTAAGACGTGTCACCTTTGCCAAAGTAGGAAAGGCTCAAACCAATTACCTTCTGGACTACTACAGCCCATCCCCCCAGCCAACTTTCCTTTCGAAAGAATTGGAATTGACTTTGTTGGTCCACTACCATCTACGAAAAACAGGAAAAAATGGATAATCGTGCTGTCGGACTACTACACTAGATATGCAGAAACAAGAGCAGTCTCGGAAGCAACAGTGAAAGAAGTTTCTAAATTTCTAGTAGAGGATATTTTTCTTCGGCACGGAGCCCCACAATATCTTATTAGTGACAGAGGCTCTCAATTTACCAGTAATTTAATGAAAGAGGTGATGAAAACGTGCAAGATTAAACATTGCTTCACAACGAGCTATCATCCCCAGACTAATGGATTGACAGAGCGGTTAAATAGAACATTGATCAATATGCTCAGTATGTATGTGAACACTGATCAGAAAAATTGGGACGAAATACTCCCATTCATCACTCACGCTTACAATACTACAATTCAGGAAACCACAGGATATTCTCCCTTTTTCCTGATGTTTGGAAGAGAACCCACGTCTCTTTTGGACGACAGGAATATCTCGGTGGACATTGACAAAGATGATTATGATGAATACATAAAACATCACTTAGACAAAATAAACAGAACAAGAAAATTAGTTATTAACAACACAATAAAGACTCAAGAAAGAATGAAAAAGAACTATGACAAGAAACACATGGAAAGAAGCTACGAACCAGGAGAATTAGTAGCAGTTTGGACACCAATTAGGAAAATAGGAAAGTGTGAGAAACTACTGAGAAAATATTTTGGCCCATATAGAATATTAAAGAAGCTGTCCAACGTAAATTACTTAATTGAACCAAAAGATAATCCTGGCCAAGACCCATTGATTGTCCATGTCTCAAGAATCAAACCCTATTTTGAAAGAATTGATGAGGTCAATCATGAGGACGTGACGACCTCTGGAGAGGGGGAAGTGTTACATCATGATTAATGGCGTATTTCTTATATTAGTTTTAATATATTTGAAATTTAAATTATATATTTATTTATTTTTATATAAAATATTCTATGATATTTATTTAAAACAGATTATTAATTTATCATCATTTGTATTTAGGTACACTGTGACTTCACTGCTCTCTTTGATGTGAGAAAATAAAGAAAGGATTCTGGTGGCTACTTAAAGAAGACTTATCTCGTTATCCCCTTTTATAAATTTCTAGGATGGTTGAAACACGCTCTGGTAAGATGCAGGACCCAGCACAGGAGAGAATCCAGGCTGAAGAGTCTGCCAAGCCGCAACCTGGTGCAACAATATATAGAAGATACTAGCGGACCCGCCCGGCTTCGCCCGGGTTTTACCCGAGTAAAAGTTTGTCTAACGAATCTCTCGATAAAGTGAACATTTTTTTCCCGGTCCCTTGAAAATACTCGATAAGTTGAATAAAATCAATATTAATTGGTTCCCTCGGTAATTGGAAGTTAAAGGAATAGTATCTTGCCTTGGAATTGTATCATTATTCTTGTATGGATGTACCCGGCTTCGCCCGGGTTTTACCCGAGTAAAGGTTTGTTTAACGAATATCTCGATAAAGTGAACATTTTTTCCCTGTCCCTTGAAAAATACTCGATAGGTTGAATAAAATCAATATTAATTGGTTCCCTCGGTAATTGGAAGTTAAAGGAATAGTATATTGCCTTGGAATTGTATCATTATTCTTGTATGGATGTACCCGGCTTCGCCCGGGTTTTACCCGAGTAAAGGTTTGTTTAACGAATCTCTCGATAAAGTGAACATTTTTTCCCGGTCCCTTGAAAAAATACTCGATAAGTTGAATAAAATCAATATTAATTGGTTCCCTCGGTAATTGTAAGTTAAAGGAATAGTATCTTGCCTTTGAATTGTATCATTATTCTTGTCTCAAATAAATTGCCGTGTCATCCTGAATTTTGTCTTTCCTAATTTTCTACATTACAAAATCATCGTATCATCATGATAATATTTAGAGCAGATTGTTGAATTATAACAGATAAATTAGAATATTTATCTTGATTATTTCTAGGCGAAAAGTTATTTCAAAAATTTTATTTGCTAGAAACCTTCCCAGTACTATACTAAATAACTTCCCAAAGTTTCATGGCGATCCAATGAGTGGTTTGGTCAGGCATAAAGGACAAACAGACATACATTCATTTTTATATATATAGATAATATAAATGAGTTTTAAAAATTGTTAAAAAAAAAATGCATCGGCCGGGAATCGAACCCTGACCGCCCGCGTGGCAGGCGAGCATTCTACCACTGAACCACCGATGCTTTAAAAAAATCAAATTCATTTATCGTCGCGACCAGTGCTGCGCCCTAGCGGTAAAAGACTGGAACTAACGCTTTTTGGTTTTTTATTTTTAAAAAAAAGCACATTAACTTTTTTAGTTTTTTGAATAGCCTATATGTTAAACGAAATCTTCAGCTACCTACATGCGAAATTCCATATTGATTGAGTCAGTAGATTTTGCGTGATGCGATAACAAACATCGATTTCGCATTTCATTTTTATATATATAAGGAAGGATGTGCATATAAAATAGTATTTATTATTAATTTAATAACATGATAATCCTGTTGAAGGATTCACAAGTCCGAAAGCTTGAAATAAAAAGTTGCACAAGAAAATTAGACCTGGAAGCTTTATTTATTTTATAACATTTTGATTTATTAGTTTTCCAGTTGTAGAAATGTTTTCTGAATCAATACCAGAGTAAACAGATTCGATTTTCGCAATTTGCATAATCAATCTCCTGCGCGCTTGATCAAATATTAATGTCGTTATGGCAACAATCACATCAAGACATGGAGATCTTCAACTATGGAGAACATTTTCCTTTCTACCTTCGCTACCCCATTTTATTTTCCGGGATTTTCCCATTGAAACGGAAAGTTGGGACGATGTTTAAACTGCAATTCTTTGGAGTCCAGATGATTCTGCTGATGCTTAGAATCTGGTCGTTTATTCAACTAAGTGTAATGCCCCTCTACCTGACCTTTATAGTTTCCAACACCATCCTGAAGTACTTCGTCTTCTCTCTTATCTGCAGTCGCTACCAAGCCATCTACAATGTCCTGAAGAGCATCTACAAGAACAAGTTCTTCATTCCTTCAAGACCAGGTGCACATTTCAGTGTTTTATTCTTCTTGCAAATAACATTATTGACACAAGCTTGTTTTAGTGAATTTTTCTATTTGATAAAAATAGGAGAATTGGATAAATTTGAAGTTGATCTAATTCTCTTGTTTGTAGAGCATTTGCTTATCTCTTTACATATCTCTATCTATTGTTCGATACTCCTATGCGTTTGCATCTCTTTCAAGGATATCAACTCTCAAGCCTTACGATCGAATACCTCATCAGAGTGGAGCCAGATTGGAAGAATGTTCCAGACTATGGTGTCAACTGTAGATAACCTAAATAACATCTACAGTTTGCCTCTATTGCTGATTCTGGTGAGCCAAGTATGGCATTGCTTTGTCTACCTTATCTGGATTTTTGAACATGATTCTAATAGTTTAGTACAGAATGGCTCTTTAAGCCTTTTATTATTTTGTGCAGTTTTGGCTTACTCTGTGATGAGCCAAGGAGAAGCTGTAAGGAAGGAATCAGCTCGATATTTCACCATAGACAGACCTGCCCTGTGTCCCGACATGCAGCATGTCTACTTGGCCCTGCGAGTTTCATGTAACCAAGGTGTTGTACCCATGGTAGGCCACCTACTACCTCTCACAATGGGAACGTTTTTCATGCTGATCTGTTTTGTAGCCTCTTACACCTTTGTGCTTTCGAATCTTGACCTGGGAAAATCTTTCTTTTACCGTTAACTGCCTTTACTAATGGCGATGATTTGTTAAGAATATTTAATTTTCTTAATCGCCTAATATTGCTAATTAAATTATATTATTTGAATTATCTTCAATAGTTTCTCAATCACACAACAACATAACCAAAGCTGCAAGTAAACATGATTGTTAATCA
The DNA here is from genome assembly GCA_030710605.1 of Cordylochernes scorpioides. Classification (NCBI taxonomy): domain Eukaryota; kingdom Metazoa; phylum Arthropoda; class Arachnida; order Pseudoscorpiones; family Chernetidae; genus Cordylochernes; species Cordylochernes scorpioides. Next base: position 3,381,718 of record CP092880.1, read on the forward strand.
TCCAGACGAATGCTAAAAATGTATTTCAAGAGAATTTTCGGTACAACAGAACAAGTTCAAGATAAGCCTGATCCTAGAAGGACTTTCTACCAACGTTAGTTTTGTATAATCAGGGCCCACAGCTTTTCACACTGATATTTTAGCATTCATTCTAACACATCGAAATATTCTAAAGACATTAAAGAGCTGAAATGGTGAATAAATCTTTCTCCCACCTGAAATTATTTGATTCAATAAGCTGAAAAATAAAGAATCTGTTCTTTGAAATGATTTTTTTGGTTCTTTTTTACGATATTCTCTAGGTATTATTTCTTCCCTATTCTTCTTTTTAACGAATTATCCAATAAATAGAATTGAAGAATATTAAATTTGTCTCTCTATAGAGTTCCATTGCGGTTGTTTAAAAATGGATTTTTATTCTATATGGAAAAAAACTATCACCATTGTTCTCTTTTGATCAGAAAAATTAATTTTTACTTGATAAGGGACTTCCGACATAAAATTCAACCAAAATAAATTACATATCAGTCTGTTTAAGAAAGAAAAATGAAGAATTCTCAATTTATTTGGTAATTATAGATTCTATTTTTCGAGATGGAGATGAAGGAATGTTTTATATTAAATTATATATATTGTGGCGAAAAAATATATTTATTATTTAATTTAATTATTCAATGAAAATATTTGGAAACAAATTTATCATTCATAAAATCATCATTTAGTTGCCTAGCTTGCTTGCTCGATATTCTATAGCTGTAGATAGTTTGGTTGATTTGTTAATAATTGTCGACTAGTCGCGGTGACGTTATCAATGAGAACTTTCACATCTTCAGATATACAAAGACTTGATTTCTACACTACAATGTTATAATATTAATACATATAATTATATATTTAAAATATTGTGGGAATAAATGAATAACCTTCAACATAGCGATGTATTTAATGCATCTTTTTTTTTTAGAATTTATTCTACTAACGAATATTTCACATATTTAATACAAATATTTTACATATAAGATTTTAAAAAAGATTTAAATTAAAAATATATATATAAAGTTAGAAGGAAGGATTGAAGGTATATATACATAAACTAAAAATAACTAAAGAATCTATTTAGACCACAATCACCTATCTAGCCCACCTACCTCTCTATCTAGCAAACCAAGTCCATGATTGGAAAAGGGCGGCCATTGTTGTCGCTACCTCCAACTTCGAAAGAATAAACATCATCTCATTATCCCGCTTATTTTCCGGCAGTGTTGCTGAACCCACTCCCCAAGACTATATCATCACACTTCTCTCTGTGAAAATAAAATATATTTTAAAATAATAATGAAATAAAATTTTAAAATATATTGAAGAAAAGTGTACAATATATAAAAATATATATTAAAAATAAATAAAGTGCAATAACTTTAGTGAAACGAAGAAAGAAAACTTTTATTGTTATATATTTTTATTATTATATACATATATATTTATTTATATATATTTGAATATTTAATCAAAAGAAATAAACACAAAAATATTAAATTAAATGAATGCAATAAAGAGAAGAAAATAATGCGAATTATATATATTCAAAACAACTATGATGATCACAACTTGAGAATTACAGAAGCAATAAAATGTTCACAGAATATTTCACGCTGCTATATTACACCATCTTCCCGCTACATGCAAATATATCTTGAAGGAGGTCTCCGATTTCTTGGTGGGTTTCTTCTTGGGATGGGTACTTCATTACTGGCTTCGGGATCCTGTGAACGAGACGACTCCCTGAAATGCCTCCATCATTCTGGTCCACGAGTCCAGAATCCCGCTGCTGTCTGGCTGTTTCTATAGGCGGCGATTAACTTCTGCCTCTGTTGGGCATATCAGCCTCAGGAACGCAGATATCAGTTTCTTCTCTTTGGCGTCCATATTGTCGATCTTCATCTCCACCATTCTCCCACCTCTTCCTTATTTGATCTCTATGATAACTTTTGACCTGTCCGTGTATTAAAACTGTGTAGACTCGGGATCCTTTTCTCCCCACTATTCTGCCTGGAATTCATCGATCACCGCCTCTAAAATTTCGACACCAAACCATGTCATCTATTCCAAACTCATCTTGTTGAAATCCGTGGTCGTATTTCATTTGCCTGGCTTGCTGCTCTTTTACTCTTGATTCCAGATTTGGGTGTATAATTGATATTCGGGTTCGAAGGGAACGCCCAATAAAGAGTTCTGACGGAGCCTTCTTGGTTGTTTCATGAGGGGTGCTACGATATGCCAGCAAATTTTTGATAGCGTGTCCTGTCCGTGTATTAAAACTGTATAGACTCGGGATCCTTTTCTCCCCACTATTCTGCCTGGAATTCATCGATCACCGCCTCTAAATATATCTTGATATAGATATATTTTATTTTTGTCTAATGCCATTTTTATCATAATGAAAGCTCTCTCTGCCAGGCCATTGCTCTGAGGATTGTACGCAGGAATCAGTGTTTGTTTTATTCCATTATTTTTTAAAAAAGTTTTCATATCACTACCCGTAAACTGAGGGCCATTATCTGACACTATTTCTTCTGGTAAACCATAAGAAGAAAAAAGTCGTCTTAATTGCTCAATTGTTTTTGCTGAGGTTATTTCTCTCATTGGGAATGCCTCGATCCACTTAGAATGACTATCCACGACAATTAGCAAATTGATGTTATCTTTGTTTACATAATCAATATGGATCCGCTACCAGGGTCTAACTGCCCAAATCCAAGGTTGCCACTTCACTCTATTTGGGCCATCTTGAACCTGTTGGCAGTTTCTACACCTGTTTACCAGGAACTCAATTTCATTGTCTAAATTCGGCCACCAGAAATGAGACCTTGCCACAGACTTCATTTTGCTCATCCCTGAATGGGTCTCGTGTAAGCAACTCAACAAGTTCGGTCTGAGAGAGGAAGGAATAATGACCCGCATCCCCCACAATAGACACTCTCCGTCCACAGTCAGCTCCAGTTTTCTCTGAAAGTAAGGTCTGAGGTGGTCTGGTACCCTCTCAGGCCAGCCATGCTGGGTATAGCACTTCACTATTGATAGCACTTCATCCTTTTGAGTTTCAATTCTAATTTCTTCAGCCGTGATTGGCAAATCCTCCATGTAGGACAGTGCATAAATGTTATCCAGTCTCGAAGTTTCCCCACTCTCAACTGGAAGACGTGACAGAAGATCTGCATTTCCATGATCTTGAGTTTTTTAAAACTTGATACGGCAGGTATAAGCAGACAGAATTATCGCCCATCTCTGTAATCTCGAAGTTGATAAAGTAGGAATTCCCGATTTTGGGCCTAAAATAGACACTAGCGGCTTATGATCCGTTATCAGGGTAAAACGTCTCCCATAGATAAACTGATGGAATTTGGTCACTCCATAAATTATTGCGAGAGCTTCCCTCTCAATCTGAGAATAGTTGCGCTCGGCTCCTGATAGGGTCCGAGAGGCAAACATGATCGGTCTTTCCTGGCCTCCGATGACATGAGACAGAACCGCGCCAATTCCAATCTGGGATGCATCCGTGGCCAAAAACAAAGGCAATGTGGTGTACAGAACTAAAACCCTTTCAGAGGTAATGCTACTCTTGCACTTTTCAATAGCCTCTTCACACTCCTTGGCCCAGCTCCAGCAATTCTTTTTATGAAGCAGCTCGTGAAGAGGCCTCAATAGATCCGGTAGATTTGGAATAAATTTTCCATAATAATTCACCAATCCAAGAAATGACCTCAACTCAGAGATGTCTGTCGGACTCTTGGCCTTCTGTAAAGCTTGCACCTTGTGATCCAAAGGTCGGATGCCATCTTCCTTGATAAGATGGCCCAAATACTCGATTTCTCTTTGCACAAATTTACATTTATTCTTCTTCAGTTTAATGTTGTATTTTTCCAAACGCAGAAACACAGTTTTCAATACAGCTAAGTGTTTCTCCACTGACACTGTAGCTATGAGAACATCATCAATATAGCAAATAACGCCCTCTATTCCAGCCAGAACCCTACCCATCACAGATTGGAAATAACTAGGGGCATTAGCCAGCCCAAAAGGCATTTTCCTAAACCTGAAAAGTCCCTTATGTGTGTTGATAGTTAAAAATGGCTGGGTGCTCTTTGCCACCTCTAGTTGCAGGTAAGCGCTGCTCAAATCTAATTTTGAGAAATATTTCCCCTTGGCCAAGATAGCAAACAAGTCTTGCTGAGTGGGGAGCGGATAAGCTGCTGTATCCAAGAATCTGTTTAAAGTTACCTTTTAAAATCACAACAAATTCTCATTTCCTTATTTTTTTTTTGGTATCACTACTACTGGAGTTGCCCACTGGCTACTCCTCACCCTATATAAGTATCCCTTTGTCACCATATTTTCTAAAGCTTCTGTAACCGCCGTTCTAATCGCAAAAGGCACCGGTCGAGCCTTATGAAATATTGGGCTGACGTCACGAATATTCATTGAAAATGTGAATCCTTTTATGGGCTCTGCTGTGTCATTGAACAAAACTTGGTGCTCTTTCAAAAATTCAGCAATAGCAATTTCCGAAGGTATCTGGTTCACCACAAAATAATCAATTTTCAACAAATTTATCCATTCTCTCCCAGCAGGGCCTTTTTTCACCTTTGACTACTACTGCTCGAAGCATTGAAGTCTTGCCCTGAAATTCCACCTTAACGGATGCATCCCAGATTGGATTATAAAATAACCCTTTTATGCCATTTTCCCCTCAAATAGTGGTTTTTTAACGCAATTGCATCAGCCATCCCAACATTATCTTTTATTTTTGTTTATTTTATCTTTTTTATACATTTATTTATGCATTATCTTTTTATTTACTTATCACTAGGTTTGAAATTCAGTAACTATCACGTGTAAAATTTTTCTTTCGAATCTTTCATTAAAAATATGATAGCTATGATTTCAAATATTGAATGGAGTACAAGCTTCTCTTATACTTATCACGAAGTGTTTACCGACTCTAATTAAACTAAAATTCATGGAAGAATTGCCCGAGTTTCAATTATTAAAAATAAGAAATTAGTTTCGCACTACGACCGTTTTGGAGTACGAGCATGGCTCTGGAACGGATTATGCTCGCAAACCGAGGGTCCACTGTATTCATTGATTTAACCTGTTCCCTGATATTTTTCATTTTTTCTATTGTTTTTCACACTAATATATATGGATTAGAAAGTATTGAATATATAAAAATAATAATAAATACAATTAACATGGTGGTATCTGAGCATCTTGGGAAAGGTTCAGGGCTTGTGATGGAACTGGTGTTCTGCCTGAAGATGGTGATATCAGCTACCATGGGTCTGTGACTTGTCCATAGGCATGCTGGAGACTGGCTTGGTGCTGGAGGGTCAAGTCTACACCATAGGTCAGGTGTTCTCGACCACAGGGAAGTGACGTCTGAGTCCATATCAGACTTAGCTTGTTGAGGTTTAAGTAATCCACCACAGGTTAGGTGACTTGACCACAGGGAACTGGTGTCTGAGTCCATCTCAGACTTAGCTTGTTGAGGTTTAAGTAATCCACCACAGGTTAGGTGACTTGACCACAGGGAACTGGTGTCTGAGTCCATCTCAGACTTAGCTTGTTGAGGTTTAAGTAATCCACCACAGGTTAGGTGACTTGACCACAGGGAACTGGTGTCTGAGTCCATCTCAGACTTAGCATGGTGGGGTTAAGTAATCCACCACAGGTCAGTTGGCTTGACCACAGGGAACTGGTGTCTGAGTCCATCTCAGACTTAGCTTGTTGAGGTTTAAGTAATCCACCACAGGTTAGGTGACTTGACCACAGGGAACTGGTGTCTGAGTCCATCTCAGACTTAGCATGGTGGGGTTAAGTAATCCACCACAGGTCAGTTGGCTTGACCACAGGGAACTGGTGTCTGAGTCCATCTCAGAATTAGCTTGTTGAGGTTTGAGTAATCCACCACAGGTTAGGTGACTTGACCACAGGGAACTGGTGTCTGAGTCCATCTCAGACTTAGCTTGTTGAGGTTTAAGTAATCCACCACAGGTTAGGTGACTTGACCACAGGGAACTGGTGTCTGAGTCCATCTCAGACTTAGCTTGTTGAGGTTTAGGTAATCCACCACAGGTTAGGTGACTTGACCACAGGGAACTGGTGTCTGAGTCCATCTCAGACTTAGCTTGTTGAGGTTTAAGTAATCCACCACAGGTTAGGTGACTTGACCACAGGGAACTGGTGTCTGAGTCCATCTCAGACTTAGCTTGTTGAGGTTTAAGTAATCCACCACAGGTTAGTTAACTTGACCACAGGGAACTGGTGTCTGAGTCCATCTCAGACTTAGCTTGTTGAGGTTTAAGTAATCCACCACAGGTTAGGTGACTTGACCACAGGGAACTGGTGTCTGAGTCCATCTCAGACTTAGCTTGTTGAGGCTTAAGTAATCCACCACAGGTTAGGTGACTTGACCACAGGGAACTGGTGTCTGAGTCCATCTCAGACTTAGCTTGTTGAGGTTTAAGTAATCCACCACAGGTTAGGTGACTTGACCACAGGGAACTGGTGTCTGAGTCCATCTCAGACTTAGCTTGTTGAGGCTTAAGTAATCCACCACAGGTTAGGTGACTTGACCACAGGGAACTGGTGTCTGAGTCCATCTCAGACTTAGCTTGTTGAGGTTTAAGTAATCCACCACAGGTTAGGTGACTTGACCACAGGGAACTGGTGTCTGAGTCCATCTCAGACTTATCATGGTGGGGTTAAGTAATCCACCACAGGTCAGTTGGCTTGACCACAGGGAACTGGTGTCTGAGTCCATCTCAGACTTAGCATGGTGGGGTTAAGTAATCCCCCACAGGTCAGTTGGCTTGACCACAGGGAACTGGTGTCTGAGTCCATCTCAGACTTAGCATGGTGGGGTTAAGTAATCCACCACAGGTCAGTTGGCTTGACCACAGGGAACTGGTGTCTGAGTCCATCTCAGACTTAGCATGGTGGGGTTAAGTAATCCACCACAGGTCAGTTGGCTTGACCACAGGGAACTAGTGTCTGAGTCCATCTCAGACTTAGCATGGTGGGGTTAAGTAATCCACCACAGGTCAGTTGGCTTGACCACAGGGAAGGGACTTCTGACTATCTCAGACCTAGCATGGTGGGGTCAGGTCATGCACCACAGGTCAGTTGGCTTGACCACAGGGAAGGGACGTCTGAGTCCATCTTGAAAGTGTAGCTTAAAATTTTTTCCAACTTTCTTTTTCAGAGGTAAAATCCTTGTCCTTCAAGCTAGATAAAACTAGAAATATTGAATTATACCAAAAGAAATATACCTCGCTGTGGATTAATTATATTTATAGTTAGATATATGGGATTATTAATTTGAATAATTTACAAAATTTCCAAACTTTTATATTTAATCAAAATATATTTGAAAATTTTATATAATTTACTGTGATGCCTCTCTTTCATTCTTTCATATTCGATAATAGAAATTTTTATAAATTAGTTCTCTTTCTGTGTTCTTGGCGTCTTAACAACACAACTAATCTAAAATGAACAAATAATTATTTATATTTTGATTATCTTATTTTATTTCTTATTTCATTTTTATATAACAGAGGATATCCATCTTCTTCTTTATTATCTCCACTCAATCATATTAGGGTTTCAAGCTTGTAAAGCCTCAAAATTTGACAACCATCATGACTGGGTGAATTAGAATGCGTCTGCCTTGTCATTAAGACTGGAAGCACTACTCAGTGGCAGGCCGAATTAGCTCCAAAAGAAATGGCCGCCTCTATACTTGAGTCACAGACGCCATGTTCTTGCCGCACCTAAAATGGACTACAAACGCTGCTCATCCTGTATCCCTGGATCCCTTACAGGGTACTATCAGCCGGGCCAGCTAAACCCAGGTTTTTTAGTGAGCTTGTTACTGCTCCCCCTCCTTCTTTTTCATCCACTTGGGACCGGCAAAGTTGGAGTTTGAGGATATCAATGAGTTATCAAAGTGATGAAATGCACAATTGAATGGTATCAACTCTAAAAATAAAAGTATATAAAAAAGTTTCCTTTTACTTTTCGTTTTGTAAATGATATAAAATGTTATTTAATCATTTATTTCGTGAAGGTTTGATCAGATTTCATAGTTTAAAATCGCCTAAACTAATTAACAGATTTAAATGGTGTAATGTTTAACATCGAGTAATAGAATCCAATATGCATATTTGTTGGATGAAAGACGATATTATGAATATATAATTTGTAAATGAATGAAACAGAGAGGGCACTAATAAATTTCATGAGTATCTTAATATAAAAAATTATAATGTTTTATTAATATAATTTACAATCCACACACATTCTGATTTATTATTTTCCCAGTTGTAGATATGTTTGCTGAAACAATACCAGAGCAAGCAGATTCGATTTTCGCAAATTGCATAATCAATCTCCTGCGCGCTTGATCAAATATTAATGTCGTTGTGGCAACAAACATCAAGACATGGAGAACTTCAACTATGGGAAACATTTTCCTTTTTACCTTCGCTACCCGATTTTACTTTCTGGGATTTTCCCTCTGAAAAAGAAAGTTGGAACAATTTTTAAACTTCATTTCTGTGGAGTCCAGATGATTTTGCTGTTGCTTAGAATCTGGTCCTTCTTTCAGCTGAGAGTGATGCCCCTCTACCTGACCTTTATAATTACCAATACTGTACTGAAGTACTTCGTCTTTTTTCTTATCTGCAGTCGCTACCAAGCCATCTACAATGTCTTGAAGACCATCTACAAGAGCAAGAACTACACTCCTACTACATCAGGTGCACATTTATTTACATATTTTTTCTTGAAAGTAATATTACTGATATCTGCTTGCATTAGCGGATGTTATTTTTTGGTAAAAAATGTACATTTGGATAAATATATGGTGGATATATTTCTCTTGTTTGTAGAGCAACTGTTTATCTGTATACATATCTCTGTTTATTGTTTTATCCTCTTCTGCATTCGTACCTCTTTCAGGAAAATCAACACTCAAGCACTACAGTCAAATACTTCATCAGAGTGGAGCCAGATTGGAGGAATGTTCCAGACTATGGTGTCGACTGTAGATAACCTAAATGACATCTACAGTTTGCCTCTATTGCTGATTCTGGTGAACCAAGTGTGGCATTTCTTCATCTACCTTATCTGGATCTTTGGAAATGAATTTGTTAGTGTTGTACAGAATGGCTCTCTAATATTTTTAATCTTTGGAGCAGTTTTAGCTTACTCTGTGATGAGCCAGGGAGAAGCTGTAAGGAAGGAATCAGCTCGATATTTCACCATAGACAGACCTGCCCAGTGTCCTGACATGCAGCATGTCTACCTGGCTCTACGAGTTTCATGTAACCAAGGTGTTGTACCCATGGTAGGCCAATTTCTGCCTCTCACAATGGGAACTTTCTTTATGATTGTCTGTTTTGTAGCCTCTTACATATTTATGCTTTCGAATCTTAATCTGGTAAAATATATCTTTCACCCTTAACTATTTTATTTAATCGCGATTATTTGCAATGAAAGATTTTTAAAAGTTTTTTTCGCTTTTTTCTATATTAGAGAATGTATTATATTCAATATATTACACACAGTCTAAAAAGATCTATTTTAACTCTGATATAATATTTGAATTATCTTCTATTTTATTTGGCAGAGGTAAATAATCATATTGTAACATAGAAAATTAGGAAAGACATACTTCAGGATGACACAGAAATGCACATAGGCAAGCACCAACTAAAATTGATTAAATATAATAAATGTAAGGAGGGAAGTAATAAGATATGTTGTTGTTGTCATGTCCAATGAAGAGTCTCAGATGTCCCCATACATCTCTATCACAGCAATGTTCACTATCTTGGGTGTGTAAATTTGCTGCTCTGAGTCCATGATAATTTTCTGTTGTTGTTGTCGTGTCCAATGAAGAGCATCAGATGTTTCCGTACATCTCTATCACAGCAGTCGCAATGTCCACTATCTTGGGTGTGTAAAGTTGCTGCTCTGGGTCCATGTCAATTTTCTGTTGTTGTTGTCGTGTTCAATGAAGAGACTCAGATGTCTCTATACCTCTCTATCACAACAGCAGCAATGTCCACTATCTTGGGTGCGTAAAGCTGCTGCTCTGGGTCCATGTCAATTTTCCTAAAGGCTGAGTCCATTACTGGGCATGAGAATATGTGGGTAGGTGTTAGTTACACACCAGACACTTGTTGCATGTCCTGTAGTTTCTTGTGCCATCTGGATGTATTATCATTCCTTTATATTCTTAGTAATAAAATATACAAACATCAAAATAAATAATTTATTAATAAAATAATAAATATTTGGCTACAATATGAATTGAGAATAGAAATACAGTAAATATATATAGGTCAATCCCAATTTTATTTAAAGAACATAAAAAAGCTACTTTTGATCGAGAACAAGTAATATCAGTACCTAGGATGACCCTACTATCTACAAATACTTATATTACAACAGCAAAAGGCTTCATTAAGACCTTTAGACTTACATAGATTCTCCAAGAAGAAATGTAGAATACATATAGTAAAAATATTGTGTAAAAGTAATCAGCAATTCTATTTTATAGGATATCTGTTAAAACTAAATACACTCGGATTTTCCTGGAAAATCTCTTAAAGATTTATTGAAAAAGCCATGGCCCACCTGTGCTGTGTGAGCAGAAGAGCTTGAATTGACTTGTTCCATATGTAAATACCTGTTTTCTTTCCTCTTTTCGCTCTCCACTTCTCCCATCCATATTTCTAATTTTTTTTTTCTCATTTTTTATTCTTTCTTATAATCTGTATATATTTACCATATGTATATAATCTTTCTCCATTTTTATTTCCCACTTTCATAGGTTTCTCCGTCTTGTAACCCCAAGGAGAATCCTCTGTAAGACCTGTGTGTCTTAATAAAGGCCTTTGTGTGTGTGTGTGTGTTAAAACTAAATAATTTACATAGTGAAATTTGCATAGTTTCATTTTTAGATCACGTGATAAAGAGAACCAATCAGGTGAGACTTTGCACAAGCAAGGAATGTATAAAAGACACGGCGGGATGGCCGGTGCGGGGGGATTAGTAGAGTTGGTGAGATTAGCAGGGGATTAGTAAGATTCATGTTGAAGAAGATAGCAGAGCCTAGGAGATAGAATACTCGAGCTCAGAAGAATAAAAGGATAAAGACGTTTATAAGAAGCCCGCTGTGGACACTCAAGAAGGAAAAAAGAAGTCATAAAGGGCCCGTGGAAAAAGTCTGTTAAAGAAAGTGAAAAGGCAGAAGTTGATAAAAATACTGTAGAAAATTAAGAAAGTGAAGAGGCTAAGGCTAGCAAAAGGATTGATTGGCAGAATAGCCGAATACTTGCTCCAACTGAAATAGTTTAGTTTATCTTATGTATCATTTCATCATAGAAAATAAAGCCCATTATATTTAAAATCACCAATCCCTGTCACTCAATACCTCAAGAATACCACCTGCCTATCGCCACAATATTTGACACAAAAATCATTTATTTAAATTTATTCATTTGTTTATTTTATTATTTTCTCAATTCTTACTCTTTTTTATTTCTATTCTCTTATTCCCAACAATAGCAAATGAAAGAAAAATAGAAAGAAAGGACTTAGCACAAACTCATATACAAGCAGTTAAAAACAAGCAACTCTTAAAGAACAATAATTATCAGAATTGACAGAAAGAAACATACACAATTATCAGGCATCAATATAGTTTTATACATAGATGGATCAAAGGTAGAGGATTGTCTATAGTCGGGATATAAAGTCTTAAAGGTAAATTAATATGTTCATTCACCCAGTTTTTCAGTAGAAACCACCGGATTCATTAAGTTACTTCAAATATCCCTTGCAGTTTTATCAAATTTAAAATATTTAAAAGTAAATTTCAGCCAGCGCAGTATTTAGCCAGTTGTAACTTTGTTGAGAGTTGGGTGGAACATAAGGGAATCGTCCAGCAATTATTTAATATATTCCATCATGAGAGGGCAGTAGTCTGTGCAGTAGAAGTGTAATTTTATATTGTATTATATCTTTGATACAATATAATGCGGCTTATGATTGTAGAACGATATCTGACAATTATCCCGCATGTGTTTCTTTGAACGGAAAATCGAAATTTATTTTAAGGAGAAATAACGACTATTTTTATCCTTAGGGATGAAGTATGAAAGGATGAATTGTGAAGAGTAATGATAAACGGAAAAAATAAAAGTGTCCAGGGATGGGAATCAAACATACAAAGTGTCCCTGGACACTTTTATTTTTCCGTTTATCATTACTCTTCACAATTAATCCTTTCCTACTTTATCCCTAAGGTTAGAAATAATCGTTATATCCCCTTAAAATAAATTTCGATTTTTCGTTCAAAAGAAACATTTGCGGTATAATTGTCAAATGTCGTTCTATTATAACTTTGTAAAAGTCAAAAGTTGTGTGTGGGGCAATTAGGTTTCCAAAGTTTTGAGCAATTCTCGGGGAAGGGTTTGGGTGAGGATATAAACAACAAAATGAAGATGTTCAAAGGATTGTATTTTTTTTAGCATTTCATCGAAATACTAAATACTTTCTACCTTTAAATATGTATTTTATATCAAATTGATTTTTCGGTCATTCAGCAACTCTCCTATAATCTAAACTAATGCTAAACAAATTTAGCAATCAATTTTTTATATTTTTGTTGATCAAAATTGCTTGTCTTTTATAAAATAAACTATATTTTAAAAAGAGTAATTATTCCATATATGAATGTAACACATTTTGAAAAGAACGCAAATTTAACACTTTTCTTTTACTTCACACACACACACAAAGCTTTATAAAGTCTACCGGTCTTATAAAGATTCTCCACAGGAAGAAAGGAATCAAAGATGTAGCTTCTGTACTCCAGGCAACGCAGCACCCAATAACAGCCTCCTTGTCGGACGCATGTCCAATGGCCACACGTTCTTTCGTTCATACGTCAACTGAACAGGCTAGTCTTTTCTTTTACCTATTTTTAAACTATAGATGCATTATGTTAAACTTTTATATGAAATAAAATATTGTAATGTAATGACGAGAAAGTTTCGGAAACGCCGTGGTAGCAAGCAGGGTCAGTTCGACCAAATATGTTTACCTCAAGAATAGCTGAGGGGGACAGACGGATCAGTCAAGAAGGAAAAAGCCCATCTGGTCAATGGTGAATTCGTCCTTCCTGTTGTTGACTGTTGGATGATGTATGTTACTTGCTGTTATCCATATTACACTAAGGTAAATAAAGAACAGTTGAACAGAGATCCTCATCGACCCTGCTTTTTGTTTGGCCATCCTTGACATGGCGCAGGGCCACAATATGATATCCCCATTAAGTTTCAATTGTGTCATGCCAAATGAGTCAATAGAATTCAACATAATTGAATAGATTAAAATGAAATTTTTAATATGATGCACTAGCGCGCCATCTGTTATCAAAATTCGAAACTATTTTAAAGGCGTAAGATTCTTTTTGAAATTAAACAATTTCTACAGCCCTTACTGCAATGGAAAAATTAAAGGGAGGGTCTGGCTCATCAGTGGTGAACCCTCCCAGCGCTTTCGCCAGTTTAATCTACCATACCGCTGTTATTTTGCATTTTTGAACATCCTTTTATAGTGATACTGATGCTAGACTCTTGGAATGGGTATTTTAGAAGAACTATGGACATAAGCTTTGAGGACAGTAGAATTAAATACTGGGAGGGTTCACCACTGATGAGCCAGACCCTCCCTTTAATTTTTCCATTGCAGTAAGGGAAGTAGAAATTGTTTAATTTCAAAAATAATCTTACGCCTTTAAAATAGTTTCGAATTTTGATAACAGATGGAGCGATAGTGCATCATATTATAAATGCTCTAATAAAAAAGAAACAATTTGATATTTGCGAAAGAGCGATTGCTCGAAGCATATTATGTATTTATAAATGTATGTAATTCTACTGTCCTCAAAGCTTAAGTCCATAGTTCTTCTAAAATACCCATTCCAAGAGTCTACCAACAGTATCATTATAAAAGGAAGTTCCAAAAAAAGCAATAAAACAGCGGTATGGTAGATTAAACTGGCGAAACCGCTGCGAGGGTTTACCACTGATGAGCCAGACCCTCCCTTTAATTTTTCCATTGCAGTAAGGGCAGTAGAAATTGTTTAATTTCAAAAAGAATCTTACTCCTCTAAAATAGTTCGAATTAAAATGAAATTGTTCATCTTCAGGAGTGGATTGTTGTATATTCCATGAGATAACTGTATAGAAAAAAAACTGTATTTGTGAAATGTATTTACCTTAGTCCATTTAATTAATTCTCCAATTGAAGAAAGGTTTACAGGATCGATAGTAGGTAAGTAAAATTTGACGTTGTTATGGCAACAACCATATGAAGACATGGAGATCTTCAACTATGGAGAACATTTTCCTTTCTACCTTCGCTACCCAATTTTACTTTCTGGGATTTTCCCCTTGAAACGGAAAGTTGGGACGATGTTTAAACTGAATTTCTTTGGCGTTCAGATGATTCTGCTGATGCTTAGAATCTGGTCGTTTATTCAACTAAGTGTAATGCCCCTCTACCTGACCTTTGTAGTTACAACGACCATCCTGAAGTACGTCGTCTTCTCTCTTATCTGCAGTCGCTACCAAGCCATCTACAATGTCCTGAAGAGCATCTACAAGAACAAGTTCTTCATTCCTTCAAGACCAGGTGCACATTTCAGTGTTTTATTCTTCTTGAAAATAATATTATTGACACAAGCTTGTTTTAGTGAATTTTTCTTTTTGATAAAAATAGGAGAATTGGATAAATTTGAAGTTGACCTAATTCTCTTGTTTGTAGAGCATTTGCTTATCTCTTTACATATCTCTATCTATTGTTCTATACTCCTATGCGTTTGCATCTCTTTCAAAGATATCAACTCTCAAGCCTTACGATCGAATACCTCATCAGAGTGGAGCCAGATTGGAAGAATGTTCCAGACTATGGTGTCAACTGTAGATAACCTAAATAACATCTACAGTTTGCCTCTATTGCTGATTCTGGTGAACCAAGTGTGGCATTGCTTTGCCTACCTTATATGGATTTTTAAATATGATTCTATTAGTTCAGTACAGAATGGCTCTTTAAGCTTTTTATTATTTTGTGCAGTTTTGGCTTACTCTGTGATGAGCCAGGGAGAGGCTGTAAGGAAGGAATCAGCTCGATATTTCACCATAGACAGACCTGCCCAGTGTCCTGACATGCAGCATGTCTACCTGGCCCTGCGAGTTTCATGTAACCACGGTGTTGTACCCATGGTAGGCCACTTTCTGCCTCTCACAATGGGAACGTTCTTCATGCTGATCTGTTTTGTATCCTCTTACACCTTTGTACTTTCAAATCTTGACCTGGGAAAATCTTTCTTTTACCGTTGACTTCCTATACTGATGACGATAATTTGTAAAGAATATTCAATCTTCTTTATCGCCTAATATTGCTAATTAAATTATATTATTTGAATTATCTTCAATAGTTTCTTAATCACACAACAACATAACCAAAGCTGCGAGTAAAAGTGTTGTTTGTTTGGTCATCCTTGACATGGTGCGGGGCAACAATTTGATATCCCCATTAAGTTTCAATTGTGTCATGCCAAATGAGTCAATAGAATCCAACATAATTGAATAGATTAAAATGAAATTGTTCATCTATAGGAGTGGATTGTTGTATATTCCGTGAGATAACTGTATAGAAAAAAAACTGCATTTGTGAAATGTATTTACCTCAGTCCATTTAATTAATTCTCCAATTGAAGAGATTTGCAGGATCGATTGTATGTAAATAATATTTGACGTTGTTATGGCAACAATCATATGAAGACATGGAGAGCTTCAACTATGGAGAACATTTTCCTTTCTACCTTCGCTACCCAATTTTACTCTCCGGGATTTTCCCCCTGAAACGGGAGGTTGGGACGATTTTTAAGCTGCGCTTTTTAGGCGTACAGTTGTTTCTGCTGCGCTTAGAATCTGGTCGTTTATTCAACTGAGTGCAATGCCCCTCTACCTGCTCTTTTTAGTTCCGAACACCGCCCTGAAGTACGTCGTCTTCTCACTCATCTACAGCCGCTACCAAGCCATCTACAATATCCTAAAGACCATCTATACAAGCAAGTGTTTCACTCCTACAACACCAGGTGCACATTTCTGTGTTTTATTTTTCCTTAAAGTAATATTGCTCACAACATCTTGTTTTTGCGAATTTTTCTATTTGATAGAAATGGGATATTTGAATGAATTTGGAGTTGATATAATTCTCTTTTTTGTAGAGCAGCTACTTATCTATATACATCTTTGTATATATTGTTTAATCCTTTTCTGTGTTTACATATCTTTCAGAAACATCAATACTCAAGCCTTAAAAGCGAATACCTCATCTGATAGGAGCCAGATTGGAAGAATGTACCAGACTATGGTGTCAACTGTAGATAACCTAAATGACATCTACAGTTTGCCTCTATTGCTGATTCTGGTGAATCAAGTGTGGCATTTCTTTATCTACCTTATCTGGATCTTTGGCGAGGACTCAGCAACTATATTACTGAGAGGACCATTAATATTTCTATCCTTCTGGGCAATTTTGGCTTACTCTGTGATGAGCCAGGGAGAGGCTGTAAGGAAGGAATCAGCTCGATATTTCACCATAAACAGACCTGCCCAGTGTCCTGACATGCAGCATGTCTACCTGGCTCTACGAGTTTCATGTAACCAAGGTGTTGTACCCATGGTAGGTCACTTTCTGCCTCTCACCCTGGGAACTTTCTTTATGATTGTCTGTTTTGTATCTTCCTATGTCTTTGTGCTTTCGAATCTTAATCTGGGAAATACTTTTTTTCACCATTGAATTTTAATATTTCGAAAAGAAAGATATCATATGTGTCTGGGCTTGCCTTTTTGCTTCAAGCTATTTGTGTATGTATAATGCGGCTTTTGATTGTAGAACGACATTTGAAAAATATCCCGCATGTGTTTCTTTTGAACGAAAAATCGAAATTTATTTCAAAGAGAAATAACGACTTTTTCTCCTTGAAATAAATTTCGATTTTTCGTTCAAAAGAAACACATGCGGGATAATTTTCAAATGTCGTTCTATTTTTATATGTATTTATTGCACTTTCTAAAATATTATTTCAAAGATCCAAAATATCTCTTTGAATTATATAGTCTAAAAATATTTAACGTATTTAAACCAAATCAAACCGTGGATAAATTTACTGTAAAATACCCATTTGAACGCAATGTTAGTTTAAGATCATTTCCAATACTTTAGAACAAGCCCAAGAGAGGCCTTGAACCCAGAATGGCTTCCTTTGAACATTTTTTTCCAAATTTATCTAAGCCTTCAAGGTGTTTTATCAATAATTCTCACATGGTATTAAATCGAATATATCAAAGAGCTAATATGACAAATCAAAATAATTTCCTCATAAAATTACAATTTATTTTAATATTTTGTTCTTGTATGAATTTGACTGGGTTTTCTCAACTTTTCTTATTTTTAATATGAATCTATATATATAGATAGATGGAAAATTTTCTGGGAGGATATTGATCCATAGAAGCATAGGGCGCCTCTCCCGTCAAAATAAACGTCAAAACCTGACGCCATCTATTGACCATCGTAGCAAACTAGCTGCCTCGGGGTCGGTGACAAAGCCACAACACCAACTTTTTTTCTGACGTTTATTTTGACAGGAGAGGCGTCCTTTACTTATATATTTATCCATTAAACGGAAAAATATCAATTTTCTCTTTTAATTAAGTTACATTAGACTAAGCGTTTGTATATGAAAACAGCAATCACTTGTGCTTCATTGGTCAAAACAGTGCAGTAAATTTGACATTATTTTATGGACAATATTTTATATATATGTATATTTATCAATTATTTTATATATTTATATCTATTTATTCATTTATTTATCATTACATAACCATATTTATTCATATTTATATTTATTCTGTATTTAACTTTATACAATCTTATATGAACATTGAAATAAAGTAGTTTCAAACTCAATCTCTCTCTGATTAGAGATCGATATTAAATATTCTCTATATTCCTATGGGCATTATGGATTTCATTTCGTTAGATGGATGAGGAAATGCTATAATCACTAACTGGTTTGTTGCTTCTCTCCAGGACAAAAAATTACACAACAATTCACTTTCAAAGAAAATTCTATTGTAGAAATGTATCACTTAACAGTGAAACTCAATATTTATATATATTTTTTTGCAGAATTCTTCTCTCTCTCTCTCTCTTACTAACTAATTCATATGTTCAATATATGGCATAAAATAAAAATGTTATTAGTTTGGTTATCTTGTGTGGTTCAATGCTTCTTTTCACATTATTCAAGATTACGCTGATATCTTAAGCATTATCTTTCCCGAAGGGTTCCTAATAGGATTATGATAGTAATAAGAAGCCTAAGATAATTTACCTCTCGTGTGATCTGTGGGATAAAATACTCGCTGTTGATGCCAGGACAAACTTTGCTTCGAAACTCTTGGGCCACTCTTATTACTTAGGAACATCTATAACATTAGGAAAATCAAAACATTCTCGAAATGCCCCAAATGCGATTCCTAACCAGCCAGTCCTGAACATCTATTAAACTGTATCAAATCCTCCAAAAAAAGACCTCTGGGAAAACCCCAGGACTATGTCTTTGTTATATACAAATTTATTCGATGGGATAAAAATGATTACTTCTGTAGCTGTGAAAGTATGCAAAGTATTTCATTTTTCTGTCCTCCAATTGATGAATGCTCTGATTATTTATCAACAGCGCCTGAACGGATCATTTCTGCGAGATAAAGATAGATTTATTCGTATATATAGTGATAATGGAGATCGTTTAAACGATTTGAGGAAAAAGCAACAACAACATATCTTGCTTTGCGACATCTCTGCTAACACATAAAGATACCAAAACTCTTATTTTTCCTCCTCGTACGAGGGTGAGTAGAAAAGTAAGGTCTCCTATTTTTTTTCTCATAGAAAAACACATTTAATCACAACTTTCTATACATCATTGGAAAGGTTGGACACTTTGCTATTTTTATACATAGTCGCCTTGATGCTCAATCACTTTTTTCATCCTGTCAACCAACTTTGTAATTCCGGTGTTGTACCACTCTCCCGCCGCGTGCGAGTTGCGCTCAGTTATACGCTTTTTAAATGCGAAAAATAATTCTCCGGTCGAAATTCACCGTCAGTTAGTGGAAGTGTATGGTGAGAAGTGCATGGACATCAAAAATGTGCGGAAATGGTGCCGGGAGTTTAACGAGGGGCGGATAAATGTCCATGATGAACAGCGGTCTGGGCGGCCGAGTTTGCCGGAATCAACCGTGGCTCGAATCGACGAAATGGTGCGCGCAAACCGGCGGATAACCCTTGAAGAGATCGAGGATGGCCTGAATGCAGATTGCAGCCACTTCTCCGTGCACAAGATTGTGTCTGAGACCCTCGGCTATAGAAAGGTGTCCGCCAGGTGGGTCGAAAGTGGCTCAAAGAGGCGGCGGGAGAGTGGTACAACACCGGAATTACAAAGTTGGTTGACAGAATGAAAAAAGTGATTGAGCATCAAGGCGACTATGTAGAAAAATAGCAAAGTGTCCAACCTTTCCAATGATGTATAAAAAGTTGTGATTAAATGTGTTTTTCTATTAAAAAACAAGGAGATCTTACTTTTCTACTCACCCTCGTAAAATTGTGATGTAGCGATATTTCCAGTATATTTGAAATGGTGTCAGAAACGTTAGCATTTTTCTAGCTCGTGTAGAGAGATAAATGTATCCAATGTCTACTGTGTGTCTACATATGAGGTCATAACAGGGAAGTTTCATCAAGGACATTGAGCGCACGGTACCTGAGCAATAAGCATAATGTGGAGTTATGACTTCGAACCATAGGAAGTGTTTCTGAGGACGACAGATTAGATATTTTATGAGAGTCTGCAGAGTCCTGCGTGTATGAAGACAGAGAGCAGGTCTGTATATACCTATTGGTCATACATAGCTGAGCAGTTCTACCTCTTTGTGGAACTCTCTATTATCTCCAGTAGTCATGAAACGAGTGAAACAATCGCATCACAATATATCTATGTTTATTAAGATTATATTCCATCAGAACCAACTATACATAATACCTTCGATACCGTATTAGATGCCAATGTTTTGAAACTCGATAGTATAGATGCATGCAAATAGGAATTAGAAAGAACTGCAAATAATGATGGAATAAGAAGAAAAAATAAGGCCATCTAAGGGAATTAATCATATTGAATTAAAGACAGTTTTAGATAGTACACCATACAAGAAGTGACCACCTTTGAGTAATGCCATGTTGGTCCTTCAAATTTTGGTGATATAAATCGGATATATCTGATTTCAAAGTCATAAATCTTGATTAAAGCCATGATGGATGGGTCAGATCAGATTATAAGATATAAGTATGGCCAACAAACTCACAATTCCTATCACATAGAAGACTGAGTTTCCAGAGCTATCGCCCTGGAGCCTTTTTCAGAGATTAATAGCTGAAAGGACGTTCCTTAGAAATTTCTGCATTGTTTCTGTGATGGAAATGAGATAAGGTTATCCATCGCTGTTCCCTAAACTCAGGATGCCTACACCCAGGTGAATCTAGTGACATCAATACCAGTTCATACTATACTGAATTCCTTACAAGAGGAAATGTAGTGAGCCATAATACCAGAGGCGTTCTGCCTCGTTGTGGATCTTCCCATTATATCCTTTAGACAAAAATGAGAGATGAATCTGCAACATGGTTATTCTTTGTTCAGTCAATCAGAAGACTCAATGAATCCTATTCCTCAGGATATCTGTTTCTTTCCAGATACAAACAACTTCCTATGTCATACATTTTTTCATCCAGATCCAAATCTTATCTGCACAAGTTTCGATAATTTCCGCTCTTCAACAAGTGTGAAGACTATCTGGCTGACCAGAAGTTAATAGAAGGATACAAAAATAAAGACATTTCACTCAAGGCTTATATTTCAAAATTTTAAAAACAATTTTACTAAAAACAAATTTTTAAGTGTGATGCCACTTCAATCCCTACTTTGATAAAGTGTATAATGGATTGATTTTATTTTTTTCTCAAGCACTTTGTAACTCTCCTAATATTGCTCCTAATATTAAAGAAACTAGCTTACGCTAATTCATATTTTTCTTTTCTTCTAAAAAGAAACGACGATACATTCACATTTATTAGATTATCACACTTTTCTTTCAATTCTTTTAAAACATTGATGAAATTATAGATTTTAAATGAATTATAGATCTTGGTGTGTGAACCTGTATATGATACAAAATATGATATCTATTTCTATTTGATATTTTAAAACATTTGGTTAGTATATCACCATTAACTCTTTTGGTCCTACTTTTAATAGTATAAAATCCTTTGGATTTGATGATTTGGGGCTATCTCCACGCTGGTTATTTCCAGGTAGCCCCTTGTAAATTCTTTTTCCTCTTCAATCTACTCATCACAGTTTCATTCTCCTGGATCTTGCCTTCCGTGTGTATCCTTACCATCTGGCACTTCCACAACTGCATCGCAAATAGCCACATGTTTATTAAGCGCATGTTATTTCTGGTGGCATTTCCTTGTATCCCACTCTATTTGATTAATATCGGAAATGAAAATAAAACTTGTAAAATCGATCTGAAGAGAGTAAATAATATTCGAGGTCGTTATGGCAACAATCATATCAAGACATGGAGATCTTCAACTATGGAGAACATTTTCCTTTCTACCTTCGCTACCCAATTTTACTTTCCGGGATTTTCCCCGTAAAACGGAAAGTTGGGACGATGTTTAAACTGCAATTCTTTAGCGTCCAGATGATTCTGCTGATGCTTAGAATCTGGTCGTTTATTCAACTAAGTATAATGCCCCTCTACCTGACCTTTGTAGTTTCAACGACCATCCTGAAGTACGTCGTCTTCTCTCTTATCTGCAGTCGCTACCAAGCCATCTACAATGTCCTGAAGAGCATCTACAAGAACACGTTCTTCATTCCTTCAAGACCAGGTGCACATTTCTGTGTTTTATTCTTCTTGAAAATAACATTATTGACACAAGCTTTTTTTAGTGAATTTTTCTTTTTGATAAAAATAGGAGAATTGGATAAATTTGAAGTTGATATAATTCTCTTGTTTGTAGAGCATTTGCTTATATCTTTACATATTTCTATCTATTGTTCGATACTCCTATGCGTTTGCATCTCTTTCAAGGATATCAACTCTCAAGCATTACGATCAAACACCTCATCAGAGTGGAGCCAGATTGGAAGAATGTTCCAGACTATGGTGTCAACTGTAGATAACCTAAATAACATCTACAGTTTGCCTCTTTTGCTGATTCTGGTGAGCCAAGTATGGCATTGCTTTGTCTACCTTATCTGGATTTTTGAACATGATTCTATTATTTTAGTACAGAATGGCTCTTTAAGCTTTTTATTATTTTGTGCAGTTTTGGCTTACTCTGTGATGAGCCAGGGAGAGGCTGTAAGGAAGGAATCAGCTCGATATTTCACCATAGACAGACCTGCCCTGTGTTCCGACATGCAGCATGTCTACCTGGCCCTGCGAGTTTCATGTAACCAAGGTGTTGTACCCATGGTAGGCCACCTACTACCTCTCACAATGGGAACGTTTTTCATGCTGATCTGTTTTGTAGCCTCTTACACCTTTGTGCTTTCGAATCTTGACCTGGGAAAATCTTTCTTTTACCGTTGACTACCTATAGTAATGGCGATAATTTGTAAAGAATAATTAATCCTCTTGATTGCCTAATATTTCTATTTGAATTATATTATTTAAATTATCTTCAATAGTTTCTCAATCACACAACAACAAAACTAAAGCTGCGAGTAAAAGTGTTGTTTGTTTGGCCATCCTTGACATGGCGCAGGGCCACAATTTGATATCCCCATTAAGTTTCAATTGTGTCATGCCAAATTAGTCTATAGAATCCAACATAATTGAATAGATTAAAATGAAATTGTTCATCTATAAGAGTGGATTGTTGTATATTCCGTATGATAACTGTATAGAAAAAAAAATTATTTGTGAAATTTATTTACCTCAGTCCATTTAAATAATTCTCCAATTGAAGGAAGTTTTGCAGGATCGATAGTATGTAAATAATTTTTGACGTTGTTATGGCAACAACCATATGAAGACATGGAGAACTTCAACAATGGAGAACATTTTCCTTTCTATCTTCGCTACTCAATTTTATTTTCTGGGATTTTCCCCCTGAAACGGGAGGTTGGGACGATTTTTAAGCTGCGCTTTTTAGGCGTACAGTTGTTTCTTCTGACGCTTAGAATCTGGTCGTTTATTCAACTGAGTGCAATGCCCCTCTACCTGCTCTTTTTAGTTCCGAACACCGCCCTGAAATATGCCGTCTTCTCACTCATCTACAGCCGCTACCAAGCCATCTACAATATCCTAAAGACCATCTATACAAGCAAGTGTTTCACTCCTACAACACCAGGTGCACATTTCTCTGTTTTATTTTTCCTTATAGTAATATTGCTCACAACATCTTGTTTTTGCGAATTTTTCTATTTGATAGAAATGGGATATTCAAATGAATTTGGAGTTGATATAATTCTCTTTTTTTGTAGAGCAACTACTTATCTATTTACATCTTTGTATCTATTGTTTAATCCTCTTCTGTGTTTACATATCTTTCATGAACATCAACACTCAAGCCTTAAAAGCGAATACCTCATCTGATTGGAGCCAGATTGGAAGTATGTTCCAGACTATGGTGTCAACTGTAGATAACCTAAATGACATCTACAGTTTGCCTCTATTGCTGATTCTGGTGAATCAAATATGCCATTTCTTCATCGACCTTATCTGGATCTTTGGCGAGGACTCAGCAAATATATTACTGAGAGGACCTTTAATATTTCTATCCTTCTGGGCAGTTTTAGCTTTCTCGGTGATGAGCCAGGGAGAGGCTGTAAGGAAGGAATCAGCTCGATATTTCACTATAGACAGACCTGCCCAGTGTCCTGACATGCAGCATGTCTACCTGGCTCTACGAGTTTCATGCAACCAAGGTGTTGTACCCATGGTAGGTCACTTTCTGCCTCTCACCCTGGGAACTTTCTTTATGATTGTCTGTTTTGTATCTTCCTATGTCTTTGGGCTTTCGAATCTTAATCTGGGAATTACTTTTTTTCACCATTGTATTTTAATATTTTGAAAAAAAAAAAAGATATATGTGTCTGTGCTTGCCTTTTTGCTTCAAGCTATTAGTGTATGTATAATGCAGCTTGTGATTGTAGAACGATATTTGAAAAATATCCCGCATTTGTTTCTTCAAACGAAAAATCGAAATTTATTTTAAGGGGAAATAACGATTATTTCTAACCTTAGGGATGAAGTATGAAGGGATGAATTGTGAAGAGTAATGATAAACGGAAAATAAAAGTGTCCAGGAATGGGAATCAAACACACAAAGTGTCCCTGGACACTTTTATTTTTCCGTTTATCATTACTCTTCACAATTCATCCTTTCCTACTTCATCCCTAAGGTTAGAAATAATCGTTATTTCTCCTTAAAATAAATTACGATTATTCCTTCAAAAGAAACACATGCGAGATAATTGTCAAATGTCGTTCTACAATTATATCTTTGTAAAAGTCAAAAGTTGTGGGGCAATTAGGTTTCCAAAGTTTTGACCAATTCTCGGGGAAAATGTCCAGGAGAGTCCACGTTGTGCTATGAAAAGGTTTGGGTGAGGATATAAACAACAAAATAAAAATATTCAAAGGATTGTAATTTTTTAGCATTTTATCTAAATACTAAATACTTTCTACATTTAAATATGTATTTTATATCAAATTTATTTTTACTGTCATAATACAACTCTCCTATTATATAAACTAATGCTAAACAAATTTAGCAATCAATTTTTCATATTTTCGCTGATAAGAATTGCTTGTCTTTTATAAAACAAACTATATTTTAAAAGAATAATTATTCTATATATGAATGGTTCACATTATGAAAATAACGCAAATTGATCACTTTTCTTTTACTTCACACACACACAAATCTTTATTAAGTCTACCGGTCTTATACAGATTCACCACAGGAAGAAAGGAATAATAGATGGAGTTTCTGTACTCCAGGCAGCGCAGCACCCAACAACAGCCTCCAGGTCCGACGCATGTCCAATGGTCACACATTCCTTCGTGCATACATCATGGTTAGCGAATCACTGAACAAGCTAGTTTTTTACTTCTTTTTAAACTATAGATGAATTATAGATTTTGTTAAAATTTTATATGAAATAAAATATTGTAATGTAATGACGAGAAAGTTTTGAAAACGCTGGGGTAGCAAGCAGGGTCAGTTCGACCAAATATGTTTGCTCCAAGAATAGCTGAGGGGGACAATGGTCAATGGTGAATTCGTCCTTCCTTTTGTTGACTGTTGGATGATGTATGATACTTGCTGTTACCCATAATACACGAAGGTAAATAAAGATAAGTTGAACAGAGATCCTCATCAACCCTGCTTTTTCTTTGCCCATCCTTGACATGGCGCAGGGCAACAACATGATATCCCCATTAAGTTTCAATTGTGTTATGCCGAATGAGTCAATAGAATCCAACACAACTAAATAGATTAAAATGAAATTTTTATTATGATGCACTAGCGCGCCATCTGTTATCAAAATTCGAAACTATTTTAAAGGCGTAAGATTCTTTTTGAAATTATAAAACTATTTTAGAGGCGTAATATTATTTTTAAAATAAAACAATTTCTACTGTCCTTACTGCGATGGAAAAATTAAAGGGAGGGCCTGGCTCATCAGTGGTGAACCCTCCCAGCGGTTTCGCCAGTTTAATCTACCATACCGCTGTTATATTGCATTTTTGGAACTTCCTTTTATAGGTGACTGTTGTAAGACTCTTGGAATGGGTATTTTAGAAGAACTATGGACATAAGCTTTTAGGACAGCAGAATTAAATACAATTATATTTATATATTATGCTTCGAGCAATCGCTCTTCCGCAAATATCAAATTATGTCTTTTATTAGAACAATATTGTTACGATGTACTAGAGCGCCATCTGTTATCAAATTATAAAACTATTTTAGAGTCGTAATATTCTTTTTAAAATAAAACAATTTCTACTGTCCTTACTGCGATGGAAAATTTAAAGGGAGGGCCTGGCTCATCAGTGGTGAACCCTCCCAGCGGTTTCGCCAGTTTAATCTACCATACCGCTGTTATATTGCATTTTTGGAACTTCCTTTTATAGGTGACTGTTGTAAGACTCTTGGAATGGGTATTTTAGAATAACTATGGACATAAGCTTTTAGGACAGCAGAATTAAATCTATATATATAAAATTGAATGTCTGTCTGTTTGTCTGTCTGTTTGTTTGTACTCTATAGATTCAAACACCATACATCCAATCGCCGTGAAATTTTGGGATATTATTAGGTATATCACCGGGAAGGTTTTTGAAAAATAATTACATGAATATCTTGAATATCCTTAGAGGTATTTGCAGATTTGTAGATTTAACTCGCAAGCAGCCACCCCATTGTGACGATGATAACAAGTTTTCTTATCACTAAGTTTGTTACCTTAAATATTATTTATCAAAAGTAAGATTATCTCAGGATGACACGGCAATGTGACACGTGAAAAATGTTCACTAGATAAAACTATGATTTTCTATATGATATAAAAAGCCAACAATTAAGAGTGAATGTAATATAAAAAGCCAACAATGAAGAATGAATGTAAGATAAAAAGTCAACAATGAAGAGTGAATGTAATATTTTTATATTGAATAGTAAATGTAATATAAAAAGCCAACAATGAAGAATGAATGTAAGATAAAAAGCCAACAATGAAGAGTAAATATAATATAAAAAGCCAACAATATAGAGTGAATGTAAGATAAAAAGCCAACAATGAAGAGTAAATGTAATATAAAAAGCCAACAATGAAGAATGAATGTAAGTTAAAAAGCCAACAATGAAGAGTGAATGTAAGATAAAAAGCCAACAATGAAGAGTAAATGTAATATAAAAAGCCAACAATGAAGAATGAATGTAAGATAAAAAGCCAACAATGAAGAGTAAATATAATATAAAAAGCCAACAATGAAGAGTAAATGTAAGATAAAAAGCCAACAATGAAGAGTAAATGTAATATAAAAAGCCAACAGAGTGAATGTAAGATAAAAAGCCAACAATGAAGAGTGAATGTAATATA
Source organism: Cordylochernes scorpioides (assembly GCA_030710605.1). Lineage (NCBI taxonomy): Eukaryota > Metazoa > Arthropoda > Arachnida > Pseudoscorpiones > Chernetidae > Cordylochernes > Cordylochernes scorpioides. The sequence goes on from CP092880.1 coordinate 3,409,130, forward strand.
AAAAGCCAACAATGAAGAATGAATGTAAGATAAAAAGCCAACAATGAAGAGTAAATATAATATAAAAAGCCAACAATGAAGAGTGAATGTAAGATAAAAAGCCAACAATGAAGAGTAAATGTAAGATAAAAAGCCAACAATGAAGAGTAAATGTAATATAAAAAGCCAACAGAGTGAATGTAAGATAAAATGCCAACAATGAAGAGTGAATGTAATATAAAAAGCCAACAATGAAGAATGAATGTAAGTTAAAAAGCCAACAATGAAGAGTAAATCTCTATATATATATATAAAAGTCAATTTCTGTCTGTCTGTCTGTTTCGCGATAAACTCAAAAACTACTGAACCAATTGGTACCAAATTTTGCATGTCGCTTTTTATAAACCTGAGGAAAATTTTCGGCTGCATTTTGATTAGTATTTTTGGCTATTTCTTTTTTTCATTTGAAGAACTTTTTTTATGCGGACTAATCCGGAATGGAATGAATACCTAAATATGGCCATTTTTCAAAGGCAATGGTGGTTCAGTGGTAGAATGCTCGCCTGCTACGCGGGCGGCCCGGGTTCGATTCCCGGCCGATGCATTTTTTTTTACAATTTTTAAAACTCATTTATATTATCTTATATATATAAAAAAATGAATGTCTGTCTGTACTCTATAGATTTAAAAACCATACATCCAATCGCCGTGAAATTTTGGGATATTATTAGGTATATCACCGGGAAGGTTTTTGAAAAATAATTTCATGAATATCTTGAATATCCTTAGAATTATTTGCAGATTTGTAGATTTAACTCGCAAGCAGCGCCCCCATTGTGACGATGATAACAAGTTTTCTTATCACTAAGTTTGTTATCTCAAATATTATTTATCAAAAGTAAGATTATCTCAGGATGACACGGCAATTTATTTGCGACAAGAATAATGATACAATTCCAAGGCGAAGATACTATTCCTTCAACTTCCAATTACCGAGGGAACCAATTAATATTGATTTTATTCAACTTATCGAGTATTTCTCAAGGGACCGGGAAAAAATGTTCACTAGATAAAACTATGATTTTCTAATGTAGAAAATTAGGAAAGACAAAATTCAGGATGACAAGGCACACAGGGACCGGGAAAAAATGTTCACTTTATCGAGAGATTCAAATTTACGAGTTTCAAATTATCAAAATATATCTTTTTTATTTTTTAATAATTTTTTAGAGAATTGTTTTAACAAATGTTCGCTAGAAAAACCTTTACTCGGGTAAAACCCCGGGCGAAGCCGAGTACGTTTTTTAAGTTTAAAGAGAATTGTTTTAACAAATGTTCGTTAGACAAACATTCACTCGGGTAAAACCCGGGCTAGCCGGGCACATCCGCTAGTATAATTATAAATATATAATATGCTTCGAGCAATCGCTCTTCCGCAAATATCAAATTGTGTCTTTTATTAGAACAATAATGTTACGATGTACTAGAGCGCCATCTGTTATCAAATTATAAAACTATTTTAGAGGCACTCTAGTACATCGTAACATTATTGTTCTAATAAAAGAAACAATTTGATATTTGCGGAAGAGTGATTGCTCGAAGCATATTATATATTTATAATTATATTTAATTCTGCTGTCCTAAAAGCTTATGTCCATAGTTCTTCTAAAATACCCATTCCAAGAGTCTTACAACAGTCACCTATAAAAGGAAGTTCCAAAAATGCAATATAACAGCGGTATGGTAGATTAAACTGGCGAAACCGCTGGGAGGGTTAACCACTGATGAGCCAGGCCCTCCCTTTAATTTTTCCATCGCAGTAAGGACAGTAGAAATTGTTTTATTTTAAAAAGAATATTACGCCTCTAAAATAGTTTTATAATTTGATAACAGATGGCGCTCTAGTACATCGTAACATTCTTTTTGAAATTAAACAATTTCTACTGCCCTTACTGCAATGAAAAATTGGAAAAAAAGAGAGGGTCTGGCTCATCAGTGGTGAACCCTCCCAGCGGTTTCGCCAGTTTAATCTATCATACCGCTGTTATATTGCATTTTTGGAACTTCCTTCTATAGTGATACTGTTGGTAGACTCTTGGAATGGGTATTTTAGAAGAACTATGGACATAGGCTTTGAGGACAGTAGAATTACATACTGGGAGGGTTCACCACTGATGAGCCAGACCCCCCTTTAATATTTCCATTGCAGTAAGGGCAGTATAAATTGTTTAATTTCAAAAAGAATCTTACGCCTTTAAAATAGTTTCGAATTTTGATAACAGATGGCGCGCTAGTGCATCATATTATAAAAGCTCTAATAAAAGAAACAATTTGATATTTGCGGAAGAGCGATTGCTCGAGCATATTATATATTTATAAATGTATGTAATTCTACTGTCCTCAAAGCTTATTTTCATAGTTCATCTAAAATACCCATTCCAAGAGTCTACCAACAGTATCACTATAAAAGGAAGTTCCAAAAATGCAATATAACAGCGGTATGGTAGATTAAACTGGCGAAACCGCTAGGAGGGTTCACCACTGATGATCCAGACCCTCCCTTTAATTTTTCCATTGCAGTAAGGGCAGTAGAAATTGTTTATTTTCAAAAGAATCTTACGCCTTTAAAATAGTTTGAATTAAAATGAAATTGTTCATCTATAGAGGAGTGGATTGTTGTATATTCCGTGAGATAACTGTATAGAAAAAAAACTGTATTTGTGAAATGTATTTACCTCAGTCCATTTAATTAATTCTCCAATTGAAGAAAGGTTTGCAGGATCGATAGTATGTAAGTAAAATTTGACGTTGTTATGGCAACAACCATATTAAGACATGGAATCTTCAACTATGGAGAACATTTTCCTTTCTACCTTCGCTACCCAATTTTACTTTCTGGGATTTTCCCCTTAAAACGGAAAGTTGGGACGATGTTCAAACTGCAATTCTTTGGCGTCCAGATGATTCTGCTCATGCTTAGAATCTGGTCGTTTATTCAACTGAGTGTAATGCCCCTCTACCTGACCTTTGTAGTTTCAACGACCATCCTGAAGTACGTTGTCTTCTCTCTTATCTGCAGTCGCTACCAAGCCATCTACAATGTCCTGAAGAGCATCTACAAGAACAAGTTCTTCATTCCTTCAAGACCATGTGCACATTTCAGTGTTTTATTCTTCTTGAAAATAACATTATTGACACAAGCTTGTTTAAGTGAATTTTTATTTTTGATGAAAATAGGAGAATTGGATAAATTTGAAGTTGATCTAATTCTCTTGTTTGTAGAGCATTTGTTTATCTCTTTACATATCACTATCTATTGTTCGATACTCCTATGCGTTTGCATCTCTTTCAAGGATATCAACTCTCAAGCCTTACGATCGAATACCTCATCAGAGTGGAGCCAGATTGGAAGAAGGTTCCAGACTATGGTGTCAACTGTAGATAACCTAAATAACATCTACAGTTTGCCTCTATTGTTGATTCTGGTGAACCAAGTGTGGCATTGCTTTGCCTACCTTATATGGATTTTTGAATATGATTCTATTAGTTCAGTACAAAATGGCTCTTTAAGCTTTTTATTATTTTGTGCAGTTTTGGCTTACTCTGTGATGAGCCAGGGAGAGGCTGTAAGGAAGGAATCAGCTCGATATTTCACCATAGACAGACCTGCCCAGTGTCCTGACATGCAGCATGTCTACCTGGCCCTGCGAGTTTCATGTAACCAAGGTGTTGTACCCATGGTAGGCCACTTTCTGCCTCTCACAATGGGAACGTTCTTCATGCTGATCTGTTTTGTATCCTCTTATACCTTTGTGCTTTCGAATCTTGACCTGGGAAAATCTTTCTTTTACCGTTAACTTCCTATATTAATGGTGATAATTTGTAAAGAATATTTAATCTTCTTGATTGCCTAATATTGCTAATTAGATTATATTATTCGAATTATATTCAATAGTTTCTCATTCACCCAACAACAAACCCAAAGCTGCGAGTAAATTTGTTGTTTGTTTGGCCATCCTTGACATGGTGCGGGGCAACAATTTGATATCCCCATTAAGTTTCAATTGTGTCATGCCAAATGAGTCAATAGAATCCAACATAATTGAATAGATTAAAATGAAATTGTTCATCTAAAGAGAGGAGTGGATTGTTGTATATTCCGTGAAATAACTGTATAGGAAAAAAAAAATGTATTTGTGAAATGTATTTTCCTCAGTCCATTTAATTAATTCTACAATTGAAGAAAGGTTTGCAGGATCGATAGTATGTAAATAATATTTGACGTTGTTATGGCAACAACCATATGAAGAAATGGAGAGCTTCAACTATGGAGAACATTTTCCTTTCTAACTTCGCTACTCAATTTTATTTTCCGGGATTTCCCCCCTGAAACGGGAAGTTGGGACGATTTTTAAGCTGCGTTTTTTAGGTGTACAGTTGTTTCTGCTGATGCTTAGAATCTGGTCGTTTATTCAACTGAGTGCAATGCCCCTCTACCTGCTCTTTTTAATCCCGAACACCGCCCTGATGTACGTCGTCTTTTCACTCATCTCCAGCCGCTACCAAGCCATCTACAATATCCTAAAGATAATCTATACAAGCAAGTGTTTCATTCCTACAACACCAGGTGCACATTTCTCTGTTTTCTTTTTCCTTAAAGTAATATTGCTCACAACATATTGTTTTTTGGAATTTTTCTATTTGATAGAAATGGGATATTCGAATGAATTTGGAGTTGATATAATTCTCTTTTTTGTAGAGCAACTACTTATCTATATACATCTTTGTATCTATTGTTTTATCCTCTTCTGTATTTACATATCTTTCAGAAACATCAACACTCGAGCCTTAAAAGCGAATACCTTATCTGATTGGAACCAGATTGGAAGAATGTTCCAGACTATGGTGTCAACTGTAGATAACCTAAATGACATCTACAGTTTGCCTCTATTGCTGATTCTGGTGAATCAAGTGTGGCATTTCTTCATCTACCTTATCTGGATCTTTGGCGAGGACTCGGTAACTATATTACTGAGAGGACCTTTAATATTTTTATCCTTCTGGGCAATTTTGGCTTACTCTGTGATGAGCCAGGGAGATGCTGTAAGGAAGGAATCAGCTCGATATTTCACCATAGACAGACCTGCCCAGTGTCCTGACATGCAGCATGTCTACCTGGCCCTACGAGTTTCATGTAACCAAGGTGTTGTACCCATGGTAAGTCACTTTCTACCTCTCACCCTGGGAACTTTCTTTATGATTGTTTTTTTTGTATCTTCCTATGTCTTTGTGCTTTCGAATCTTAATCTGGGAAATACTTTTTTTCACCATTAAATTTTAATATTTTGAAAAGAAAGATATGTGTCTATTCTTGCCTTTTTGCTTCAAGATATTTGTATATGTATAATACAATATAATGCAGCTTCTGATTGTAGAACGACATTTGAAAAATTTACCGCATGTGTTTCTTTTGAACAAAAAATCGAAATTTATTTCAAGGAGAAATAACGACTATTTCGCCTTGAAATAAATTTCGATTTTTCGTTCAAAAGAAATACATTCGTGATAATTTTCAAATGTCGTTCTATTTGTATATGTATTTATTGCACTTTCTAAAAGATTATATTTAAGGTCCAATATAGCTATTTGAATTATATAGTCTAGTGATATTCGACGTATTTAAACCAAATCAAGCCGTGGAAAAATTTACTGTAAAACACCCATTTGAACGCAATATTAGTTTAAGATTATTTCCAATACTTTAGAGCAAGCCCAATAGGGCCTGAAACCAGAATGGCTTTCTCTGATCATTTTTTTCCAATTGTATCTACAACCTTCAAGATGTTTCATCAATAATTCTCACATGGCATTAAATTGAATATATTCATGAGATGAAATGACAAAATAATTTCCACCTAAAATCTAAATTTTTATATATATATATATATAGATATGGATTATTTTTCTCTAAATATCCTATTTTCAATGAAGCACGAATTAACGTAAACAGAAAATATCCATTTTGTCTTTTTAACGAGTTACATTGGATTAAGCGTTTGCATCATAAATGAAAACTGTCATATTGGTTCTTCTTTGGTCAGAATAGTGCAGTAAAACTTGACACATTAATTGAGAAGATTTGACTTATAGCCCAACCTAAATAAATTTTCATATTGTCACAGCCGACATAGACTCATGAAAATGTTTACATTAGTCGGCTGTGACAATATTTGTCTTTCTCTCTCTGATTATTTTATATATATGTATATTTATCATTTATTTTATACATTTATATTTATTTATTTATATATTTATCAATATGGAAAAAAACAATAGAAAAAAATAAAAAATAAGTGGGTCAGGTGTTGATATTAAAAACAAAGTGGGCATATCCTGAATATGATGATGATATGCAGATGGCGTCTGCCTTCTGAAAAGTACATGTGCTCTTGGTCAGGATATGCCTACTTTGTTTTTATTTATCATTATATAATCTTATTTATTCATATTTATATTTATTTTATATTTAACCTTATATAATCTTATATATACATTGAAATGAAGTAGTTTCAAACTCAATCTCTCTCTGATTAGAGTTCGAAATTAAAAAATCTCTATATTCCTATGGGCATTATGGATTTCATTTCTTTAGATGGATGAAGGAATACTATCATCACTAACTGGTTTGTTGCCTCTCTCCAGGACAAAAGAATACGCAACAATTCACTTTCAAAAAAAAATTATATTGTAGAAATGTATAACTAATTTTTTTTTATTTGTAGAATTATTCTTACCAACTGCTTCATATGTTAAATATATAGCTCATAATAAAAAATATTATTAGTTTGTTTCTCTTGTGTGGTTCGATGCTTCTTTTCACATTATTTAAGACTAAGGTGATATCTCAAGCATTATCATTCCCGAAGGCTTCTTAATGGGGATTATGATAGTGTTGCGTTGTTGGTTGACGAAGAATTACTTCCATGGGTACAAAGGATCTTTAGGACTTTATTTAAGCCTAATCGATAAATTAATTACAGAAGAGTACAAAAAATAAAGCAACAATAAAGAAAACAGCAGTTACACACTCACGAACTGCAGCACGGTGAGGGAAAGCAGGAGCAGAACAGGAGACAGAAGTTCGTAGAACCTTCCAGAATCTTCCAGGAAGCACACCGGCGTCGGCGGTAAGGAGCAGTCCGACTTCTTGAGACAGCAGCTTGCTTGGAGTCCACCACGTAGCTTCGTTCTTCTACTCTTTTTCTTATCTTTCTTCCCCCCCCCCTCCTTGCATGAGTTTCTCCTCCCTATATATCCCGGAGTAGATTTTTCCAGAACGGTCACGCTTGGTCAGTCAGCCAATCAGAAAGCCTCTAGCATAGAGCGGTTGCGCAATCGCTTTAGATTGGCCAATCAGTTGTCTTCCGCTTTTTCTACATGATTCTTAAACGCTCTTTAACATTCTCTCTCCATCTGAAATGTACTTTTATTTCTACTTAACACACAATAGTTATAAGAAGCCTAAGATAATTTACCTATCATGTGATCTGTGGGATAAAACTACTCGCTGTTGATGCCAGGACAAACTTTGCCTCGAAGCTCTTGGACCGCTTTTATTACTTAGGGATATCTTAAACATTAGGAAAATCAAAACATTCCCGAAATGCGATTCCCAACCAGCCAGTCCTGAACATCTATTGAACTGTATCAAATCCTCCAAAAAAGACCTCTGGGAAAACCCCAGGACTATGTCTTTGTTATATACAAATTTATTCGATGGGATAAAAATGATTACTTCTGTAGCTGTGAAAGTATGCAAAGTATTTCATTTTTCTGCCCTCCAATTGATGAATGCTCTGATTATTTATCAACAGCGCCTGAACGGATCATTTCTGCGAGATAAAGATAGATTTATTCGTATATATAGTGATAATGGAGATCGTTTAAACGACTTGAGGAATTAACAACAACAACATATCTTGCTTAATAAATACATTTCACTCAAGGCTTATATTTCGAAATTTTAAAAACAATTTTACTACAAACAAATTTTTAAGTGTGATGCCACTTCAATCCCTACTTTGATAATGTTTATAATGAATTGATTATATTTTTTTCTGAAGAACTGTATAACTCTCCTAATATTGCTACTAATATTGAAGAAACTAGCTTACGCTAATTCATATTTTTCTTTTCTTAAAAAATAAATTAATTTCATTTAAAAGAAACAACGATATATTCACATTTATTAGATTATCACATTGAAAAACACAAATAAACACCTTCCTTTCAATTCTTTTAAAACATTGATGAAATTATAGATTATAAATGAATTATAGATCTTGGTGTGTGAACTTGTATATGATACAAAATATGATATCTATTTCTATTTGATATTTTAAAACATTTGGTTAGAATATCACCAGTAACGCTTTTGGTCCTACTTTTAATAGTATAAATTCCCTTGGATTTGATTATTTGGGGCTGTCTTCACGCTGGTTATTCCCAGGGTAGTCTCTTGGACATTCTTTTTCCTCTTCAATCTACTCATCACAGTTTCATTCTCCTGGATCTTGCCTTCCGTGTGCGACCTTACCATCTGGCACTTCCACAACTGCATCGCAAATAGCCACATGTTTATTAAAAGCATGTTATTTTAGGTTGCATTTCCTTGTATACCACTCTATTTGATTGATATCGGAAATGAAAATAAAACTTGTAAAATCGATCTGAAGAGCGTAAATATTATTGATATAATTATTCGACGTCGTTATGGCAACAATCATATCAAGACATGGAGATCTTCAACTATGGAGAGCATTTTCCTTTCTACCTTCGCTACCCAATTTTACTTTCCGAGATTTTCCCATTGAAACGGAAAGTTGGGACGATGTTTAAACTGCAATTCTTTGGCGTTCAGATGATTCTGCTGATGCTTAGAATCTGGTCGTTTATTCAACTAAGTGTAATGCCCCTCTACCTGACCTTTGTAGTTTCAACGACCATCCTGAAGTACGTCGTCTTCTCTCTTATCTGCTGTCGCTACCAAGCCATCTACAATGTTCTGAAGAGCATCTACAAGAACAAGTTCTTCATTCCTTCAAGACCAGGTGCACATTTCAGTGTTTTATTCTTCTTGCAAATAACATTATTGACACAATCTTTTTTCAGTGAATTTTTCGTTTTGATAAAAATAGGAGAATTGGATAAATTTGAAGTTGATCTAATTCTCTTGTTTGTAGAGCACTTGCTTATCTCTTTACATATCTCTATCTATTGTTCTATACTCCTATGCGTTTGCATCTCTTTCAAGGATATCAACTCTCAAGCCTTACGATCGAATACCTCATCAGAGTGGAGCCAGATTGGAAGAATGTTCCAGACTATGGTGTCAACTGTAGATAACCTAAATAACATTTACAGTTTGCCTCTATTGTTGATTCTGGTGAACCAAGTGTGGCATTGCTTTGCCTACCTTATCTGGATTTTTGAACATGATTCTATTATTTTAGTAAAAAATGGCTCTTTAAGCTTTTTATTATTTTGTGCAGTTTTGGCTTACTCTGTGATGAGCCAGGGAGAGGCTGTAAGGAAGGAATCAGCTCGATATTTCACCATAGACAGACCTGCCCAGTGTCCTGACATGCAGCATGTCTACCTGGCCCTGCGAGTTTCATGTAACCAAGGTGTTGTACCCATGGTAGGCCACTTTCTTCCTCTCACAATGGGAACGTACTTCATGCTGATCTGTTTTGTAGCTTCTTACACCTTTGTACTTTCGAATCTTGACCTGGGAAAATCTTTCTTTTACCGTTGACTTCCTATATTAATGGTGATAATTTGTAAAGAATATTCAATCTTCTTTATCGCCTAATATTGCTAATTAAATTATATTATTTGAATTATCTTCAATAGTTTCTCAATCACACAACAACATAACCAAAGCTGCAAGTAAAAATTATTGTTAATCATTCAGACGAATGCTAAAAATGTATTTCAAGATTATTTTCGTCACAACAGAACAAGTTTAAGATAAGCCTGATCCTAGAAGGACTTTTCTACCAACGTTAATTTTGTATAATCAGTGCCCACAGCTTTTCACACTGATATTTTAGCATGTATTCTAACACATGGAAATATTCTAAAGACATTAAAGAGCTGAAATGGTGAATAAATATTTCTTTCACCTGAAATTCTTACAAATCAATAAGCTGAAAATAAAGAATATCTTCTTTGAAATGATTTTTTTTTTTTTTTACGATATTCTCTAGGTATTATTTCTTTCCTATTCTTCTTTTTAACGAATTATCCAATAAATAGAATTGAAGAATATTAAATTTGTCTATTTATAGAGTTCTATTGCGGTAGTTTAAAACTGTATTTACATCTTAAATGAAAAAACTATCAAAATTTTCTCTTTTGATCCGAAAAATAACTTTTACATAACATTAATGAGGGACGTAAGAAATAAAACTCAACCAAAATAAATTTCAAATCAATCTGTTTAAGAAAGAAAAATGAAGAATTTTCAATATTTTTGGTAATTATAGATTCTACTAGCGGATGTGTACCCGGCTTCGCCCGGGTTTTATCCTCCCGAGTGGAAGTTTGCCTAACGAATATTATTGATAATATATTTATTATTGATAATTGATAATAATATTCCGGAACACACACACACGCAGAATATTCTGATAATAATGATAATAATATTCGTTACGTTATATATTCATATAAAATATATTTTTCGAGCAAACATATCCACTCTCTCTACTGAATATATTTTTGAAAAGATATATATAAATAAAAAATATCTAGAGATAAACTACATGTCTTAGCCAAAAGGTCGAGAAACGATATTTTATATATAGAGATGACCTGGCTTCGTGTGTCTTCTGCTCGAGTGAATGTTTCGCAGGTAGAATTTTGTTCCTGACTACTGAAAATTATTATCTGGCTTCGCCCGTGGTCTGTTTTAGTGAATATTCCCCTAAAGAATTTTGTTTATGGCAATCAAGCATGATACAGCAATATTGTCATCATCATTTCTGACTAAAAAAATATTGTTGCTCAGTACCTGGTTAATTATAATTTTTCATGGTTAAAGCGCGACAAAAAACTCTTCCAGATTTAACTCTCTGTCCTGTTCAAATTTCAGCGAGATTAGTTACATATTGAGGGCGTGCATAGCCGACAAACATATATATATACAGTATTTTGAGTCAAAAGGCGATCCATTAATTAAGATTATATAAAAAGGCGTACCTGGATCTGTAAAGAAAAAAAAAATTTTTTTCTTAAAATATTTCGAGAGATTGCTCCCTCTTTATCAATTTATTGCACCGTGAATTTAATTTACAATTTATTGTAATATATTATATTATTATTATTAATATATATTTTTATCATTATCAATAATTATTTTTGACCAATGACAGATTTGTTTCCATATGATGTACAATAAATTGTAAATTAAATTCACTGTGCAATAAATTGATGAAGAGGGAGCAATCTCTCGAAATATTTTAAGAAAAAAATGTTTTTTTTTCTTTACAGATCCAGGTACGCCCTTTTATATAATATATATATATATATATGAATTAATGCATCTCTTTCAGGGATATCAACTCTCAAGCCTTACGATCAAATACCTCATCAGAGAGGAGCCAGATTGGAAGAATGTTCCAGACTATGGTATCAATTGTAGATAGCCTAAATAACATTTACAGTTTGCCTCTATTGCTGATTCTGGTGAACCATGTGTGGCATTGCTTTTGTGAAATGTATTTACCTCAGTCCATTTAATTAATTCTCCAATTGAAGAAAGGTTTGCAGGATCGATTGTATGTAAATAATATTCGACGTTGTTATGGCAACAACCATATGAAGACATGGAGAGCTTCAACTATGGAGAACATTTTCCTTTCTACCTTCGCTACCCAATTTTACTTTCCGGGATTTTCCCCCTGAAACGGGAGGTTGGGACGATTTTTAAGCTGCGCTTTTTAGGCGTACAGATGTTTCTGCTGATGCTTAGAATCTGGTCGTTTATTCAACTGAGTGCAATGCCCCTCTACCTGCTCTTTTTAGTTCAGAACACCGCCCTGAAGTACGTCGTCTTCTCACTCATCTACAGCCGCTACCAAGCCATCTACAATATCCTAAAGACCATCTAAACAAGCAAGTGTTTCACTCCTACAACACCAGGTGCACATTTCTGTGTTTTATTTTTCCTTAAAGTAATATTGCTCACAACATCTTGTTTTTGCGAATTTTTCTATTTGATAGAAAGGGGATATTTGAATGAATTTGGAGTTGATATAATTCTCTTTTTAGTAGAGCAACTACCTATCTAAATACATCTTTGTATCTATTGTGTTAATCCTCTTCTGTGTTTACATATCTTTCAGGAACATCAATACTCAAGCCTTAAAAGCGAATACCTCATCTGATTGGAGCCAGATTGGAAGAATGTTCCAGACTATGGTGTCAACTGTAGATAACCTAAATGACATCTACAGTTTGCCTCTATTGCTGTTTCTGGTGAATCAAGTGTGGCATTTCTTTATCTACCTTATCTGAATCTTTGGCGAGGACTCAGCAACTATATTACTGAGAGGACCATTAATATTTCTATCCTTCTGGGCAATTTTGGCTTACTCTGTGATGAGCCAGGGAGAGGCTGTAAGGAAGGAATCAGCTCGATATTTCACCATAGACAGACCTGCCCAGTGTCCTGACATGCAACATGTCTACTTGGCCCTACGAGTTTCATGTAACCAAGGTGTTGTACCCATGGTAGGTCACTTTTACCTCTCACCCTGGGAACTTTCTTTATGATTGTCTGTTTTGTATCTTCCTATGTCTTTGTGCTTTCGAATCTTAATCTGGGAAATACTTTTTTTCACCATTGAATTTTAATATTTCGAAAAGAAAGATATCATAGTTATCTGTGCTTGCCTTTTTGCTTCAAGCTATTTGTATATGTATAATGCGGCTTTTGATTGTAGAACGACATTTGAAAAATATCCCGCATGTGTTTCTTTTGAACGAAAAATCGAAATTTATTTCAAAGAGAAATAACGACTATTTCTCCTTGAAATAAATTTCGATTTTTCGTTCAAAAGAAACACATGCGGGATAATTTTCAAATGTCGTTCTATTTTTATATGTATTTATTGCTCTTTCTAAAATATTATTTTAAAGATCCGATATAGCTATTTGAATTATATAGTCTAAAAATATTTAACAAATTTAAACCAAATCAAACCGTGGATAAATTTACTGTAAAATACCCATTTGAACGCAATGTTAGTTTAAGATTATTTCCAATACTTTAGAACAAGCCCAAGAGAGGCCTTGAACCCAGAATGGCTTCCTTTGAATATTTTTTCCAAATTTATCTAAGCCTTCAAGGTGTTTTATCAATAATTCTCACATGGTATTAAATCGAATATATCAAAGAGTTAATATGACAAATCAAAATAATTTCCACATAAAATTACAATTTATTTTAATTGTTTGTTCTTGTATGAATTTGACTGGGTTTTCTCAACTTTTCTTATTTTTAATATGAATCTATATATATAGATAGATGGAAAATTTTCTGGGAGGAAATTGATCCATAGAAGCATAGGGCGTCTCTCCCGTCAAAATAAACGTCAAAACCTGACGCCATCTATTGACCATCGTAGCAAACTAGCTGCCTCGGGGTCGGTGACAAAGCCACAACACCAACTTTTTTTCTGACGTTCATTTTGACAGGAGAGGCGTCCTTTGCTTATATATATATATATATATATATATATATATATATATATATATACAAGGTATTATAATAACGTATAGAATCAATAAGGATAAGTTTCTTTATTTGTAAAATCAATTCGAGCTTTCGGGCGCAAGCAGCCCTTCTACTAAGTAGAAGGGCTGCTTGCGCCCGAAAGCTCGAATTGATTTTACAAATAAAGAAACTTATCCTTATTGATTCTATACGTTATTATAATATATTGAAAGGATTAATAGTCTTAAATATACAAGGTATGTCCCATAAGTTCCCGGACTGGATCCATAAAAAAATAAATAAATGAAAAATGTAAATGAATTTGACTGTTTATTATAGAAAAAATATCTGGCTACACGGTGGTACCAATATTGAGGCGGTACGTGCACGGGCCCCAAAGTTATTCTAATTTATTTAAAGGTTACACATAGCGCTGCGGCTATTTTACGATGGAACGAAAATTGAAGCAGAGGATTTGCATAGAATTTTGTGCGAAACTTCAAATATCAGCAACCGAAACTTTTTAAATGCTTAATAAAGCATTACCCAAAGAGAACATTTGTTTTTGAATGGCATTCTAGATTTAAAGCTGGCAGAATTTCCATTGAAGATGATCTTCGTCAAGGACGCCCAAAAATTTCAAAGGACTGATGAAAATGTGCAAAAAATCACCGATTTGATAAAAGAAAATCCTCGAACCACTTTGCTGGAGCTAGAGCAAGACACAGGCATCTCTAAAACAACGATTGGAAGGATCGTAACCAAATCAAAAAGACTCCTGCAAAATTCATCCCAAGATTCCTCACTAATGAGCAAAAACTGTGTCGGCTTGCAACCTGTGAGGACATGTTGGAAATGACAAGAACGGATCCGGAATGGAAAGACAAGATAATCACAGGCTACGAGACATGGGTCTATGGCTATGATCCTGAAACCAAGCATCAATCTGCCGAGTGGAGATGTCAGGGTGAGCTTAGACCCAAAAAATCCAGATTATTGAAATCCAGAAACAAGGTGTTGCTGGTCGCTTTTTTGGATAAAAAGGGCATTTTTCATCACGAGTATCTTCTTGCAGGCCAAACAGTTATCAAGAATATGTATTTGGGCATTCTTCGCCGTCTAAGGGAAGCGATTCGAAAAAAAAGGCCAGAAAAATGGACTAATGGTGGCTGGATCTTACACCATGACAATGCTCGCCCTCACACGGCGCACTTGATGACTAGCTTTTTGGCGAAAAACGGGACACAAATCCTACTTCAACCACCCTATTTCCCAGACATCGCACCAAATGAGTTTTTCCTCTTCCCCAAACTTGAATCAGTTCTAAAAGGAAGACATTTTGACACCAGGGATGACATAATAGAAAAATCGCCGTTAGCATTGAAGAGCATTCCAAAAGAGGCTTATAAAAACTGTTTCGATAATTGGGAGAAACGATGGCGCTGGTGCGTTGAAGCAAGGGGGGATTACTTTGAAAAGTTTTAATAAAAAAATTAAGAAAAAATCTTACCTTTTTTTTTTAATGGACCCAGTCCGGGAACTTATGGGACATACCTTGTATATAACCATTAAACGGAAAAGTATCAATTTTCTCTTTTAATTAAGTTACATTAGACTAAGCGTTTGTATATGAAAACAGCAATCACTAGTGCTTCATTGGTCAAATTTGACATTATTTTATGGACAATATTTTATATATATGTATATTTATCAATTATTTTATATATTTATATCTATTTATTCATATATTTATCATTACATAACCATATTTATTCATATTTATATTTATTCTGTATTTAACTTTATACAATCTTATATGAACATTGAAATAAAGTAGTTTAAAACTCAATCTCTCTCTGATTAGAGATCGAAATTAAATATTCTCTATATTCCTATGGGCATTATGGATTTCATTTCTTTAGATGGATGAGGAAATGCTATCATCACGTACTGGTTTGTTGCTTCTCTCCAGGACAAAAAATTACACAACAATTCACTTTCAAAGAAAATTCTATTGTAGAAATGTATAACGTAACAGTGAAACTCAATATTTATATATATATTTTTTGCAGAATTCTTCTCTCTCTCTTACTAACTGATTCATATGTTCAATATATGGCATAAAATAAAAATGTTATTAGTTTGGTTATCTTGTGTGGTTCAATGCTTCTTTTCACATTATTCAAGATTACGCTGATATCTTAAGCATTATCTTTCCCGAAGGGTTCCTAATAGGATTATGATAGTGTTATGTATGATATTAATATTCGTTGAGATTTATTTATCGTCATCATTTATTGTATAAATACTTTGTTTTAATTAAAATGGATGTATGCAAAAATGACTAGCGTTGCGTCGTAAATCTTTTAAACTAGATACATAATAAATTGGCGACGAAGGTAAATCTTTTATTAAGTTAAAGCTGAATAAATTCTTTTATTTTTACTAAGTTAAAGCTTAGGTAAGTGAACTTTATTTTAAAAATGGCAAATTTTGGAAACATAGAAGCTTTTGATCCTAAAAATCCAGAGAAATGGATCACATATTTGGAAAGAATGAATTTTTTCTTCCTGGCTAATGATATTGTAAAACCTGAAAGACGAAAGGCTATTTTTCTTACGCTAATAGGCGCTGAAATTTATGCATTAGCAAGATCGTTGGCCTCGCCAAAAGAGTTATCTTTCGTAGAATATGATAACTTAATCAAATTGTTGACCGATCATTTTTCTCCCAAGCCAAATATAATAGTACAAAGATTCTTGTTCAATAAAAGAAATCAGGGTGATGAATCAGTTAGTGCTTATATTGCCGAGCTAAGAAGGTTAAGTGAAGATTGTGAATTTGTTGATCTAGATGATCGCTTAAGAGATAAACTAGTTTGTGGCTTGAGAAATGAATCTCTGGTTAAAAGACTATTGTCTGAAAAAGACTTGACCTTTGAAAAGGCTCTGAATTTGGCAATATGTGATGAATCGGCTAGTGCAGACGCCAGTATGTTGCAAGAAAAAATTACAGAAGTAAATATGATAAAAAAAACTAGCAAAACTGAACCACCTAATTTTAAATCGGGCAAAGTTCATTTTACAGATTTCAAGAAAATGAATAATAAAAGAATGATTTGCATACGTTGTAAAGGAAATCATATGCCAAATGTTTGTAAATTCCGTAATGCAAAATGTTTTAAATGTGGCAAAATAGGTCATGTACAAATGGCTTGCTTAACAAATGTTGGTAAATCGGGAAACCTATATAGGGCTAATAGTAATCCAACTTTATGTTGCCTGAGAAGGGAAGAGATAAGCAATCCTTATTATATAACAGCAAATTTGGATAACCACGATGTACACATGTTAATTGATTCAGGAAGTGAATACTCATTATTAAATAAAGAAACCTTTCTTGAATATTGGAAATTGACGCAACTTAAAAGATCTGAGATACTTCTAAATACTTGGTCATCCAGTCAAGTAAATATTCTTGGGAAACTCTATGTTAAAGCAAGGCTATCCCATGGTAGTAGAAGTTTGCAAATTTTAGTGGCTGATGGTTTAGGTCCCAACATTCTGGGAAGGCAATGGTTTTCTGCTTTTCGCCTGAAGTTAAACTTTTTAAACTCATTGGAAACTAATCCTATTTCACCTGATTTCGAGGAATTGTTTAAGGAGGAAATTGATGCCTATAATGGACCTTTGATCCATATTGATATTCTTGATAATGCTGAGCCCAAATTTGTGAAGGCCAGAACCGTGCCGTTTGCTCTACGAAATTTAGTAGATGAAAAATTGAAAGCATTAGAGGAACAAGGAATTATTGAACCAATAAAATTTTCTAAATGGGCATCACCAATTGTTACGGTTCTAAAAAATGATGGAACAATAAGGATTTGTCATGATTACAAGACAACAGTTAACTTATATACCAACCCAGATAAATATCCACTGCCCACAATTCCACAACCTTTGGACAGGTTAAGAGGTGGTAAGGTATTTACTAAATTAGATATGGCCCAAGCCTATCAACAATTAAAGGTGGATGATGAATCTTCTGAAATTCTTACCATTAATACGCCCAGATGATTGTATAGAGTTAAACGGCTTCCCTTTGGATTGAATTCCGCAGTCGGAACCTTCCAAAGATTTATGGACACTCTTCTAATGGGGATTGATGGAGTAGCAGTTTATTTGGACGATGTCCTTATATCAGGAATAAATTGCGGTGACCTTATGAAAAAAACGGAAAAAGTTCTTTTGCGTTTCAAGGAAGCAGGACTCCGTCTTAAAAGAAACAAATGTAAATTTTATGTTCCAGAAATTGAATTTTTAGGAATGAAAATTGACAATAAAGGAATTCATCCATCCGAAGAAAAGTTGAGAGCAATTAAAGATGCCAAACCACCATCTAATAAAAAAGAATTGATGTATTTTTTAGGACTTTTAAATTATTATGAGAGGTTTTTAAGAAATAAAGCCACAGTAGTTGAACCTCTTCATAGACTTTTAGACAGTAATAATCCTTGGAAATGGAACAGAGAGCATCAAAGAGCCTTTAAAGAAGCTAAAAGCTTAATCAGTTCTGAGTCTGTTTTAGCTCATTTTGATGATAATCTGCCTATTCTGGTCAGCTGTGATGCTTCTGAGTATGGCATTGGAGCCATATTGTCCCAAGTAGATCATGAAGTTGAAAGACCAGTTGTATTCGCCTCCGAACTTTAAATAAAACTGAGAGAAGATATGCAGTAATTGATAAAGAGGCATTAGCGGTTATTTTTGGTGTATCAAAATTTTCACAGTATCTTCTAGGGAGAACATTTAAAATATTAACGGATCATAAGCCCCTAGTTGGAATATTTAACCCCAAAAAGCCGATACCTCAAGTGCTATCGCCGCGCATGTTGAGATGGTGTTTGACTCTGGCTGCGTATACTTATACTATAGAGTATAAACCGGGAAAAGTAAATTGTAATGCCGATGCATTAAGTAGACTGCCTTTAAATGAATGTCCAAGTGTAGTTCCGAACCCTTCAGAGGTGTTTTTTATAGAATCGGAACATGCTGCAATTAATTCTTCGGAAGTGGCAAAAATAACTAGTAAAGATCCAATCCTTTCTAAGGTTAAATTCTGGGCAATGAATGGGTGGCCTGAAAGGAGAGTTGATGATAAATTTAAAGATTTTGTCTCCAAATCTAATGAAATATCAGTTCATAAAGATTGTTTATTGTGGGGTAGCAGGGTGATTATACCTGAAATATTAAGAAAAGATATTTTAAATCTTTTACATGATACTCATATTGGCATAGTGGGGACAAAAGCGCTAGCTCGAGGATTATGCTGGTGGCCCAAGATAGATGGAGATATTGAACGGATGATATCCAGTTGTTCGGGTTGTTTGTCGTGTAGTCACGATCCGCCAAAAACTGACGTATATCCTTGGATTTGGCCATCAAGACCTTGGTCGAGACTACATATTGATCATGCGGGTCCCTTTCAAGGAAAACTCTTTCTGGTTGTAGTAGATGCCTATTCTAAGTGGATTGAGGCTAAAATCGTATCTACAACATCTACTGAAACTACCATCAATAGCCTAAAGGAAATATTCGCGACCCACGGGTTGCCGGATGTGATAGTTTCAGATAATGGTACGTCCTTCACATCGGAACTTTTCAGGACTTTCTTAAAAAGAAATGGCGTGAGGCACATTTTGTGTGCGCCTTATCATGCAGCGTCAAATGGGCAGGTGGAGAGAGCTATTCAAACGCTTAAAAATTTGTTAAGAAAGAACAGCTCGGGAAATTGGACGACTAGATTATCTAGATCTTTGTTATCCATGAGAATAGCTATAAACAGCACGACGCAAAAATCCCCAGCACAGTTGCTGATGAACAGAAACCTAAAGAGTCTCATAAATAAATTTCATCCTGAAAGTGTGTCGGAGGGAAGGATGCGACAGGAAAACAAGTTTATAAGAAATTGGAAACCCCATAGAGTAGTAAATGAAGGACAGGCAGTTATAGCACGAGGGTACCATGGCCCCAGATGGCTACCAGGTGTAGTGCAAGAAAAAACTGGTCCTGTTTCTATTAAGGTAGAGACAGATGACGGAGAAATTGTAAACCGGCATTTAGTTCAAGTCAGGAGTTGTGGGGAAAGTGAAGCCTTACCATCTACATCATCGACCCCTCAAGTAACACTTGATTTTGAAAGACCTCCGGCTGTTCAAGAAACTGATTCTTCAGAAGGAACCCCAAGGCCTGTGTTGAGGAGATCTTTAAGAATAAGGAAACCTCCATCGTTTTTTGAAAATTAAGTTATCTTTGGCTAATAGGGAGGAGTTGTTATGTATGATATTAATATTCATTGAGATTTATTTATCATCATCATTTATTGTATAAATACTTTGTTTCAATTAAAATGGATGTATGCAAAAATGACTAGCGTTGCGTCGTAAATCTTTTAAACTAGATACATAATAGATAGTAATAAGAAGCCTAAGATAATTTACCTCTCGTGTGATCTGTGGGATAAAATACTCGCTGTTGATGCCAGGACAAACTTTGCTTCGAAACTCTTGGGCCACTCTTATTACTCAGGAACATCTATAACATTAGGAAAATCAAAACATTCCCGAAATGCCCCAAATGCGATTCCTAACCAGCCAGTCCTGAACATCTATTGAACTGTATCAAATCCTCCAAAAAAAACGACCTCTGGGAAAACCCCAGGACTATGTCTTTGTTATATACAAATTTATTCGATGGGATAAAAATGATTACTTCTGTAGCTGTGAAAGTATGCAAAGTATTTCATTTTTCTGCCCTCCAATTGATGAATGCTCTGATTATTTATCAACAGCGCCTGAACGGATCATTTCTGCGAGATAAAGATAGATTTATTCGTATATATAGTGATAATGGAGATCGTTTAAACGATTTGAGGAAAAAGCAACAACAACATATCTTGCTTTGCGACATCTCTGCTAACACATAAAGATACCAAAACTCTTATTTTTCCTCCTCGTACGATATACGATATACGTATATACGTATTTTTCCTCCTCGTAAAATTGTGATGTAGCGATATTTCCAGTATATTTGAAATGGTGTCAGAAACGTTAGCATTTTTCTAGCTCGTGTAGAGAGATAAATTTATCCAATGTCTACTGTGTGTCTACATATGAGGTCATAACAGGGAAGTTTCATCAAGGACATTGA
This sequence comes from Cordylochernes scorpioides, assembly GCA_030710605.1. Taxonomy (NCBI): domain Eukaryota; kingdom Metazoa; phylum Arthropoda; class Arachnida; order Pseudoscorpiones; family Chernetidae; genus Cordylochernes; species Cordylochernes scorpioides. The sequence goes on from CP092880.1 coordinate 3,430,100, forward strand.
GCGCACGGTACCTGAGCAATAAGCATAATGTGGAGTTATGACTTCGAACCATAGGAAGTGTTTCTGAGGACGACAGATTAGATATTTTATGAGAGTCTGCAGAGAAAATGCAAAAACTAGGTCCTGCGTGTATGAAGACAGGGAGCAGGTCTGTATATACCTATTGGTCATACATAGCTGAGCAGTTCTACCTTTTGTGGAACTCTCCATTATCTCCAGTAGTCATGAAACGAGTGAAACGATCGCATCACAATATATCTATGTTTATTGAGATTATATTCCATCAGAACCAACTATACATAATACCTTCGATACCGTATTAGATGCCAATGTTTTGAAACTCGATAGTATAGATGCATGCAAATAGGAATTAGAAAGAACTGCAGATAATGATGGAATAAGAAGAAAAAATAAGGCCATCTAAGGGAATTAATCATATCGAATTAAAGACAGTTTTGGATAGTACACCATACAAGAAGTGACCACCTTTGAGTAATGCCATGTAGGTCCTTCAAATTTTGGTGATATAAATCGGATATATCTGATTTCAAAGTCTTAAATCTTGATTAAAGCCATGATGGATGGGTCAGATCAGATTATAAGATATAAGTATGGCCAACAAAGTCACAATTCCTATCACATAGAAGACTGAGTTTCCAGAGCTATCGCCCAGGAGCCTTTTTCAGAGATTAATAGCTGAAAGGACGTTCCTTAGAAATTTCTGCATTGTTTCTGTGATGGAAATGAGATAAGGTTATCCATCGCTGTTCCCTAAACTCAGGATGCCTACACCCAGGTGAATCTAGTGACATCAATACCAGCTCATACTATACTGAAACCCTTACTAGAGGAAATGTAGTGAGCCATAATACCAGAGGCGTTCTGCCTTGTTGTGGATCTTCCCATTATATTGTCACTGTATAATATTTGCATATATATTTTCAATTCATCATGTAAATTATCTTATAATAACTATTATGTAAATAGTAGCCAAAATTGTCATTATAAAAGAAGCTTGTTTTGGCATGCGGGCAGAATAAACTTTCAATAGAAAACTACCGTTTGCGTGATTCTTAATACTTCTTTACACGGAAATCCGTGACATTTTGGTGGAGGCGCTGGGTAAATCCTACTAAAGAATAAAACGGCTCACTTCGTAAATTTGAGAAGAAATCTCCGACTGAGAGGATTATCACCTGAAGGTCATCACAAGGAACCAACAATGTTGAAAAGCGAACCAGGAGAAACTTCGGCTCAAGTCCCATCAACCTACATCTCTTTGCAGCAGCCAAGATATCCTTCCACTTTCGTTGGAGATGGAAGTGAAGATGCTCAAAGGTGGCTGAAAGATTACCAGCGTGTGGCAAAGTTCAACAGATGGGACGATTCTATGTGTTTGGCCAATGTCATATTTTTCCTGGCCGGAACAGCCCGACAATGGTACGAGAATAATGAGGACCTACTGACATCCTGGGAAGTGTTTCAGAGGGCTTTGGGTGAAACCTTCGGACAACAGGAGGAAGAAATGAAGAAAGCTGAGATCATTCTGAAGACAAGAGCACAGAAATCCAGTGAATCATCCGAGTCATACATGCAAGATGTGCTATACCTGTGTCAATTGGCCAATCCTCTGATGGACGATGAAACAAAGTTAGGACATTTGATGAAGGGAATAGCGGAGGACATCTATCAGATACTGATCGCTAAAGACGCTGAAAAAGTGGATCAGTTCTTAAAGGAATGCCGGAAAATAGAGTTGATGAAAAAACGACGAATAACTGCTAGTAAATTCGAAAGGCTCCCAAATGTGGCTCTCGTGGCTTACGAGGAGGAGGATCTTCCCTCTATGATAAGAAGAATTGTCCAGGAAGAATTTCAGAAGGTGAAAATACCCCCAACAGCATGCTTCCTTGGAGTTGAGCAGAAAGCTGAGAGTGCGCCTCTGGAGGATTTGATAAAAAGAGAGGTTAAAAGGGAACTTGCTCCCATCACCAGAAAGAGTAGCTTCCCGAGACCCCAGAGGAGTTATACCAGGCCGCTGCCACCGCAAAGATCTCCTGAAAATTCCGAAGTAAGGAAGACTGACACCTGGAGAACTCCAAACGACCAGCCGATTTGCTTTCATTGCGGGCGACCGGGACACGTGGTGAGATATTGTCGAGATAGACGACGTATCTTCGAGGAGGCTAGAGGAAGAAGAACAAACTATTTTCCTAACTCCGAATTCAGCAGATATAACGGAGAACTAGAATCTGAACTGAATAGACGCTACCGGAACCCATCTCCTTATCCTGGCCGCGGAAGATCGCCGTCGAGAAGAAACAGCACTCCGTCGCCTTCCCGCCGATCTCCTCGCCGCCAAGTCCAGGAAAACTAAGAGGCGCGGCCTATACAGGAGGTAAGGCCGCCGACGTAAGTGAAATTCCTCCCCCTCTCATTACTGCTAATATGAAACGTAACTTTGTGGTGATCTCCGTTAACGGACAGAATATTGAAGCATTGGTTGATTCCGGAGCCGATTTTTCGGTCATTTCTGAAAATTATCGCCGACATTTGCGGATCCCGTTCTTTGTTAAAAAAGGCCCAATTTTACGAGTGGCAAATAAGAAATACGTCGAGACTTTGGGACGCTGCAATATACGAATCACCATTAAAGAGCTTGAAGTTCGTTTCAACTTTGTCGTACTATCTGAATGTAGTCACAATATAATACTCGGTTGGGATTTCTTTCAGGCCACAAATGCGATTATTGATTGGGGAACGGGCGAAATGCACCTGGAGGAGTGCGCAAGTCAAGGTATAGAAGATGAAGATCTAGCCGTATATGCTTGTGAAGATTGCATAATCCCTCGATTAGTAAAATTGCGGTTATTAGTGAAAAGGTTCAAGGCGCAAAAGATCTGATCGTGGAGGGTCACAAAGATCTCCTCTTGAAGAAAGAATTGGCCATTCCTTCATCGGTCATCAACTTCCATCATGGAAGAGGAGACGTATGGGTGACAAATGCAACATCTCGGAACCAAATAATCCCTGCAGGTATGCTCGTGGGCAATCTAGGCAAAATTGGAAGTAGTGGGATATTCAGTATAGATATGGATGACTGCAAAGAAATTAGAACCAACATTAAAAACGAGGATATACGTCAAAATATCTTATCTCTAGTAGATGATACTTATCAAATATGGCTGAATGTTTGTTAAACTTCGCGGAGATTTTTGACTTTGAGAGAAGAGCAAGTAGACCTTTCTCCGGCGTAAAACATAAAATAGACACTTCAGACAACCGCCCAATTAAGCAACGACCGTACCGTGTGTCACCTACTGAAAGGCGAGCAATACAGGGAGAGGTCGACAAAATGATCAAAATGGGAGTCGCACAACCATCCGAAAGCCCCTGGTCTTCTCCAGTGGTCCTAGTAAAAAATAAAGATGGGTCATGGAGATTTTGCGTGGATTATCGAAGGCTCAATCGGATCACGAAAAAGGATGTGTATCCAATACCAAGAACCGATGATGTCTTGGATAGTTTAACGGGAGCCAAGTTCTATTCCAGCATGGACTTACGCACAGGTTATTGGCAAATAGAAATTGATGAAGGAGACCGTGAAAAGACAGCTTTTGTCACCCCTGATGGTCTCTATGAATTTCGAGTCATGCCGTTCGGCCTATGTAATGCCCCAGCCACGTTCGAAAGAATGATGGACAATCTGCTGGCTGGACTCAAGTGGACAATTTGTCTTTGCTACTTGGACGATATAATTGTCTATGCGTCCTCCTTTCAAGAGCACATGGAACGCCTTGAAAAGGTCCTTAAATGTATCCAGAGGGCAGGTTTATGTCTCAATCCCGAGAAGTGCCTATTTGGATCAAAGATAATCAAGGTATTAGGGCATTTAGTTTCAGAGGAAGGTATACGCCCAGATCCTGGAAAAATAGAGGCCATCATAAATTTTTCGACTCCAAAAAATACAACTGATGTGAGAAGTTTCATCGGATTATGTTCTTACTATAGACGCTTTGTGAGGAACTTTGCGAATAAAGCAAAGCCATTACACGAACTACTGAAAAACAATACTAGGTTCGTTTGGTCAAAGGAGCAAGATGAGTCGTTCCAGATATTGAAAGCGGCGTTGACTACAGATCCTCTTCTCGGCCATTATAAAGAAGAAGCCGAAACACATCTGCACAAAGACGCGAGTGGACATGGCATTGGAGCAATATTGATTCAAATTCATGAAGGAGAGGAAAAGCCAATCGCCTATGCTTCAAGAACCCTCAACGCTGCAGAAAAGAACTATTCTACGACAGAGAGAGAATGTCTGGCCGTAGTATGGGCTATTTACAAGTTCCGGCCTTATTTATTCGGGAAGCATTTTACTGTAGTTTCCGACCACCATTCTCTGTGTTGGTTAGCCAATATAAAGGATCCATCCGGAAGGCTAGCCAGATGGGCTCTACGTCTTCAGGAATTTGACATTTCTATTGTTTATAAGAGTGGAAAAAAACACCAAGATGCGGACTGCCTTTCACGAAACCCTCTTCTAGACACGCACGAAAACAACATTCCAGAATTGATCTCAATTACCGACGTAAGGAAAGAACAAGAAAAGGACGATCAAATTACGAAAATATACCATGGTAGTCAATCTAAAGGCGATGGAGATTTCAAGTTAATCGAAGGTATTCTTTACCGCAAAAATTACGATCCCATGGGCAAAATGTGGCTTCTAGTGGTTTCCAAACAGATGAGAATTGACATCTTGAGAGAAGCCCATGATTCACCGATGGCAGGACATTTGGGATTTGCCAAAACCTACGATCGAGTTAGAAAAAAATACTTTTGGCCCGGCATGTACAGATCTGTGAAACAATATGTGTCGCATTGCAGAGAATGTCAAAGGCGAAAAGGATCCACGGGGCGCCCACCTGGACAACTGGTACCAATCCCACCTGTAGCCCGGCCTTTTCAGAGGGTAGGAATAGATCTGTTGGGGAGATTTCCTGTTTCGAACAATGGCAACAAGTGGATCGTGGTTGCGACAGATTATTTATCTAGGTACGCAATGACCAGAGCAATACCTAATGGAAGTGCGGAGGAAGTTGCCAAATTCATGATAGAAGACGTATTGCTGAAGCATGGAGCTCCTAGAGAGTTAATTTCAGATCGAGGTCGAACCTTTATATCCAGAACATTAAAGGAAATCAACGACCTCTGCGGGACCATACATCGATTTACGTCAGCCTATCATCCACAGACCAAGGGCTTAACCGAGAGACTCAACAAGACACTCGCTGACATGTTGTCCATGTATGTCGATGTGGAGCAAAGAAACTGGGATGCAGTGCTCCCCTATGTCACCTTCGCCTATAACACCTCCCAACAAGAATCCACTGGGTTTAGCCCTTTCTACCTCATACACGGACGAGATGTAGAGACTCCACTTGACACCATCTTAGCCTACAGAGAAAACACCAGTCTGGAAGACTACGTGGAGAGTATGGTGACAAATGCTGAGGATGCACGCCAGTTGGCTCGGTTGAACATCTTACGATCACAAGAAAGAGACAAATCTCGATATGACCAGAGCCACAGACCAGTCCATTATAAGACAGGAGACCTGGTGTGGGTGTTCACGCCTGTCCGTAGACAAGGGTTGGCGGAGAAGCTCCTAAAGAGATACTTCGGCCCTTATAGGGTGAACAGACAACTCTCCAAGGTAACCTATGAGGTGGAGCCTTTGGAAAAAAGACCACGACAACGGAAAACAAAAGATATCGTCCATGTCCAGCGGATGAAGCCCTATCGGAGCCCAGGAGAGCAAATTCAGGCCTAAGAAATAAGCATAACCTTATCGGAAAAATAGGAGGCAAGTTGGGAAATTATTTTTTTATTTTTATTATTATTATTTAAAATTAATTTTGCACTTCTAGTTCGTTTCTGATTTTTGTGTGTATAATTTGTTAGTATGTTGTAAAAGCAGCGGGTCGCTGCTTGCTTTTGAGAGGGGGGTAATGTCGCTGTATAATATTTGCATATATTTTTTCAATTCATCATGTAAATTATCTTATAATAACTATTATGTAAATAGTAGCTAAAATTGTCATTATAAAAGAAGCTTGTTTTGGCATGCGGGCAGAATAAACTTTCAATAGAAAACTACCGTTTGCGTGATTCTTAATACTTCTTTACACGGAAATCCGTGACAATATCCTTTAGCCAAAAAAGATAGAAGCGTCTGCAACACGCTTATTCTTTGTTTAATCAATAAGAAGACACAATGAATCCTATTATTCAGGATATCTGTTTCTTTCCAGATACAAACAACTTCATATGTGATAGATTTTTTCATCCAGATCCAAATCTTATCTGCACAAGTTTTCGAACATATCTGCTCTTCAACAAGTGTGAAGACTATCTGACTGACCAGAGGTTAATAGGAGGATACAAAAATAAAGACATTTCATTCAAGGCTTATATTTCGAAAATTTAAAAACAATTTTATACAGAACAAATTTTAAAGCATGATGCCCTCTCAATCCCTACTTTGATAATGTTTATAATGATTTGATTATATTTTTTCTGAAGCACTGTGTAACTCTCCTAATATTGCTACTAATATTGAAGAAACGAGATTACGCTAATTCATATTTTTCTTTTATTCTAAAAAATTAATTCCATTTTAAAATAAGCAACGATATATTCACATTTATTAAGATTATCACATGAAAAAAAAAACACAAATAAACACTTTTCTTTCAATTCTTTTAAAACATTGATGATATTATAGATTATAAATGAATTATAGATCTTGGTGTATGAACTTGTATATGATACAAAATATGATATTTATTTCTATTTGATATTTTAAAACATTTGATTAGTATATCACCAGTAACTCTTTTGGTCCTACTTTTAATAGTATAAAATCCTTTGGATTTGATGATTTGGGGCTGTCTCCACGCTGGTTATTCCAGAGTAGTCCTTTGGACATTCTTTTTCCTCTTCAACCTACTCATCACAGTTTCATTCTCCTGGATCTTGCCTTCCGTGTGCATCCTTACCATCTGGCACTTCCACAACTGCATCGCAAATAGCCACATGTTTATTAAGCGCATGTTATTTCAGGTTGCATTTCCTTGTATCCCACTCTATTTGATTAATATCGGAAATGAAAATAAAACTTGTAAAATCGATCTGAAGAGCGTAAATGATATTTGACGTCGTTATGGCAACAATCATATCAAGACATGGAGATCTTCAACTATGGAGAACATTTTCCTTTCTACCTTCGCTACCCAATTTTACTTTCTGGGATTTTCCCATTGAAACGGAAAGTTGGGACGATGTTTAAGCTGCAATTCTTTGGCGTTCAGATGATTCTGCTGATGCTTAGAATCTGGTCGTTTATTCAAATAAGTGTAATGCCCCTCTACCTGACCTTTGTAGTTTCAACGACCATGCTGAAGTACGTCGTCTTCTCTCTTATCTGCAGTCGCTACCAAGCCATCTACAATGTCCTGAAGAGCATCTACAAGAACAAGTTCTTCATTCCTTCAAGACCAGGTGCACATTTCTGTGTTTTATTCTTCTTGAAAATAACATTATAGACACAAGCTTTTCTTAGTGAATTTTTCTTTTTGATAAAAATAGGAGAATTGGATAAATTTGAAGTTGATCTAATTCTCTTGTTTGTAGAGCATTTGCTTATATCTTTACATATCTCTATCTGTTGTTCGATACTCCTATGCGTTTGCATCTCTTTCAAGGATATCAACTCCCAAGCCTTACGATCAAATACCTCATCAGAGTGGAGCCAGATTGGAAGAATGTTCCAGACTATGGTGTCAACAGTAAAAACCTAAATAACATCTACAGTTTGCCTCTATTGCTGATTCTGGTGAGCCAAGTATGGCATTGCTTTGTCTACCTTATCTGGATTTTTGAACATGATTCTATTATTTTAGTACAGAATGGCTCTTTAAGCTTTTTATTATTTTGTGCAATTTTGGCTTACTCTGTGATGAGCCAGGGAGAGGCTGTAAAGAAGGAATCAGCTCGATATTTCACCATAGACAGACCTGCCCAGTGTCCTGACATGCAGCATGTCTACCTGGTCCTGCGAATTTCATGTAACCAAGGTGTTGTACCCATGGTAGGCCAATTTCTGCCTCTCACAATGGGAACGTTCTTCATGCTGATCTGTTTTGTATCCTCTTACACCTTTGTGCTTTCGAATCTTGACCTGGGAAAATCTTTCTTTTACCGTTGACTACCTATATTAATGACGATAATTTGTAAAGAATATTTAATCCTCTTGATTGCCTAATATTTATATTTAAATTATTTTATTTAATTATCTTCAATAGTTTCTCAATCACACAACAACAAAACTAAAGCTGCGAGTAAAATTGTTGTTTGTTTGGCTATCCTTGACATGGTGCAGGGCCACAATTTGATATCCCCATTAAGTTTCAATTGTGTCATGCCAAATTAGTCTATAGAATCCAACATAATTGAATAGATTAAAATGATTTTGTTCATCTATAGGAGTGGATTGTTGTATATTCCGTGAGATAACTGTATGGAAAAAAAACTGTATTTGGGAAATTTATTTACCTCAGTCCATTTAATTAATTCTCCAATTGAAGAAAGGTTTGCAGGATCGATAGTTTGTAAATAATATTTGACGTTGTTATGGCAACAACCATATGAAGTCATGGAGAGCTTCAACTATGGAGAACATTTTCCTTTCTATCTTCGCTACTCAATTTTAATTTCTGGGATTTTTCCCCTGAAACGGGAGGTTGGGACGATTTTTAAGCTGCGCTTTTCAGGCGTACAGTTGTTTCTTCTGACGCTTAGAATCTGGTCGTTTATTCAACTGAGTGCAATGCCCCTCTACCTGCTTCTTTTAGTTCCGAACACCGCCCTGAAATATGCCGTCTTCTCACTCATCTACAGCCGCTACCAAGCCATCTACAATATCCTAAAGACCATCTATACAAGCAAGTGTTTCACTCCTACAACACCAGGTGCACATTTCTGTGTTTTCTTTTTCCTTATAGCAATATCACTCACAACATCTTGTTTTTGCGAATTTTTGTATTTGATAGAAATGGGATATTTGAATGAATTTGGAGTTGATATAATTCTCTTTTTTGTAGAGCAACTACTTATCTATTTACATCTTTGTATCTATTGTTTAATCCTCTTCTGTGTTTACATATCTTTCATGAACATCAACACCCAAGCCTTAAAAGCGAACACCTCATCTGATTGGAGCCAGATTGGAAGAATGTTCCAGACTATGGTGTCAACTGTAGATAACCTAAATAACATCTACAGTTTGCCTCTATTGCTGATTCTGGTGAATCAAGTATGGCATTTCTTCATCTACCTTATCTGGATCTTTGGCGAGGACTCAGCAACTATATTACTGAGAGGACCTTTAATATTTCTATCCTTCTGGGCAGTTTTAGCTTACTCTGTGATGAGCCAGGGAGAGGCTGTAAGGAAGGAATCAGCTCGATATTTCACTATAGACAGACCTGCCCAGTGTCCTGACATGCAGCATGTCTACCTGGCCCTACGAGTTTCATGTAACCAAGGTGTTGTACCCATGGTAGGTCACTTTCTGCCTCTCACCCTGGGAACTTTCTTTATGATTGTCTGTTTTGTAGCCTCCTATATCTTTGTGCTTTCGAATCTTAATCTGGGAAATACTTTTTTTCACCATTGAATTTTAATATTTCGAAAAGAAAGATATTATATGTGTCCGTGCTTGCCTTTTTGCTTCAAGCTATTTGTATATGTATAATACAATAAAATGCGGCTTTTTATTGTAGAACGACATTTGAAAAATATCCTGCATGTGTTTCTTTTGAACGAAAAATCAAAATTTATTTCAAAGAGAAATAACGACTATTGAACTCCTTGAAATAAATTTCGATTTTTCGTTCAAAAGAAACACATGCGTGATAATTTTCAAATGTCGTTCTATTTGTATATGTATTTATTGCACTTTCTAAAATATTATTTTTAAGATCCGATATAGCTATTTGAATTATAATGTTTAGTTATATTCTACTCATTTAAATCAAATCAAGCCGTGGATAAATTTACTGTAAAACACCCATTTGAGCGCAATGTTAGTTAAAGATCATTTCCAATACTTTAGAACAAGCCCATGAGGGCCTGTGAACCCGGAATGGCTTCCTCTGATTTTTTTTTCCAATTGTATCTACAGCCTTCAAGGTGTTTCATCAATAATTCTCACATGGTATTAAATCGAATATATCAAAGAGCTAATATGACTAATCGAAATAATTTCCACATGAAATTACAATTTATTTAAATTTTTTGTTCTTATATGAATTTGACTGGGTTTCCTTAACTTTTCTTATTTTCAATATGAATCTATATATATAGATAGATAGAATATTTTCTGGGAGGTAATTGATCCATAGAAGCATAGGGCGCCTCTCCCGTCAAAATAAACGTCAAAACCTGACGCCATCTATTGACCATCGTAGCAAGCTAGCTGCCTCAGGTCGGTGACAAAGCCACAACACCAACTTTTTTGCTGACGTTTATTTTGACAGGAGAAGCGTCCTTTTCTTATATATACCCATTAAACGGAAAAGTATCAATTTTGTCTTTTTATTAAGTTACATTAGACTAAGAGTTTGTATTATATATGAATACAGCAATCACTTGTGCTTCATTGGTGAAAACAGTGCAGTAAATTTGACACTATTTTATGGACAATATATTAATTATTTTATATATTTTTATCTATTTATTCATATATTTATCATTATATAATCTTATTTATTCATATTTATATTTATTCTATATTTAACCTTATATAATCTTATATGGACATTGAAATAAAGTAGTTTCAATCTCAATCTTTCTCTGATTAGAGATCGAAATTAAAAATTATCTACAACCACAACAAAAAGCCTTTATTTAGGGTCACTGACCCTATACAGGATTCACCAGAGGTATGCATAAGAACAAAGCAGTGAGACAAAGGAAATAACGATATAGACAGAAAAAAAAGAAAAAAGAAAAACAAGAAAGAGAAAGAGGGAAGCAAGAAAAACAACACAAAAAGAGTAGCAGTGGGAAAGTGAGGAGTGAGTGTCACTTGGCCTTCTTCTTAGATATGGACTTGTGGAAACCATCAAACGCCGTAGCAATATACTTATTTTGGGTCATATTATCAATTATTGATGGAAGTGAAGCACAGAGCTGCCAAGTTTTGAGCATAAGGGTTCTTCTTTCTTCTTTCAGAGCAGAGCAATCAAAAATATAGTGAGTGATTTCATTTTTTAGTTTTGAATTACAGAAGGTACAAATCGGATCCTCACCGCAGAGCATCTTGGTGTGGTTTTCTCTAAAAAAACTTGAAAGTATTCTAACTTGTGCGAGTAGTCTTACAACTGGGAAAGGAAAATCCCCTAAAAGGTATCCCTCCGTCATGAAAGATATGTGAATGTCTTTGTAGTGAGAGAGTATAGCTTAGATTTATCCATTCTTGTAAGGTCGTTTTGTATAGATTGGTCTGCCGCTGTTTTTAAGAGCCCTGTAATCGCGCTCCTCAGCGTTTCAGGATCATCACAGGAAACAAGTGCAGGGGATCCATTCTTGTTAAGCAGATTGGTGAGCTTTTTAATGAAACCGATGGGTGTGCCCGAAGCATTAGACAGTTCCCGTGTTCTATTAAAACATATACGCGGCAATCTGTCACTGCTCATATTCAGCACCCGCAGCCAATACTTCAGGGTTAATTTTAAAGCTGTTACACTCAATGAGATACGACCGGTTTCTAATCTGATTATGTAGCCTGGAGTGTATCTGGGCAGATTCAGGAACCTACGGATAAATATGTCCAGTAAGTCTTTATGCTCTGTTGCCCACAATGGAGCGGCATACATCAGGACAGCTCTCACTATTGTATCAAAGAGTTTGATGAATTTATTGACTTTGCTTTTGATTTTATTAATTTTGGGTGTGTGGCGTTAATTGCTGTAAGTGCTTTTCCTTTAAAGTAATTTGCCGGGTGAGTAGTTGTTATTGCTGGTGTCAGAGGGAATCCCAAGTATGTATATCTTGAAGTTGTTGTTATGGGTTTATCATTCCAGAACCATCTATCCTTATTTGAGGGTTTACCTCCATTACGGAACACCATAAATCTTTGACTTGGACTCATTTAGTGTCATTGAGTTATCATCGAGATATTCTTTCAGTATTTTGATCTTCTTTTGGAGGTTCATCCTGGACTCACCTATAATTGATATGTCGTCGGCGTACAGCAATAAATGGGTATCTCCAAATTCTGGCAAATTTACACTCGGCAGGTCTGAATTATTATAAATTTCGATTAAGTCCGTGATAAATAATATAAAGAGCAGTGGGGAAAGTGGTTCTTCCTGGAGGATTCCCAAGTTTATCTTAATACTTTCCGTAAATGATCCCTTCCATCTGATAGCTATAGTTGCTTGTTCGTAGTAACTTCTGATCGTACTTATGAATTGGTAACTTATGCCTAGGTAAAATTATCTATATTCCTATGGGCATTATGGATTTAATTTCTTTAGATGGATGAGGAAATGCTGTCATCACTAACTGGTTTGTTGCTTCTCCCCAAGACAAAAAATTACACAACAATTCACTTTCAAAGAAAAATTATATTGTATAAATATATAACTTAACAGTGAAACTCATTATTTATTTATTTTTTGTAGAATTCTTCTTACTAACTGATTCATATGTTCAATATATGGCATAAAATAAAAATGTTATTAGTTTGTTTCTCTTATGTGGTTCAATGCTTCTTTTCACAATATTCAAGGCTATGCTGAAATCTTAAGCATTATCATCCCCGAAGGCTTCTTAATAGGATTATGATAGTTATAAGAAGCCTAAGATAATTTACCTATCATGTGATGTGTGGGATAAAACTACTCGCTGTTGATGCCAGGACAAACTTTGCCTCGAAACTCTTGGGCCACTCTTATTACTTAGGAAAACCAAAACATTCCCGAAATGCAATTCCCAACCAGCCAGTCCTGAACATCTATTGAACTGTATCAAATCCTCCAAAAAAGATCTCTTGGAAAACACCAGGACTATGTCGTTGTTATATACAAATTTATTCGAAGGGATTTTTTTAAAATTATTTAACAGTTGGGAGAGACACGCCATATCCACAATTTGGATAATTGCTTGTATATTTTAAATTATATACAATTAATACAATTGAACATTGGAAATCATTAAAATTAAACGTTCAATGTCAAATTTTACATATAGCAATTATAAGTAGTAGCTTGAAATATGTACAGTCAACGTTTTCGCCTCAAAATATACATCCTGCAGAATCTATTAAACTTGATGTATTGGTCTTTATTGCAAGCAGCTTGTTTTGTATTAGTCAGGTAAAGTTGGTTTTCTTCCCTTAGATCAGAAGTTAATGGACAGTCTATCAGAAGATGTTCAGGGTTTGTTGTTCGTTTCCACAAGTGCATGCAGGTGAACCAATTTTGCCAATTCTAAACAAATATGTGTTGAAGTCACCATGTCCAGTAAAAAATTGAACGTTATAGAAGTTGGGTTGAACATAGTTAGGAATTCTTGAAGGGGATAAAAATGATTACTTCTGTAGATGTGAAAGTATGCAAAGTATTTCATTTTTCTACCCTTCAATTGATGAATGCTCTGATTATTTATCAACAGCGCCTGAACGGATCATTTCTGCGAGATAAGGATAAATTTATTCGTATGTATAGTGATAATGGAGATCGTTTAAACGACTTGAGGAATAAGTAACAACAACATATCTTGCTTTGCGACATCTCTGCAAACACATAAAGATACCAAAACTCTTATTTTTCTTCCTCGTAAAATGTGATGTAGCGCTATTTCCAGTATATTTGAAATGGTGTCAGAAACTTTAGCATTTTTCTAGCTCATGTAGAGAGATAAATTAATCCAATGTCTACTGTGTGTCTACATATGAGGTCATAACAGGGAAGTTTCATCAAGGACATTGAGCGCACGGTACCTGAGCAATAAGCATAATGTGGAGTTATGACTTCGAACCACAGGAAGTATTTCTGAGGACGACAGATTAGGTATTTTATGAGAGTTTGCAGAGAAAATGCAAAAACTAGGTCCTGCGTATCTGAAGACAGGGAGCAGGTCTGTATATACCTATTGGCCATACATAGCTGAGCAGTTCTACCTCGTTGTGGAACTCTCTATTATCTCCAGTAGTCATGAAACGAGTGAAACGATCGCATTACAATAATCTATGTTTATTAAGATTATATTCCATCAGAACCAACTATACATAATACCTTCGATACCGTATTAGATGCCAATGTTTTGAAACTTGATAGTATAGATTTTTTTTTTGACAAATGATAAAACTCCGAGGTTGCGTATCTTTTATAAAACGTTTAATTAGGCTCTAGCTTTCGGGTATGGTGGCCCTTCTACAGGAGCAACGCGAATGGTGGTGAATCGTTAGTAGCTGCTATATATTTATCTAATATATTTACATCTTTACGAATTTATTCATAAAAGAACTATTAATTTATTTATATATGTTAAGTATCCAGACTATTTACATCTTTCTAAACTAAGGTGAAAACTATTATATGATAATTTAACTTATGAGATTTGAATTAGCTATGGAACAGAGTTGTGAAACAAGAGTTACTGTATTAAATATGGGGAAGTGTACGTTTAATTGCTATTTATTAGTTCTGTGTATGATTCTGGAATTTCTATATGCCTATTGATGCTGGCGTGTTTTAATGATAAAAAAGCTTCTAAATACAGTCTTTTCTGTTTGTTGTTTATATTGGTGTAAAAGGTTTTTGGGTTATTTAGGTTGAAGGTGTGACCTGTATTTTGAGTGTGTTGGAATAAAAGGGAATTTTTATCTTTTCTATTTATGGATCTGGTGTGCTCATTTATTCTATCTATTACTTGTCTGCCGGTTTCGCCTATGTACATACTATTGCATTGGTTGCATTCTATTGAGTATATTGCTTGACTGTTGTATATTGGTGAGTTATGGCTATTGTTTTTTGTTATGGGATTTCTGACTATTGCGCCTATGTTGGGTGTGTTTTCGTAATATGTCTTTATACCATATTTTCTAATTTCTCGGGCAATTGTTACGCTGTTTGGAGAGTACGGTATGATGCAAATAGATTTGTATGTTTGGCTATTGTTTGTGTTATTTGGGTTATAAAAATGCCTTAATATGAATTTTTTTGGGTATCCTGCTGTGGTGAGATATTGAATTATATTTTTAGTTTCTATTGCTTTACATGTGTTGTTGGAGCAATGTGTGTGTATCCGTTTTGTTAGGGTTTTTACTGTGTTAATTTTGTGGCTTAGTGGGCAGTATGACGAATATTGTATGAAATTGGGTTGGAATGTAGGCTTGTAATATACTGTGGAGGTGTACTGTGAGTTGTTTTTAGTAATGAGGATGTCTAGGAATGGTAAGGAATGATTGTTTTCTTTTTCTATGGTAAAGTTTAATTCACTATGGAGGCTATTAATTTCAGTTAATATATCGTTAATTTTATCTGTTTGGCAGATACAAAAAATGTCATCTATGTATCTTTTCCAGATTTGTATTATGTTAGGGAAACGGCTGACTATGGTTTGGTCTATGTGTCTCATGACTATTTCGGCTAGTGGGGAGGATAAAGGACTCCCCATAGGGGAGCCATTGGTCTGTTTGTAGTATTTAGAGTTAAATGTGAATATGTTTATTTTTAAACTTAGGCTTATCAATTTTGTGATTTTTTCAGAGGTGCTGTGATCGATACTATGTTGCGAGAGGAAATTTTTGGTGGATTCTATAATTAAAGGGTGGGGTAAACTGGGGTATAAGTTTACGACATCGAAGGAAACCATAGTGTAATTATCCCTGTAGGGGGTATGCCATATTTCTTGTATAAATGTGGGAATGGAATTAATAGTGGTGTGGCTATTGTTATCTCTGAGTATGGGCGTAAGGAACATATTTAGGAATCTTGCTAAGGGAGCTGCTGGGGAGAGATAATAGGCAACTATTGTCCTTAATGGTATACCTGTTAAGGACAATAGTTGCCTATTATCTCTCCCCAGCAGCTCCCTTAGCAAGATTCCTAAATATGTTCCTTACGCCCATACTCAGAGATAACAATAGCCACACCACTATTAATTCCATTCCCACATTTATACAAGAAATAAGGCATACCCCCTACAGGGATAATTACACTATGGTTTCCTTCGATGTCGTAAACTTATACCCCAGTTTACCCCACCCTTTAATTATAGAATCCACCAAAAATTTCCTCTCGCAACATAGTATCGATCACAGCACCTCTGAAAAAATCACAAAATTGATAAGCCTAAGTTTAAAAATAAACATATTCACATTTAACTCTAAATACTACAAACAGACCAATGGCTCCCCTATGGGGAGTCCTTTATCCTCCCCACTAGCCGAAATAGTCATGAGACACATAGACCAAACCATAGTCAGCCGTTTCCCTAACATAATACAAATCTGGAAAAGATACATAGATGACATTTTTTGTATCTGCCAAACAGATAAAATTAACGATATATTAACTGAAATTAATAGCCTCCATAGTGAATTAAACTTTACCATAGAAAAAGAAAACAATCATTCCTTACCATTCCTAGACATCCTCATTACTAAAAACAACTCACAGTACACCTCCACAGTATATTACAAGCCTACATTCCAACCCAATTTCATACAATATTCGTCATACTGCCCACTAAGCCACAAAATTAACACAGTAAAAACCCTAACAAAACGGATACACACACATTGCTCCAACAACACATGTAAAGCAATAGAAACTAAAAATATAATTCAATATCTCACCACAGCAGGATACCCAAAAAAATTCATATTAAGGCATTTTTATAACCCAAATAACACAAACAATAGCCAAACATACAAATCTATTTGCATCATACCGTACTCTCCAAACAGCGTAACAATAGCCCGAGAAATTAGAAAATATGGTATGAAGACATATTACGAAAACACACCCAACATAGGCGCAATAGTCAGAAATCCCATAACAAAAAACAATAGCCATAACTCACCAATATACAACAGTCAAGCAATATACTCAATAGAATGCAACCAATGCAATAGTATGTACATAGGCGAAACCGGCAGACAAGTAATAGATAGAATAAATGAGCACACCAGATCCATAAATAGAAAAGAAAAAAATTCCCTTTTATTCCAACACACTCAAAATACAGGTCACACCTTCAACCTAAATAACCCAAAAACCTTTTACACCAATATAAACAACAAACAGAAAAGACTGTATTTAGAAGCTTTTTTATCATTAAAACACGCCAGCATCAATAGGCATATAGAAATTCCAGAATCATACACAGAACTAATAAATAGCAATTAAACGTACACTTCCCCATATTTAATACAGTAACTCTTGTTTCACAACTCTGTTCCATAGCTAATTCAAATCTCATAAGTTAAATTATCATATAATAGTTTTCACCTTAGTTTAGAAAGATGTAAATAGTCTGGATACTTAACATATATAAATAAATTAATAGTTCTTTTATGAATAAATTCGTAAAGATGTAAATATATTAGATAAATATATAGCAGCTACTAACGATTCACCACCATTCGCGTTGCTCCTGTAGAAGGGCCACCTACCCGAAAGCTAGAGCCTAATTAAACGTTTTATAAAAGATACGCAACCTCGGAGTTTTATCATTTGTCAAAAAGATTTCACAGAGGTTAAAATATTGGGATAGTATAGATGCATGCAAATAGGAATTAGAAAAAACAGAAAATAATGAGAGAATAAGGAGCAAAATGGGACCATCTAAGGGAATTAATCATATAGAATTAAAGACAGTTTTAGAGAGTACACCATACACACACAATAAGTTACGATCTTTGAGTAATGCCATGTAGGTCCTTTAAATTTTGGTGATATATATATTGGATATATCTGATTTCAAAGTCTTAAATCTTGATTAAGGCCATGATGGATGGTCAGATCTAGGGCCTCCAATCCCGGGATCCCGTTTCCCGGGATCCCGGAGCCAAATATTGATCCCGAAATCCCGGGATTCTGCTCGAAAAATCCCGGGATTACTGGTTAGTGCATGAAAACCAGCGCAAAAATATATTTTTCTTATCTAGCATTTTGGTAATCAAACAGATGATGAGATAGCACACTTTTGACGTTTTGTTTATACAGCTGCATTTCGGGTCTTTTTTTTAGTAATTTCCGCACTGAAACCATTTTGGGCTGCTGTGGCGGCTATCTGTAGACGCGACGCTACGCCTTTGACTGCAGAAGCAACAGTAAAGTTTCTTCTAGAGGAGCTGCAAGCACAATCTCATTCTCTCAGCAAAGATCTGCCAAAATATTTTCAAAAGAGAATTTTACCAGAGTGATGCAATAAAACATCTTTAGTCCTCCAATATCTGCACAATCCGCAAGCACAGTTAGAAAAAAAAGAAGATGGTCAAAGACTTTAGCGTGAAATTGCTTTTGCGTCTTAAACCGTTACAGGGACAAATGGCCGAAGTAAGAATTCAGGCTGATGATTCGCAACTTCCTCGAAGTTTACAAGAACGCCATGAGCCATCACAATAGAATGACCATCTTACAATTGAGCGCCGATTGCAAGCAGCTATTGAGGCTGCCTCTTCAACTTCAATTGCAATACCTACACCAGACTCCGCATCCTACTCAACTATGATTAACCACGAACTTAATATTGCTGCTCAGTCAGGCAAACGAGGACCCCATTTAGAGAGTGTGTATCAATACTTGCTGACAATTCCTCCAACGTCTGTGGAATCGGAAAAAGTATTCACCTCTTCTGGATACCTATGCAATAAGATACGTTCTAGTTTGCATGATGACACTCTTGAAAAATTATATTTCCTACGCTCAAATCTTTCTAGAAATTGAATTTTTATCCTTAAAATAAAGTAATTCATGGTTTTTAAAACGGTGCTGTCTTCTTTCTAAACATTAATACATAGTTGGGCAAAATGCAATAATGATTACATTTTCTATAATCACAATTGCAAATAATCATGATTACATTGGCTATAATTACAATTACAAGTAATTGTAATCAAAATTGCTATAATTATATATAGAATTACGAATAATTATGTTTACATTCTAATGCAATTAATTTTTTTTTGCAAAGTAATCGTAATCACAAGGTAATGTATTACTTTGAATGGATAACTGCCCAACACTGTATTAAGAGATGTGGTCTAAGAGTTCCGAGAACAGTAATTTTTTTCCAGATGTGTGTACAGTAATTGAGAGATAATTTCAAACTGTAACCCAAAAGCAATGATTTAGTTCACAAGCAGGCGCAAAATATATGGCTTTCAGGTTGTTTTCATCGAAGTAAGTTCCACGTCATTGGCACTATATAAAAGAAAAAATTAAAAATATAACGAACGAAACGATATACCTTTTGGCGTAGAAAGACGAAAATGTTTTTCAATCCCGGGATATCCCGGGATCCCGGGATTGAGAAAAAAGCAATCCCGAATCCCGGGATTGAAAATATGTACCGGGATTGGAAGCCCTAGTCAGATCAGATTATAAGATATAAGTATGGCCAACAAAGTCGGAATTCCAGTCACACAGAAGACTGAGTTTCCAGAGCTAGCGCCCCGAAGCCTTTTTCAGAGATTAATACCTGAAAGTACGTTCCTTAGAAATCTCTGCATTGTTTCTGTGATGGAAATGAGATAAGGTTATCCATCGCTGTTCCCTAAACTCAGGATGCCTACACCCAGGTGAATCTAGTGACATCAATACCAGCTCATACTATACTGAAAACCTTACAAGAGGAAATGTAGTGAGTCATAATACCAGAGGCGTTCTGGCTTGTTGTGGATCTTCCCATTATATCCTTTAGACAAAAATGAGAGAAGCGTCTGCAACATCCTATTCCTCAGGATATCTGTTTCTTTCCAGATACAAACAACTTCCTATGTCATACATTTTTTCATCCAGATCCAAATCTTATCTGAACAAGCTTTCGATAATTTCCGCTCTTCAACAAGTGTGAAGATTATCTGGCTGACCAGAGGTTAATAGTAGGATACAAAAATAAAGACATTTCACTCAAGGCTTATATTTCAAAATTTTAAAAACAATTTTGCCAAAAACAAATTTTTAAGTGTGATGCCACTTCAATCCCTACTTTGATAATGTGTATAATGAATTGATTTTATTTTTTTCTGAAGCACTGTATAACTCTCCTAATATTGCTCCTAATATTAAAGAAACTAGCTTATGTATAGCTTATATATATAAAGAAACTACAATGTCCTGAAGAGCATCTACAAGAACAAGTTCTTCATTCCTTCAAGACCAGGTGCACATTTCTGTGTTTTATTCTTCTTGAAAATAACATTATTGACACAAGCTTTTTTTAGTGAATTTTTCTTTTTGATAAAAATAGGAGAATTGAATAAATTTGAAGTCGATATTATTCTCTTGTTTGTAGAGCATTTGCTTATATCTTTACATATCTCTATCTATTGTTCGATACTCCTATGCGTTTGCATCTCTTTCAGGGATATCAACTCCCAAGCCTTACGATCAAATACCTCATCAGAGTGGAGCCAGATTGAAAGAATGTTCCAGACTATGGTATCAACTGTAGATAAACTAAATACCATATACAGTTTGCCTCTATTGCTGATTCTGTTGAGCCAAGTATGGCATTGCTTTGTCTACCTTATCTGGATTTTTGAACATGATTCTATTATTTTAGTACAGAATGACTCTTTAAGCTTTTTATTATTTTGTGCAGTTTTGGCTTACTCTGTGATGAGCCAGGGAGAGGCTGTAAGGAAGGAATCAGCTCGATATTTCACCATAGACAGACCTGCCCAGTGTCCTGACATGCAGCATGTCTACCTGGCCCTGCGAATTTCATGTAACCAAGGTGTTGTACCTATGGTAGGCCAATTTCTACCTCTCACAATGGGAACGTTCTTCATGCTGATCTGTTTTGTATCCTCTTACCCCTTTGTGCTTTCGAACCTTGACCTGGGAAAATCTTTCTTTTACCGTTGACTACCTATATTAATGGCGATAATTTGTAAAGAATATTTTATCCTCTTGATTGCTTAATATTTCTATTTAAATTTTATTATTCAAATTATCTTCAATAGTTACTTAATCACACAACAACAAAACTGAAGCTGCGAGTAAAATTGTTGTTTGTTTGGCCATCCTTGACATGGCGCAGGGCCACAATTTGATATCCCCATTAAGTTTCAATTGTGTCATGCCAAATTAGTCAATAGAATCCAACATAATTGAATAGATTAAAATGAAATTGTTCATCTATAGGAGTGGATTGTTGTATATTCCGTGAGATAACTGTATGGAAACAAACTGTATTTGTGAAATTTTTTTACCTCAGTCCATTTAATTAATTCTCCAATTGAAGAAAGGTTTGCAGGATCGATAGTATGTAAATAATATTTGACGTTGTTATGGCAACAACCATATGAAGTCGTGGAGAGCTTCAACTATGGAGAACATTTTCCTTTCTATCTTCGCTACTCAATTTTATTTTCTGGGATTTTTCCCCTGAAACGGGAGGTTGGGACGATTTTTAAGCTGCGCTTTTTAGGCGTACAGTTGTTTCTGCTGACGCTTAGAATATGGTCGTTTATTCAACTGAGTGCAATGCCCCTCTGCCTGCTCCTTTTAGTTCCGAACACCGCCCTGAAGTACGTCGTCTTTTCACTCATCTACAGCCGCTACCAAGCCATCTACAATATCCTAAAGACCATCTATGCAAGCAAGTGTTTCACTCCTACAACACCAGGTGCACATTTCTGTGTTTTCTTTTTCCTTATAGTAATATTACTCACAACATCTTGTTTTTGTGAATTTTTATATTTGATAGAAATGGGATATTTGAATGAATTTGGAGTTGATATAATTCTTTTTTTTGTAGAACAGCTACTTATCTATTTACATCTTTGTATCTATTGTTTAATCCTCTTCTGTGTTTACATATTTTTCAGAAACATCAATACTCAAGCCTTAAAAACGAATACCTCATCTGATTGGAGCCAGATTGGAAGAATGTTCCAGACTATGGTGTCAACTGTAGATATCCTAAATGACAACTACAGTTTGCCTCTATTGCTGATTCTGGTGAATCAAGTGTGGCATTTCTTTATCTACCTTATCTGGATCTTTGGCGAGGACTCGTTTACTATATTACTGAGAGGACCATTAATATTTCTATCATTCCTGGCAATTTTAGCTTACTCTGTGATAAGCCAGGGAGAGGCTGTAAGGAAGGAATCAGCTCGATATTTCACCATAGACAGACCTGCCCAGTGTCCTGACATGCAGCATGTCTACCTGGCTCGTGTAGCGGTAGCGTGTAGCTCGTGTAGAGAGATAAATTTATCCAATGTCTACTGTGTGTCTACATATGAGGTCATAACAGGAAAGTTTCATCAAGGACATTGAACGCACGGTACCTGAGCAATACGCATAATGTGGAGTTATGACTTCGAACCACAGGAAGTATTTCTGAGGACGACAGATTAGATATTTTATGAGAGTCTGCAGAGAAAATGCAAAAACTAGGTCCTGCGTGTCTGAAGACAGGGAGCAAGTCTGTATATACCTATTGGCCATACATAGCTGAGCAGTTCTACATCGTTGTGACACTCTCCATTATATCCAGTAGTCATGAAACGAGTGAAACGATCGCATTACAATATATCTATGTTTATTAAGATTATATTCCATTAGACCCAACTATACATAATACTTTCGATACCGTATTAGATGCCAATGTTTTGAAACTCGATAGTATAGATGCATGCAAATAGGAATTCGAAAGAACTGCAAATAATGATGGAATAAGAAGAAAAAATAAGGCCATCTAAGGGAATTAATCATATCAAATTAAAGACAGTTTTAGATAGTACACCATACAAGAAGTGACGACCTTTGAGCAATGCCATGTAAGTCCTTCAAATTTTGGTGATATAAATCGGATATATCTGATTTCAAAGTCATAAATCTTGATTAAAGCCATGATGGATGGGTCAGATCAGATTATAAGATATAAGTATGGCCAACAAACTCACAATTCCTATCACATCGAAGACTGAGTTTCCAGAGCTATCGCCCTGGAGACTTTTTCAGAGATTAATAGCTGAAAGGACGTTCCTTAGAAATTTCTGCATTGTTTCTGTGATGGAAATGAGATAAGGTTATCCATCGCTGTTCCCTAAACTCAGGATGCCTACACCCAGGTGAATCTAGTGACATCAATACCAGCTCATACTATACTGAAAACCTTACTAGAGGAAATGTAGTCAGCCACAATACCAGAGGCGTTCTGCCTTGTTGTGGATCTTCCCATTATATCCTTTAGCCAAAAAGGATAGAAGCGTCTGCAACACGCTTATTCTTTGCTTAATCAATGAGAAGACACAATGCATCCTATTCCTCATAATATCTGTTTCTTTCCAGATACAAACAACTTCATGTGTGAAAGTTTTTTCATCCAGATTCAAATCTTATCTGCACAAGCTTTCGATCATCTCCGCTCTTCAACAAGTGTGAAGACTATCTGAATGACCAAAGGTTATAATAGGAGAATACAAAAATAAATACATTTCACTCAAGGTGCATATTTCAAAATTTTGAAAACAATTTTACTCAAAACAAATTTTTAAGTCTGATGCCACTTCAATCCCTACTTTGATAATGTTTATAATGAATTGATTATATATTTTTCTGAAGCACTTTGTAACTTTCCTAATATTGCTACTAATATTAAAGAAACTAGCTTACGCTAATTCATATTTTACTTCTTTTCTGAAAATAAATTCCATTTAAAATAAACAACGATATATTCACATTTATAGATTATCACATTAAAACACAAATAAACACTTTTGTTTCAATTTTTTTTGAAACATTGATGAGATTATAGATTATAAATGAATTATAGATCTTGGTGTGTGAACCTGAATATGATACAAAATATGATATCTATTTCTTTTTGATATTTTAAAACATTTGGTTAGTATATCACCAGTAACTCTTTTGGTCCTACTTTTGATAGTATAAAATCCTTTGGATTTGATGATTTGGGGCTGTCTCCACGCTGGTTATTCCCAAGGTAGTCCCTTGGACATTCGTTTTCCTCTTCAATCTGCTCATCACAGTTTCATGCTCCTGGATCTTGCCTTCCGTGTGCGACCTTACCATCTGGCACTTCCACAACTGCATCGCAAATAGCCACATGTTTATTAAAAGCATGTTATTTTAGGTTGCATTTCCTTGTATTCCACTCTATTTGAATAATATCGGAAATAGAAATAAAGCTTGTAAAATCGATCTGAAGAGCGTAAATAATATTGATATAATTATTCGACGTCATTATGGCAACAATCATATCAAGACATGGATATCTTCAACTACGGAGAACATTTTCCTTTCTACCTTCGCTACCCAATTTTACTTTCCGGGATTTTCCCATTGAAACGGAAAGTTGGGACGATGTTTAAACTGCAATTCTGTGGCGTCCAGATGATTCTGCTGATGCTTAGAATCTGGTCGTTTATTCAACTAAGTGTAATGCCCCTCTACCTGACCTTTGTAGTTTCAAAGACCATCCTGAAGTACGTCGTCTTCTCTCTTATCTGCAGTCGCTACCAAGCCATCTACAATGTCCTGAAGAGCATCTACAAGAACACGTTCTTCATTCCTTCAAGACCACATGCACATTTCAGTGTTTTATTCTTCTTGCAAATAACATTATTGACACAAGCTTGTTTTAGTGAATTTTTCGTTTTGATAAAAATAGGAGAATTGGATAAATTTGAAGTTGACCTAATTATCTTGTTTATAGAGCATTTGCTTATCTCCTTACATATCTCTATCTATTGTTCGATACTCCTATGCGTTTGCATCTCTTTCAAGGATATCAACTCCCAAGCCTTACGATCAAATACCTCATCAGAGTGAAGCCATATTGGAAGAATGTTCCAGACTATGGTGTCAACTGTAGATAACCTAAATAACATCTACAGTTTGCCTCTATTGCTGATTCTGGTGAACCAAATGTGGCATTGCTTTGCCTACCTTATCTGGGTTTTGAACATGATTCTATTATTTTAGTAAAAAATGGCTCTTTAAGCTTTTTATTATTTTGTGCAGTTTTGGCTTACTCTGTGATGAGCCAGGGAGAGGCTGTAAGGAAGGAATCAGCTCGATATTTCACCATAGACAGACCTGCCCAGTGTCCTGACATCCAGCATGTCTACCTGGCTCTACGAGTTTCAAGTAACCAAGGTGTTGTACCCATGGTAGGTCACTTTCTACCTCTCACTATGGGAACTTTCTTTATGATTGTCTGTTTTGTATCTTCCTATATATTTGTGCTTTCGAATCTTAATCTGGGAAATACTTTTTTTCACCATTGAAATTTAATATTTCGAAAAGAAATATATCATACGTGTATGTGCTTACTTTTTTGCTTCAAGCTATTTGTATATGTATAATGCGGCTTTTGGTTGTAGAACGACATTTGAAAAATATCCCGCATGTGTTTCTTTTGAACGAAAATTCGAAATTTATTTCAAAGAGAAATAACGACTATTGAACTCCTTAAAATAAATTTCGATTTCAAAAGAAACACATGCGGGATAATTTTCAAATGTCGTTCTATTTGTATATGTATTTATTGCACTTTCTAAAAGAATATTTTTAAGGCCCAATATAGCTATTTGAATTATATAGTCTAGTGATATTCGACGTATTTAAACCAAATCAGGCCGTGGATAAATTTACTGTAAAACACCCATTTGAACGCAATGTTAGTTTAAGATCATTTCCAATACTTTAGAACAAGCCCAAGAATGGCTTCCTCTGATTATTTTTTTCAATTGTATCTACAACCTTCAAGGTGTTTTATCAATAATTCTCACAAATGGTATTAAATCGAATATATCAAAGAGCTAATATGACAAATCGAAATAATTTCCACATGAAAGTTTTATAATCTATAAGTTTGATTACCAACAAGTTTTTTTTTCTCGATAAGTTTTATCATCACTAAGTTTATTATCTTTAAGATTATTTATCAAAAGTAAGATTTTCTACCTATTAATTGCGCACAAGTCAAAGTTATTTTTATCATTTATCTACATAACCCAATTTTATATTAAAGAACATAAAAAGCCACTTTTGTTCGAGAAAAAGTAATATCAGTACCTAGGATGACGCTACTATCTAGAAATACTTGTATTACAACAGCAAAAAGCTTTATTAAGACCTTTTAGACTTATATAGATTCTCCAAGAAGAAATGTAGAATACACGCATTTGTACACGCTCAGTGCATTTTACAGGATATCAAATGAAAGAAAAATAGAAAGGAATGACTTAGCACAAACTTATATACAAGCAGTTAAGAACGAGCAGCTCTTAAAGAACAATAAATATCAGAATTGACAGAAAAAAAAACATACACAATTATAAGGCATGAATACAGTTTTATACATGGATGGATCAAGGGTAGAGGGTTGTCTATAGTCGGGGTATAAAGTCTTAGAGGTAAATTAATATGTTCATTCACCCAGTTGCTCAGTAAAAGCCACCGTATTCATTAAGTTGTTTCGAATATTACTTGCAGCTCTATCAAATTTAAAATATCTAAAAGTAAAGTTCAGCCAGCGCAGTATTAAGCCAGTTAGACACGTGTTGAGAGTTGGGTTGGAACATAAGGGAATCGCCCAGCAATTATTTAATGTATTCCATCATGAGAGGGCAGTAGGTTGTGCAGTATGTGTTTAATTTCATCTTGTATTATATCTTTAATACACTATAATGCGGCCTATGATTGTAGAACGATATTTTACAATTATCCCGCATGTGTTTTTTTTAAACAGAAAATCGAAATTTATTTTAAGGAGAAATAACGATTATTTCTAACCTTTGGGATGAAGTATGAAAGGATGAATATTGAAGAGTAATGATAAACGGAAAAATAAAAGTGTCCAGGAATGGGAATCAAACACACAAAGTGTCCCTGGACACTTTTATTTTTCCGTTTATCATTACCCTTCACAATTCATCCTTTCCTACTTTATCCCTAAGGTTAGAAATAATCGTTATATCCCCTTAAAATAAATTTCGATTTTTCGTTCAAAAGAAACACATGCGGGATAATTGTCAAATGTCGTCCTACTATTATATCTTTGCAAAAGTCAAAAGTTGTGGGGCAATTAGGTTTCCAAAGTTTTGACCAATTCTCGGGGAATATATCCAGGAGAGTCCAAGTTGTGCTATGAAAGGTTTGGGTGAGTATATAAACAACAAAATGAAGATGTTCAAAGAATTGCATTTCCACATTTTATCTAAATACTACATTCTTCTACCGTTAAATAGGTATTTTATGTCAAATTGATTTTTCCGACATTCTGCAATCATTTTTTAATATTTTTATTGATCATAATTGCTTGTCTTTTATAAAATAAACTATATTTAAATAGAGTAATTATTCAATATATGAATGGTATCACATTATGAAAATAACGCAAATTGATCACTTTTCTTTTACTTCACACACACACAAATCTTTATCAAGTCTACCGTTCTTATTCAGATTCACCACAGGAAGAAAGGAATCATAGATGGAGCTTCTGTACTCCAGGTAGCCCAGCACCCAACAACAGCCTCCAGTTCCGGCTCATGTCCAATGGCCAAACGTTCCTTTGTGCATACGTCATGGTTAGCGAATCACGGAACAGGCTAGTCTTTTCTTTTACTTCTTTCAAAACTATAGATGATTTATATATTTGTTAAACTTTTATATGAAATAAAATATTGTAATATAATGACGAGAGAGTTTTGAAAACGCCGTGGTAGCAAGCAGGGTCAGTTCGACCAAATATGTTCACCCCAAGAATAGCTGAGGTGGTGGACGGATGAGTCAAGAAGGAAAAGGCTCATCTGGTCAATGGTGAATTCGTCCTTCCTGTTGTTGAATGTTGGATGATGTATGTTACTTGCTGTTCTTCATAATATACGAAGGTGAATAAGGAACAGTTGAACAGAGATCCTTATCGAACCTGCTTGTTTGTTTGGCCATCCTTGACATGGCGCAGGGCCACAATATGATATCCCCATTAAGTATCAATTGTGTCATTCCAAATTAGTCAATAGAATCCTACATAATTGATTAGATTAAAATGAAATTTTTAATATGATGCACTAGCGCGCCATCTGTTATCAAAATTCGAAACTATTTTAAAGGCGTAAGATTCTTTTTGAAATTAAACAATTTCTACTGCCCTTACTGCAATGGAAAAATTAAAGGGAGGGTCTGGCTCATCAGTGGTGAACCCTCCCAGCGGTTTCGCCAGTTTAATCTACCATACCGCTGTTATATTGCATTTTTGGAACTTCCTTTTATAGTGATACTGATGCTAGACTCTTGGAATGGGTATTTTAGAAGAACTATGGACATAGGCTTTTAGGACAGTAGAATTAAATACTGGGAGGGTTCACCACTAATGAGCCAGACCCTCCCTTTAATTTTTCCATTGCAGTAAGGGCAGTAGAAATTATTTAATTTCAAAAAGAATCTTACGCTTTTAAAATTGTTTCGAATTTTGATAACAGATGGCGCGCTAGTGCATCATATTATAAATGCTCTAATAAAATATACAATTTGATATTTGCGAAAGAGCGATTGCTTGAAGCATATTATGTATTTATAAATGTATATAATTCTACTGTCCTCAAAGCTTAAGTCCATAG
This sequence comes from Cordylochernes scorpioides, assembly GCA_030710605.1. Taxonomy (NCBI): domain Eukaryota; kingdom Metazoa; phylum Arthropoda; class Arachnida; order Pseudoscorpiones; family Chernetidae; genus Cordylochernes; species Cordylochernes scorpioides. Next base: position 3,459,012 of record CP092880.1, read on the forward strand.
TTCTAAAATACCCATTCCAATAGTCTACCAACAGTATCATTATAAATGGAAGTTCCAAAAAAAGCAATAAAACAGCGGTATGGTAGATTAAACTGGCGAAACCGCTGCGAGGGTTCACCACTGATGAGCCAGACCCTCCCTTTAATTTTTCCATTGGAGTAAGGGCAGTAGAAATTGTTTAATTTCAAAATGAATCTTACGCCTTTAAAATAGTTCGAATTAAAATAAAATTGTTCATTAATAGGAGTGGATTGTTGTATATTCCGTGAGATAACTGTATAGAAAAAAAAAACTGTATTTGTGAAATGTATTTACCTCAGTCCATTTAATTAATTCTCCAATTGAAGAAAGGTTTGCAGGATCGATAGTAGGTAAGTAAAATTTGACGTTGTTATGGCAACAACCATATGAAGACATGGAGATCTTCAACTATGGAGAACATTTTCCTTTCTACCTTCGCTACCCAATTTTACTTTCCGGGATTTTCCCATTGAAACGGAAAGTTGGGACGATGTTTAAACTGCAATTCTGTGGCGTTCAGATGATTCTGCTGATGCTTAGAATCTGGTCGTTTATTCAACTAAGTGTAATGCCCCCCTACCTGATCTTTGTAGTTCCAACGACCATCCTGAAGTACGTCGTCTTCTTTCTTATCTGCAGTCGCTACCAAGCTATCTACAATGTCCTGAAGAGCATCTACAAGAACAAGTTCTTCATTCTTTCAAGACCAGGTGCACATTTCAGTGTTTTATTCTTCTTGAAAATAACATCATTGACACAAGCTTGTTTTAGTGAATTTTTCTATTCGATAAAAATAGGAGAATTGGATAAATTTGAAGTTGATCTAATTCTCTTGTTTGTAGAGCATTTGCTTATCTCTTTACATATCTCTATCTATTGTGCAATACTCCTATGCATTTGCATCTCTTTTAAGGATATCAACTCCCAAGCCTTACGATCGAATACCTCATCAGATTGGAGCCAGATTGAGAATAAGGAGAAATTCTGTACTCTTGTAATAAGATAAAATAAATCCTTGTGTATGTGATTCTAGTTTCCATGTGTTAATCTACACCTTTATTTCTTTTAATTGAGTGGCACATTTTTTTTTTTTGGAAAACACTAACATATGTCTAATCTAAACCACGTGTTTAAATTTTATATTTTAATTTTAGGTATTCAAATTAAAAATATATATAATTTTGCGAACAGCATGTGGATGGTGAACTAGTTACATAAATACATGGCCCTTGTAGAGTTACTTTAGGATAAATCAGGTATAAGTAATAGAATTCTAGGTTGACCTTAAATTTAAACTACGCCATATAAGATAAATCTAGGAAATGGACCTGAGATTTCCTTTCTGGATTATACAATACTATGATCATTTATGAAGTAATCTTTAGAACTAACTCTAATATCGGTTACATACTAGTACTAAATGCAATCTTAATAATTCAACCACAATGTATAAAATATTTTCGCATTGTAACAACTATAAATGTAATCATTAAATCATTCAATATAATGATATCTATTACAAAGTAAATTATACCATAATCACTATGAATAAGCAATTTCTGAGCTAGCATTTCTTGGGCTTAAAGATATATATCTTACGATTTCTATTAAAAAGTATATCGGGCAATTGGTTTTAAACAACGACAAAATAATATAGCCCTTTACAATATCAGAATGTGATTTTGTCAATATTATTTAATATTTCCCGGAATATGTAATAGGTTTCGATTGTGTCATGCGCCTAACATTTATTCAATAGATTCCGGATTTCCTAGTTGAAAGAATGAGATATGACACTATGCATCTATATAGGAATAAATTAGATTGGAATAGAGATGGAGGTATAGATATTTATTGCATGGGATACCTGGATATGAAATAAATTTAATTTTATAAATGAAACTCTTACTAGCTGTTATGTTTCTATTATAGGTTGAATATTAATAGTGAGAGTTATTTAATAAGAAATTGTACTTTATATATATTTAGATATCTTTAAAGATAAATGAAAGCTACACCATTTTTATGCTACTATAATTATTTTATTCTTTTCACAATTCTTGCACACGTGCACATTATATAACAAACATTTTGTTCTCTACAAGATGATGATAAAAACGTTCGATTCGTTTCGAATCAAAACAGAGTAAAGTAATAATATATCACTGATATATTATCTTTAAACAAAACAGATCACTACCCGCTCTAGACATTTAATTAATTTCCCAATTGAAGAAAAGTTTGCAGAATCGATCCTAGTGCGTAAATGATATTTGACGTCGTTATGGCAACAATCATATCAAGACATGGAGAACTTCAACTATGGAGGACATTTTCCTTTCTACCTTCACTACTCAATTTTATTTTCTGGGATTTTCCCATTAAAAAGGAAAGTTGGGACGATGTTTAAGCTGCAATTATTTGGCGTCCAGATGATTCTTTTGACGCTTAGAATCTGGTCGTTTATTCAACTGAGTGTAATCCCCCTCTACCTGACCTTTGTAGTTCCCACGACCATCCTGAAGTTCCTTGTCTTCTCTCTTATCTGCAGTCGCTACCAAGCCATTTACAATGTCTTGAAGGCCATCTACAATAGAAAGTGCTTTACTCCTTCAAAACCAGGTGCACATTACGGAGTTTTCTTTTTCTTAAACGTAATATTTCTGACATCATCTTTCCTTAGCAAATATTGGTATTTGATGGAATCGGGAGATTTGGGTAAATTTGGAGTTGATTTAGTTCTCTTGTTTGTTGAACAAATGTTTATCTGTATTCACATATGTATTTATTGCTTCATCCTTCTCTGCGTGTGGAAATCTTTCAAGAAAATTAACTGTCAAGCGTTACGATCAAAGACCTCATTAGAGTGGAGCCACATTGGAAGAAAATTCCAGAATATTGTAACAACTGTAGATGACCTGAATGATGTCTATAGCATGCCTCTATTGCTTATTCTGGTGAACCAAGTATGGAACCTTTTCATATATCTTATCTGGATCTTTGGAGATGATTCTGTGACTTCAGTACAGAATGGCTCTTTAATATTTTTATTCCTCTGGGCAGTTTTGGCTTATTTTGTGATGAGCAAGGGAGAGGCTGTAAGGAAGGAATCAGCTCGATATTTCACCATAGACAGGCCTGCCCAGTGTCCTGACATGCAGCATGTCTACCTGGCTCTACGAGTTTCATGCAACCAAGGTGTTGTACCCATGGTAGGTCACTTTCTACTTCTCACCCTGGGAACTTTCTTTATGATTGTCTGTTTTGTAGCCTCCTAGCCATCTTTGTGCTTTCAAATCTTAATCTGGGATATTCTTTCTTTCACCGTTGATTCTCTTTAATAATGGCAATGACTTGAAAATAGAAATGTAATTGGTTTGATAGTTTTTTACCTTTATATCCATAATAGGTATTATAGCCTATTTTTATCGCACTTAAAATATTTTATTCAAAATCAGATATATTTAGTTATTTATAAGGTCCATTCACACAAACTAACTCAGGCTATGATAAAAATCACTGTAAATCACCCAATCCAACGCAGCATTATTTCTGTGTGTATGTCACAATAAAATAAACCTATTAGAGTGTCTGACCTTAAATATGTGTTCCAAAGATGTTAAATTTGTCTACTGAGTGTCTATATATGAGGTCAAAACAGGAAAGTTTCATCAAGGACATTGAGCTCACGGCACCTGAGCAATAGGCATAATGTGGAGTTATGACTTCGAACCACAGGAAGTGTTTCTGAGGACGACAGATTAGATATTTTATGAGAGATTGCAGAGAAAATGCGAAAACTAGGTCCTGCGTGTCTGAAGACAGGGAGCAGGTCTGTATATGCCTATTAGCCATACATAGCTGAGCAGTTCTACCTCTTTGTGGAACTCCCCATTATTTTCAGTAACCATAAAACGAGTGAAACGATCGCATTAAACAATGGATCTCTGTTTATTAAGATTATATTCCATCAGACCCAACTATACATAATACTTTCGATACCGTATTAGATGCCAATGTTTTGAAACTTGATAGTATAGATGCATGCAAATAGGAATTAGAAAAAACTGCAAATAATGAGGGAATAGGAAGAAAAATAAGGCCATCTAAGGGAATTAATCATATTGTCGCGGAGATAAATAAAGCAAGGGCAAGTTTGGGGATAATTAATTTATTATAAGGGGTATTTATAGGGAGAGAGAGAAAGTACAACTTACCCCAAGTTAAAGATAATCCTAATGAGCGACGTCAGCCCCCCCCCCCCCGACCAGATTCCGAGAACCCCTCACACCCGTGGTCCCCACCCCCTGAGTCCAGGGATGATTGACAGGCGTCCCATGGGGCCTCTCGTGGTTGCAGCCGCTGAGCCACATGACAATATCGAATTAATGACAGTTTTAGATAGTACACCATACAAGAAGTTACGACCTTTGAGTAATGCCATGTAGGTCCTTCAAATTTTGGCGATATATATTGGACATATCTGATTTCAAAGTCTTAAATCTTCATCAAAGCCATGGTGTGGGTCAAATAAGATTATAAGATATAAGGATGGCCAACAAAGTCGGAATTCCGATCACACGGAAGACTGAGTTTCCAGAGCTATCGCGCAGGAGCCTTTTTCAGAGATTAATAGCTGAAAGGACGTTCCTTAGAAATTTCCACAATGTTGTGATGGAAATGAGACTAGGTTATCCATCGCTGTCCCCTAAACTCAGGATGACTACACTCAGGTGAATCTTCTGACATCAATACCAGCTCATACTATACTGAAAGCCTTACTAGAGGAAATGTAGTGAGGCATATTAGTAGAGACATTTCTCCTTGTTGTGGATCTTCCCATTATATCCTTTAGTCAAAAAAGATAGAAGCGTCTGCAACATGCTTGTTCTTTGTTTAATCAATGAGAAGACACAATGCATCCTATTCCTCAGGATATCTGTTTCTTTCCAGATACAAACAACTTCCTATGTGATAGATTTTTTCATCCAGATCCAAATCTTATCTGCACAAGTTTTCGATCATATCTCCTCTTCAACAAGTGTGAAGACTATCTGACTAACCAGAGGTTAATAGGAGGATACAAAAATAAATACATTTCACTCAAGGCTTATATTTCAAAATTTGAAAACAATTGTGTGAAAAACATTAAGTGTGATGCCACTTCAATCCCTACTTTGATAATGTTTATAATGAATTGATTTTATTTTTTTCTGAAGCATTGTATAACTCTCCTAATATTGCTAATAATATCAAAGAAACTAACTTATGCTAATTCATATTTTTCTTTTCTTCTAAAAAGAAACGACGATACATTCACATTTATTAGATTATCACACTTTTCTTTCAATTCTTTTAAAACATTGAGGAAAATATAGATTATAAATGAATTATAGATCTTGGTGTATGAACTTGTATATGATACAAAATATGATATCTCTTTCTATTTGATATTTTAAAACATTTGGTTAGTATATCACCAGTAACTCTTTTGGTCCTACTTTTAATAGTATAAAATCCTTTGGATTTGATGATTTGGGGCTGTCTCCACGCTGGTTATTCCCAGGGTAGTCCCTTGTAAATTCTTTTTCCTCTTCAACCTACTCATTACAGTTTCATTCTCCTGGATCTTGCCTTCCGTGTGCATCCTTACCATCTGGCACTTCCACAACTGCATCGCAAATAGTCACATGTTTATTAAAAGCATGTTATTTTAGGTTGCATTTCCTTGTATCCCACTCTATTTGATTAATATCGGAAATGAAAATAAAGCTTGTAAAATCGATCTGAAGAGCGTAAATAATATTGATATAATTATTCGACGTCGTTATGGCAACAATCATATCAAGACATGGATATCTTCAACTACGGAGAACATTTTCCTTTCTACCTTCGCTACCCAATTTTACTTTCTGGGATTTTCCCATTGAAACGGAAAGTTGGGACGATGTTTAAACTGCAATTCTTTGGCGTCCAGATGATTCTGCTTATGCTTAGAATCTGGTCGTTTATTCAACTAAGTGTAATGCCTCTCTACCTGACCTTTGTAGTTTCAACGACCATCCTGTAGTACGTCGTCTTCTCTCTTATCTGCAGTCGCTACCAAGCCATCTACAATGTCCTGAAGAGCATCTACAAGAACAAGTTCTTCATTCCTTCAAGTCCAGGTGCGCATTTCAGCGTTTTATTCTTCTTGCAAATAACATTATTGACACAATCTTTTTTTAGTGAATTTTTCGTTTTGTTAAAAATAGGAGAATTGGATAAATTTGAAGTTGATCTAATTCTCTTGTTTGTAGAGCATTTGCTTATCTCTTTACATATCTCTATCTATTGTTCGATACTCCTATGCGTTTGCATCTCTTTCAAGGATATCAACTCTCAAGCATTACGATCAAATACCTCATCAGAGTGGAGCCAGATAGGAAGAATGTTCCAGACTATGGTGTCAACTGTAGATAACCTAAATAACATCTACAGTTTGCCTCTATTGCTAATTCTGGTGAACCAAGTGTGGCATTGCTTTGCCTACCTTATCTGGATTTTTGAACATGATTCTATTATTTTAGTAAAAAATGGCTCTTTAAGCTTTTTATTATTTTGTGCAGTTTTGGCTTACTCTGTGATGAGCCAGGGAGAGGCTGTAAGGAAGGAATCAGCTCGATATTTCACCATAGACAGACCTGCCCAGTGTCCTGACATGCAGCATGTCTACCTGGCCCTGCGAGTTTCATGTAACCAAGGTGTTGTACCTATGGTAGGCCAATTTCTGCCTCTCACAATGGGAACGTACTTCATGCTGATCTGTTTTGTAGCCTCTTACACCTTTGTGCTTTCGAATCTTGACCTGGGAAAATCTTTCTTTTACAGTTGACTTCCTATATTAATGGTGATAATTTGTAAAGAATATTTAATCTTCTTTATCGCCTAATATTGCTAATTAAATTATATTATTTGAATTATCTTCAATAGTTTCTCAATCACACAACAAGAACACCAAAGCTGCAAGTAAAAATTATTGTTTATCATCCAGACGAATGCTAAAAATGTATTTCAAGAGAATTTTCGGTACAACAGAACAAGTTCAAGATAAGCCTGATCCTAGAAGGACTTTTCTACCAACGTTAGTTTTGTATAATCAGGGCCCTCAGCTTTTCACACTGATATTTTAGCATTCATTCTAACACATCGAAATATTCTAAAGACATTAAAGAGCTGAAATGGTGAATAAATCTTTCTCCCACCTGAAATTCTTTAAATCAATAAGCTGAAAAATAAAGATTCTGTTCTTTGAAATGATATTTTTGGTTCTTTTTTACGATATTCTCTAGGTATTATATCTTTCCTATTCTTCTTTTTAACGAATTATCCAATAAATAGAATTAAAGAATATTAAATTTGTCCCTCTATAGAGTTCCATTGCGGTTGTTTAAAAATGGATTTTCATTCTATATGGAAAAAACTATCAATATTGTTCTCTTTTGATCAGAAAAATTAATTTTTACTTGATAAGGGACTTCCGACATAAAATTCAACCAAAATAAATTACATATCAGTCTATTTAAGAAAGAAAAATGAAGAATTCTCAATTTATTTGGTAACTATAGATTCTATTTTTCGAGATGGAGATGAAGGAATGTTATATAAAAATTATATATATTGTGGCGAAGAAATATATTTATTATTTAATTTAATTATTCAATGAAAATATTTGGAAACAGATTTATCATTCATAAAATCATCATTTAGTTGCCTAGCTTGCTTGCTCGATATTCTCTAGCTGTAGATAGTTTGGTTAATTTGTTAATAATTATCGACTAGTCGCGGTGACGTCATCAATAAATACTTTCACACCTTCAGATATACAAAGATTTGATTTCTACGCTACAATATTATAATATTAATACATGTGGTATTTCTGTAGTCTGGTCTGTTGTATTGAGTCGTGGGGAAAGATGATGATTGCGCAGTCGTGACGGTGGTCAGTGGTAAGGCACACAGAAACGAATCACAGGGGAATCCGAGGCATCAGAGAGAGGAAACGCAGAGTACAAGTTGCGGCCTGCGGGCCATCCACTAACGATCTGCCTGTTGCTCATGTCCGCTATATGGCATCTGCTGAACTGACTGACTTGGCTGCGGGGCAAGCCCCTTTTATATGCTCAAGTGTTACGTCACTGGACGTCTGGCGCCGTGGCGAGACGGTTGATCTCATTGGCTGCGGGTAAACCCTGTTACATCATTGGACGTCTGGCGCCTTGGCGTCGGCGGGACGCTTGACCTTTTTTGGCTGCGGGTAAGCCCTGTTACGTCATTTTATTGGCGCCGCGTTTACGCGACGGTTAACCTCATGGCTGCGGGATAAGCCCTTTTGGTTTCTACATTCCATCTAGATGTACCTCTTTATTTAATTGAACACTCAAAAACGATACATACAAAGTTAAATTGATTAAAGGAGGATTGGGTACAATGATTAAAAGTCCATATTAGATTAGGGGTGTAAGAAGAGGTGGTGAGTATTTACACAGGTGTTTATAATTCTTAAATTACCACAGATGGGCCCCCTGCGTTGAAGAATTTAAAAAGGGGCAGCCTGAGTTAAATTCTGGTAGGTGGGAAATAATTTTTGGGGAAAATTAATTGGGTCAACAAACAAAGCTATTTACAGGGTGGTAGGAAGTTGCGGTCAACAAGATTACAGAATGGAAAGATGAAGTAGGAACTGTTAAAAGAATGACAATATAGGGTTTAAATTGATTTACAGCAGGATCAGTTTGAGAACATGGGCTTGCAAGGCGTTTTCCTAGGACGTCTTGGAACTAGTTAACAAGGGATAAAAAAAACGATTGTTTTCCACTTGGCGGTCTTGGGTGAAAAAAAAAGAATGAAAATAGCGCGATGGTGAGTGAGTGAAAAAAATGCCTGCAGAGTATTTAAGCTTGGTGTATGGACAAACTACATCAAGGTAATTTCAACAAGTGTAAAAAATGAACATAAACAAAACATAAAGAAAACATCACATTAAAAAAACTGACAAAGACATGGGTCGCGCTGGTGGTGAAAAGATCCGCTAAGATGATAAGGTTTGGTGAGAGGCAAGGTAATTTTGTGGTTGTTGAGAGAAAACTATTGCAGAAGTTGAGAAGTGTGAAAAGAAAAATGGTGAAACAAAATTAAAATATAATGATATTTACAAAAGTGGGACAATGTGAAAAACATTGATTAAAATTTGTAAACAAGCCCACTTTAGGTTTTAAAGATTGCTTGAAAAATCTTGTAGTGGTAACATAGGGTGAGAAAAAAATGTGTGGGTACATAGGTTGACAAACGCATCAATGTGCAGCATTGCGACAAGACATTGATTTTAAGAAAGATAGTTGCGGGGTAGTATGGTACAAGACGTGGAGTACAAATAAAATAAGGTTGGGATAAGCTATCTGTGATGTAAGGGAAATAATTGTCAGGACGTAGGTGGTGAGGAAGTTCTAAATAGACGTTGAACGGTTTCTCCTATCAAAATCCAGATGATGGTAAGGAGTTGGAAAATGGCTTCTTGTAGTTGAAAAAGTCTATCAGTTTCTAGTGCGTATATTCCTATGTAGATAAGCGTGATTAGCAGGACGGTGGAGAAGGGTATTGTTAGCGTGCAAATTAGGAGAATTAAGTGGAAAATTAAAAAAAAATTCATATTGTATCCTATATTTTTTATGAGAGAGATTAGTTGTAGGCTGAGCCATTTATGTTGGAGGGTTGATGACTTGACTTGGGACCGGGTTGGTTCATGATTGATTTGTAGCTGGGGAAGCATTGTTACTTGAAGTCGGTTCTACTTGGATTAGGGGAAAAAGATTTGGGGCTAGAGGTAGAAGAAGTTGGTTGCTGGCTGGTTTGATCGGGAGTTGGTATTTTTGGAACAAGTCCGGTGAGAGATGTCGGAACGGAAATGAGTCATTGTCTTTGGGTTGAACATAATGGGCTTGCATGGTGGGGGGTGCTATATGAGGGACGCTTTCTGTGTAGGGCCTGAGTGTAATTATTATGTCAGACGTAGTGTTAATTTTGACGAGGGGAAAGTTTAAAGTGGGGACATCAAATTTGTTTTCAGAAAATATGTTTTGATTGTTATGCAATAGGAGATTAAATTGGGTCAGAAAATTAGGGTGAGACAATTCAGTTTGCGCATCAGTTAGCTGGCAATTAGGGTTAACAAGGGTTGTGGGAGATAAAAAATAACATGGACATTTTCCTGAGAAGGAATATTTTTTTGTGGTTAGTGCATGTGCTGATTGGTTTTGCTATATTTATATTTTGGCAGAAACGCTTTTAGATATTAACACAGTAAATGAGCAATGGAAACTAAAAAATAAATTAGAAATTAAAACTATACATAAAAAGTTAAAAGGAAGGATTGAAGGTATATATACATTAAATAAAAATAACTAAAGAACCTATTTAGACCACAATCACCTATCTAGCCCACCTACCTCTCTATCCAGCAAACCAAGTCCATGATTGGAAAAGGGCGGTCATTGTTGTCGCTACTCCTGCTTCGAAAGAATGAAAATCATCTCAATATCCCGCTTACTTTCCCGCAGTGTTGCTGAACTCACTCCTCAAGGCTATATCATCACACTTCTCTCTGTGAAAATAAAATATATTTTTAAATAATAATAAAATGATATTTTAAAATATATTAAAGAAAAGTTTACAATATATATAGATATTAAAAATAAAGAAAGCATATCCTGACCAAAAGCACATGTGGTTTTTAGATAGCAGAACGCCATCTAGTGGAACAAAAAAAACTATTCATTGATTTAACCTGTACACTGATATTTTTTATTTTTTCTATTGTTTTTCATATATTTTTTTGTGGATTAGAAAGTATTGAATATATAAAAAAAATAATGAAAAATACAATTAACATGGTGGGATCTGGGCATCTTGGGAAAAGTTCAGGGTTCGTGATGGAGCTGGTGTTCTGCCTGAAGATGGTGATATCAGCTACCATGGGTCTGTGGCTTGTCCATAGGCATGCTGGAGACTGGCCTGATGCTGGTGGATCAAGTCAACCCCATAGGTCAGGTGTTTTCGATCACAGAGAAAGGAAGTCTGAGTCCATCTTAGACTTAGCTTGGTGGGGTTAAGTAATCCACCACATGTCAGTTGGCTTGACCACAGGGAAGGTACGTCTGAGTTCATCTCAGACTTAGCTTGGTGGGGTTTAGATAATCCACCACAGATCAGTTGGCTTGACCACAGGGAACTGGTGTCTGAGTCCATCTTTGAAGTGCAGCTTAAAAATTGTTCCAACTTTTTTCCCAGATATGAAATCCTTGTCCTTCAAGTTAGATAAAACTAGATATATTGAATAATATCAAAAGAAACATTCCTCGCTGTGGATTAATTATATTTATAGTTAGATATATGGGATTATTAATTTGATTAATTTACAACACTTTTATATTTAATCAAAATATATTTGAAAATTTTATATAATTTACTGTGATGTCTCTCTTTCATTCTTTTATATTCGATAATAGAAATTTTATAAATTAGTTCTCTTTCTGTGTTCTTGGCGTCTTAACATCACAACTATTATAAAATGAACAAATAATTCTTTATATATTGATTATATTATTTTATTTTGCTCTTATAAAAATAATTTTCATTTTTATATAAAGGAGGATATCCATCTTCTTCTTTATTATATCCACTCAATCATATTAGGGTATCAAGCTTGTAAAGCCTCAAAATTTGACAACAATCATGACTGGGTGAAGAAGAATGCATATGCCTCGTCATTAAGACTGGGAGCACTACTCAGTGGCAGGCCGACGTAGCTCCAAAAGAAATGGCCGCCTCTTAAATGAGGAACAGACGCCATGTTCAGCCGCTCCTAACATGGATTACAAATGCTGCTCATCCTGTATCCCTGGATTAGGAGCCCTTACAGGATACTATTAGCAGGGCCAGCTGAGCCCAGGTTTTTTTAGTGAGCTTGTTACTGCTCCCCCTCCTCTTTTTCATCTGGGCTTGGGACCGGCAAAGGCGGAGTTTGAGAATATCCATGAGTTTTCAAAGTGATGAAATGCACAATTGAATAGTATCAACTCTAAAAATAAAAGTATATAAACAATTTTCTTTTACTTTTCGTTTTGTAAATGATATAAAATGTTATTTCATCATTTATTTCATGACGGTTTGATCAGATTTCACAGTTTAAAATCGCCTGAACTACTTAATAGATTTAAATGGTGTAATGTTTACCATCGAGTAATAGAATCCAATATGCATATTTGTTGGATGAAAGACGATAATATGAATATATAATTAGTAAATGAATGATACAGAAAGGGTACTAATAAATTTCACGAGAATCTAAATATTAAAAATTATAATGTTTTATTAATATAATTTGCTACTCCACACACATTGTGATTTCACACAGAAATAATGTAATATATTCTCCTCTCAATATATATCATAATATTTAAAAAATATATAAATAATTTATAATATATATAAATTAATTTAATAACATGATAAACCTGTTGAAGGATTCACAAGTCCGAAAGCTTGAAATTGTAGAGGCCACTTCTGGGGCCTCCACAAAGAGGACTCCAAGAAAAGGACTTCGAGCATGCTTCTTTGTAAAAAACCAGCCCATCTCTTCACCTCCTTTTTTATTTCTAGTTTTTGTAAATAACTTATAGTACTACAATAAATTTTATTTTTATTTAAATAAGCAGCTATTTTGGGTTTTCCTTTTTTTTTTAATTTTAAAATTAATATTTCGAATAATAATTTTTATTATAGTTTTTTATTTTTTATTTTTAAAATTTCTTTTTTTTTTACAGAGGGTGACCAGATAAAGATTTACTTTTTTAAATTTTTTTTTCGGTCACCCTGGGGAGAAGAGAGTTAGTCACGGGCAAGCTTTTGGTGAGGGCGGTCTTAGAGATAAGATAGTATAGGGAAGCTCGTTAAAAATGTAGTTTTACAAGATTTTGGGGAGGGATTTCCAGCCTTCCAACAGAAGCACAAAGTTAAGTATTTTTTTAATAATGATTTTAATAGGTATATTCATGTAAATTTTCTCACAACCTATCCTCATTGCATATTTATTTATTTTATTTCTTATCTTTGTGTTTTCTTTTTTTGGTCAAAAGAGATAAATAAATATATATTGTAATCTTAATCAGAGTTTATGTCCTTTCTTTTTTTTTTTAACCCCAGTGCGCGCAGGATACATACAGATTGTATTTTTTTAATAGCAGGATGTAAACTTTATGTGAACTCCCTGAGATGAAAGAGCCTCATGGATTTCGGGACCATAGCGCCGAAATAAATTCATCAATGACGCCTTCAACGTGGGCCGACCAGTTCCAAATAAGGCCACGAAAAGTTCACGGTAAAGTAACACCCTGCTGTTTAAAACATGTAACTTGTAAAATCCTGTCTAAAGCATAAACTAATAGAGAAATGTGTGCTAGTTGGAGGCTACGGAAAAATCCAGTAAAGAATGGTAAAGTCCACGAGGCGGCCAACCACGTGGAGAACGGATCGCGCCATTTTTTGAGGTAAGATTTGACATATTTGTGGGAATATTAGATATTATTTGTTTATTATTTGTTTCTTAAATGAAATTGGGCTTATATTGTAAAAAGGCATATTTTAGATCAAAATATCATTATTTTCCAATATTTTAGTTGGCTGAACGCCAATCTTTATTAAGATATTATGAGCATTCTGAAAATTAACAGTAACGCCAATTTTATATTTAAAACTATTTGTACTATGTGTAAAAAGATTTTCGCATAAAAATAGAACGTCGTTTTTAGCCTATTGTGTAACATCATATTATATTTTTAAATTATATACAATTAATACAATTGAATATTGGAAATCATTAAAATTAAACATTCGATGTCAAATTTTACATATAACAATTATAAGTAGTGGCTTAAAAATATGTACAGTCAACACTTTCGCCTCAAAATATATATATCCTGCAGAATCTATTAAAACTTGATGTATTGGTCTTTATTGCAAGCAGCTTATTTTGTATCGGTCAGGTAAAGTTGGTTTTCTTCCCTTGGATCAGAAGTTAATGGACATTTTATCAGAAGGTGTTCAGGGGTTTGTTGTTAGTTTCCACAAGTGCATGCAGGTGAACCAATTTTGCCAATTCTAAACAAATATGTGTCGAAGTCACCATGTGTCCCGTATAAGAATTTGAACGTTATAGAAGTTAGGTTGAACATAGAACATATAATTCTAAATCTAGCATTACCCATACTTTAAAAAAAGGACCATAACTTAAAACACTGCATCATTTTGTAATCTATTTTTTTTATCATATATTGTCAACACCAGTATTTTTTTTAGCAAGGTACACCAGTTTAGAGTATTTGAGATCTCAACTTTTTTTGTGTTTATTAGTTAACAATCTTAAAAAAATTTCGTTATACTAGCTGGTAGATAGAGAATTACAAGGAATTTTTTTTAGCGGGAAAATGCTAAGAATCTGAGAAACCATGGGAAAGCAAATAAAGATATCAATCAATGTCAAATTCTAGACTTTCCCCCCCGCAAGTTTGATTGACAAGTCGGCGAGACCCTAAGGGTTCAAGAGAACCGCTTTCCCGCCTACAAGGAAACCTTTAACAAAGCACAGTCTAGACCGCGCGCTTGGTGTGAAAGGTACGTTTTTTTTAAAGGCTTGGCCTTTTAGGCCTGGCATTAAGCCTGCCACATATTTCTTCCATTTCTTTTATTTATCTATTCATTTTTAATTTAGTATAATATTCTAATAGCGTCGAATATAATATAATTTAAAACAATTTTTGTACAAGTCATTAGGACAAGATAATATTTATGGATGCCAGTATGGCCAATTTTATGGTAAAAGTCTATCGCAACGCAATTCTCTTGTGAAGAATGTTTTATTACCATTTAGATTACAGTTATGTATAATAATTTATTTTCTCCATTATTTATTTTAATTTACTTTAGTTTTTTTTTTTTAATTACGTTAGTTTATGCAAACAAGACGTTTGTTCAATTATAGTTTTAGAAAAAAACGCGTTCCAATAAACAAGTAGATAATACAATTTTTTTATTTTTAACAGTGTAAATGATCTCTTAAACTGGTCTTGTAATTTTATTTTTTAATGCATGGGAATCTTAAACTGGTATTGTAATTTTCTTTTATTGACAAGCATAGTAGCGAGTGCGCAAAACAGTATTTTATGATCCTGTAGAATGTTATATTCCTATTTGTAAGTCCTCGTGGAGGAAAAAAAGGCTTAAGATATAGTAGTAAATATTGATAGAAAGGTACGTTTTACGCGAAGCTACGGCCTTTAAGACCACAGTCTGGCTCTATGCCTACCACATATTTCACCCATTTCCTTATTTAACTATTTATTTTAGATTTGATGTAATATTCCAATAGTATAATATGCCAAAATATATTTTTAAAACATCTGTTAATGTCATTATGACAAGATACTTTGCTGGATTCCAGTATGGTTAGTTTATCGGAGCGCAAATCCTTGTTTAAAATAAATGTCTTATTGCCATTTTAGATTAAAGTTATGTATGGTGATTAATTTTTTTTACGCATCATTTTAAATATTTTAAGTACTTTAGTTTATGCGAGAAATATGTTTGTTCAATTATACAGTTTTAGATAAGACGTGTTTTTACAATATTTTTATTTTTAATAGCGTAGATGACATTAAACTGGTCTCGTAATTTTATTTTGCATGGACATACCATCTTGTGCAGATAGTAATCTGCAATTCTGTAGAATTGTATATTCTCATTTGTAACTCTTCGTGGAGGGAAATGCGTGACAACAGTATAGCGTTTATAGACAGAAAAACCTTCTTTGTATAGATTATTAGCCTTTTTTTTTCTCTCCCAGTCACCTTTGATTATATTTTTTGCATGTGTCACGCACATTACAAATAGTTACTGCATATAATTTTATCTCTCCCATTTATAGATGTATTTATATTTTATTATTTAGTCATTATCTTATTCAATCTAATAGCGATTTTATAGTATGATAATCCATATTACAGAATTTGGTGGGAAGGTTTTCCTTTTTAATGAAAGTAGTGAAATTGTTGTTTCTTTTCTTTAGCTCCAGCCAAAGAACGAAATCATTTTTATATCCTGCATCTTTTGGAAGCTAATAGCATTATTTCAGAATTAAATGCAATATGCAAACTTAGCAATTTATCAGATATATAGTTACAGGTAACTTTGGATAAGCAATGATAATGAACCTTGCACCTCGTGTATGTTTGCACCTGACTGGTTTTTGATAAGCCCTTCCAGAAACCCTTATCTATTCCACCACCTTCAGATTGTTTGGGCAGCAGAGGCCTGTAACAAAGGAGAAACTTATAGCATCAGAACAGACCTAAAACTCGTTTCGACATCGGCTTTCATAGTTTTATGAAATGTGGCATTAGACATTGGTAACCAGTAGCAAAGACTACATTTCTGGGGTCGGGAATAGGCCTTGGAGACTAAGGAGGGTATCTTGCGTAGTTTTGAACTGTGGATGTCGGAGCATGTGATTTTGCCTACAAGATTATACATTATTTTAATAGGACTAAGATGCTCACGAAGGTGGACGTGAGTGAAGAACGACATGAAACATAATATCCCGATGGACGCCACCGAGCGTAAGACCACGTGGCATGAACCAGTTGAAGAATGGGTCATTGTGGTAGTATGTGAAGAAATCATCTGAAATATATGCATCATTTATAAAATATAGATTTAATCTATATACATCCATCTGCAGGCTGATGCACCAATTTCGCTCAGTATTTCCAAGATTGATTAATCGACATGCCGAGTTAATCTACGCGAGATATAGTTGTGCCAACCTGCACCTTCTCAGATGTGTCTAGACTCGGTTCATCTCTGTCATACCACGAGAAACCACTGCGACAGCCATGTTATAACGAGATAAATGTTTAGCACCACAACGAGATATATATATTTTAGCATTCAATTCCGTACTTTAGTGAGACCTCAATGGGAAAGTGTGCTGTGTCAAACCAGGTCAAGTCAATATACATAATATCATCGAAGGCGTAAGAGAGATTAGCCTGCAATCGACAGTATATTTTTTTACGAACCACCGTGTAATGAACAAAAGTTCAGGCTGGAATAAGAAAAAGAACAATATGATAGAAGGATGTATAGAAACAGTCATTTCGTAAAATTTTTAATATGTATTAAATGGGATAGATCAACATAAGCAGATTTTTTTTTTTTATGTAGAATTTTTTTTTACGAAACTTTGAATTTTGAACTTTTGTGTTAAAATTTAAAATTTTCTCATGTCAATGCATTTGTAGGTGTAGACAATCGGTCTGGTTTAATATTTGGCAATTAGGTGTAACCAATTTTTTTTTTCATGAAACCTTAAATTTTGAAATTTTATGTTAAAATTTTCAAACTTTCTCATGTCAAAGCATATAGTATAGACAATCAGTCTTGTTTAATATTTGGCAATTAGGTGTAACCAATTTGGCACAAATATTCAAGTTTAGGGTAAATTTTTTTTATTAAGATTGGATGTATTTAGAATAAGATATTATTTGATCAAGGAGCTAATACTTAGTACTTCAGTATGGTGCATACTTTACAGTAGGATCGGTGGCGCAAGCAGCTAAATAGATGTATAGGTATAGCTGGGCGACATCAAGTTTACTCCAGAGCCACACAACAACTCCAGAGAAAGATGTACTGCCGAGGTCGGAGTAGTGTTTGGCGGCGGGCTGTTTGTGTTCTTAGTGACGTCCAAGGTTGGGTATACGAGCCATCGTATGACGCTCAATAATCCCTTGAATTGAGATTAAGTAGACATAGACAATCAGAAGCCAGGTAGTTGAGAGCAGTGGTGTAGCAGAGTGTAGGTTTCCACATTAATACAGATATCGGTTGGGTATATATATAGACGCCCTTTAATTCCATATTCTAGAACTATTGCGTGTTGCCTACAGTTAGCAAGTAGAATGAAGTTGTCGCACTGGTAGTGTAGAGTGGTTGCTGTGACTGGAGCGTGTTTGAGGAGGGGAGGTCAGTCAACAGGATCTTATCAGTAGAGGAAGCGTTTCCAATTGTCTGTCGCCTTCATGAGTTGAATGTTCTATTCTTTGTCGCTCTAATTAGTAAATTGTCCTATTAAATTATCTTTGCAGTGGTACTAGGTGTTGAGGCAAAGACAATTTAGGGACTTTGATATTTACAATTCTTTAAAGGTTTGGTTAGCTTACAGTTGAGACTGATATCAGTCATTGATTAGAGTTTTTTCAGAGATTGTATGAGGCATAGGATAGTTTTTGACAGAGGGCATTTAGTTCCCATGTAGTATTTCAATATTTCTTTGATAATAAAGTCCTAAAGGTTATTTAATATTATAGTGATTTGATAATGATATTATTATAGTATTTTGGTTTTTATGATAGAGTCTAACTTTAGTTTGAATGCGATCGTGAATGGAATGAGTGAATGTAATGATCAATGAATGAGACCACAAAGTTAAAGTCTAACATACTGTTAATCCAAAGATACATTTAGAATAGTGTTAGGGAATTCTAATAGGATCGATTTTATTTTGATTTCAAATTTGTTAGGGTTATAAGCCTCTCAGGACAATGCAATTCTCAAATTAGAAAATAGTCGCTCCTTTTTGTTAGGCTTCCTTCGGGAATATGAGGTTTTTTTTTGTTAACTTTTGATATGTGTGAGACTTTGGTGGACTTAGCGGGTTTTCACCGGCGCACCAGATGGCTACATACCATTCAATTAAATCAATGTAGGGTTTGATAACTGGGTGGTATCTGGTTTCAAACCCCAGTAGGGGAAGTATGCGCTATGGGTATGCTTCCTTCCATATGGATAACGTTAGTGGTAAAAGACTGAGTTAGGGTGGGTTTTGCAAGTCGGGGACTTGATCGGTTCTATACACTGACCCATTTGTTGGGTCTGATACCATTAATAGGGACGCGCGAGGTTTCGTAGTGTCTTCAGACGACTGACACGAGGACTCTTCGGCGAGGGTATCAATAAGTACAGAATAGGCCAGTTAATCACGCCACGGGCTTTGTGCTGGACGTGAGGTCTTTGGCATTTCGGGCTTTGTGCTGAATGTGGTATTTACTCATACACTGGCTATGAACCATGATGAGTTGGATGATGTGTTCATCCTGGAGAACCAACCCAGCCCAGTCAGTCTTTATAAAGGACTCCCTACCAGAAGTACTATGGTAGTACATTGATAAAATACTATTTTATTTATTTTATTAGGTATTAAACAAGTTTAGAGCTTGATCATGTTTGTTTAAGTTAGTTAGTAGCAAACCCATATAGAATTGGACATGTTTCAACGAAAAAGGCATGGAACTGATAGAGATAAATTTTGAATGACAGGCACCGTGTCAAGTCACCATTTTTTTTTATTATTGTCCCTTTCATTTATTTAATTTTGTCTGTATTCATTATTGGCTTTCTTATTTATTTTTTTTGTTTGAATTCATTATTGGTTCTTTTATTATTATTATTTTAGTTTGAATTCATTATAGTTCAGGTCTGAATTCATCATTGGCTTTCTTATTTATTTAATTTTGTTTGAATTCATTATTGGTTCTTTTATTATTATTACTTTAGTTTGAATTCATTATAGTTCAGGTCTGAATTCATTATTGGCTTTCTTATTTATTTTTTTTGTTTGAATTCATTATTGGTTCTTTTATTATTATTATTTTAGTTTGAATTCATTATTGGCTCTTTTACTTCTATTTTTCTTTTCCAGTTTGAATTCATTATAGTTCAAGTTTGAATTCATTTTGGCTCTCTTATTTTTTTTTTTGTTTGAATTCATTATAGTTCAGATTTGAATTCATTATTGAATCTTATTTATATTTTATTTTTATTTTATTTTAGTTTGAATTCATTATGATTCAAATTATTATTCATTATTGACTCTTTTATTATTTTTTTTTAATTACTAAGCATTATTTTTTTAACTAGTAGGTATGCACCTTCCCACAAATGCGTCAAATCTTACATATAAATAGATGTATATATGTGTTTATAACCCTTGTGTTCCAGGCACCCTAAGACTCCGGATATACTTATCACAATACTATCCGTGTCACAGAGTGGAATTAAAAAGCCAGTCTTGCATTGAACTGGCGAATAAATAGAATGCATGGCGCCCTTTTGTTTTGACATTTATTTTTTTTAGACAGTGCTATTGTTTCCGCTAATCCAGAGCACCCCCCCGACCTCCACTTTGACCCCGGAGATTTGTCTTGCTCCCTCGCAAGCCAGAGCGTCCCCGACCTACACTTTTGACCCCGGAGATTTGTCCTGCTCCCTCGCAAGCCCAAATCCCGTGGTCTTGGCGGGGAAGGACTGTAGAGGCCACTTCTGGGGCCTCCACAAAGAGGACTCAAAGAAAAGGACTTCGGGCATGCTTCTTTGTAAAAAACCAGCCCATCTCTTCACCTCCTTTTTTTTATTTCTAGTTTTTGTAAATAACTTATAGTACTATATACAATAAATTTTATTTTTATTTAAATAAGCAGCTATTCTGGGTTTTCCTTTTTTTTAATATTTTAAAATTAATATTTCGAATAATAATTTTTATTATAGTTTTTTATTTTTTTATTTTTAAAATTTCTTTTTTTTTACAGAGGGTGACCAGATAAAGATTTACTTTTTTAAATTTTTTTTTCGGTCACCCTGGGGAGAAGAGAGTTAATCACGAGCAAGCTTTTGGTGAGGGCGGTCTTAGAGATAAGATAGTATAGGGAAGCTCGTTAAAAATGTAGTTCTACAAGATTTTGAGGAGGGATTTCAAGCCTTCCAACAGAAGCACAAAGTTAAGTATTTTTTTTTTAATAATGATTTTAATAGGTATATTCATGTAAATTTTCTCACAACCTATCCTCATTGCATATTTATTTATTTTATTTCTTATCTTTGTGTTTTCTTTTTTTGGTCAAAAGAGATAAATAAATATATATTGTAATCTTAATCAGAGTTTATGTCCTTTCTTTTTTTTTTAACCCCAGTGCGCGCAGGATACATACAGATTGTATTTTTTTATAGCAGGATGTAAACTTTACGTGAACTCCCTGAGAATAAAAGAGGCTCATAGATTTCGGGACTATAGCGCCGAAATAAGCTCATCAAAATGAAAAGTTGCACAATAAAATTAGACCTGGAAGCTTTATTTATTTTATAACATTTTAATTTATTAGTTTTCCAGTTGTAGAAATGTTTTCTGAATCAATACCAGAGTAAACAGATTCGATTTTCACAATTTGCATAATCAATCTCCTGAGCGCTTGATCAAATATTAATGTCGTTATGGCAACAATCACATCAAGACATGGAGATCTTCAACTATGGAGAACATTTTCCTTTCTACCTTCGCTACCCCATTTTATTTTCCGGGATTTTCCCATTGAAACGGAAAGTTGGGACGATGTTTAAACTGCAATTCTTTGGAGTCCAGATGATTCTGCTGATGATTAGAATATGGTCGTTTTTTCAACTAAGTGTAATGCCCCTCTACCTGACCTTTATAGTTTCCAACACCATCCTGAAGTACTTCGTCTTCTCTCTTATCTGCAGTCGCTACCAAGCCATCTACAATGTCCTGAAGAGCATCTACAAGAACACGTTCTTCATTCCTTCAAGACCAGGTGCACATTTCAGTGTTTTATTCTTCTTGCAAATAACATTATTGACACAAGCTTGTTTTAGTGAATTTTTCTATTTGATAAAATAAGGAGAATTGGATAAATTTGAAGTTGATCTAATTCTCTTGTTTGTAGAGCATTTGCTTATCTCTTTACATATCTCTATCTATTGTTCGATACTCCTATGCGTTTGCATCTCTTTCAAGGATATCAACTCTCAAGCCTTACGATCGAATACCTCATCAGAGTGGAGCCAGATTGGAAGAATGTTCCAGACTATGGTGTCAACTGTAGATAACCTAAATAACATCTACAGTTTGCCTCTATTGCTGATTCTGGTGAGCCAAGTATGGCATTGCTTTGTCTACCTTATCTGGATTTTTGAACATGATTCTAATAGTTTAGTACAGAATGGCACTTTAAGCCTTTTATTATTTTGTGCAGTTTTGGCTTACTCTGTGATGAGCCAGGGAGAGGCTGTAAGGAAGGAATCAGCTCGATATTTCACCATAGACAGACCTGCCCTGTGTCCCGACATGCAGCATGTCTACCTGGTCCTGCGAGTTTCATGTAACCACGGTGTTGTACCCATGGTAGGCCACTTTCTGCCTCTCACAATGGGAACGTTCTTCATGCTGATCTGTTTTGTAGCCTCTTACACCTTTGTGCTTTCGAATCTTGACCTGGGAAAATCTTTCTTTTACCGTTGACTACCTATATTAATGGCGATAATTTGTAAAGAATATTTAATACTCTTGATTGCCTAATATTTCTATTTGAATTATATTATTTAAATTATCTTCAATAGTTTCTCAATCACACAACAACAAAACTAAAGCTGCGAGTAAAATTGTTGTTTGTTTGGCCATCCTTGACATGGCGCAAGGCCACAATTTGATATCCCCATTGAGTTTCAATTGCGTCATGCCAAATTAGTCAATAGAATCCAACGTAATTGAATAAATTAAAATGAAATTGTTCATCTATAGGAGTGGATTGTTGTATATTCCGTGAGATAACTGTATGGAAAAAAAACTGTATTTGTGAAATTTATTTACCTCAGTCCATTTAATTAATTCTCCAATTGAAGAAAGGTTTGCAGGATCGATAGTTGGTAAATAATATTTGACGTTGTTATGGCAACAACCATATGAAGTCATGGAGAGCTTCAACTATGGAGAACATTTTCCTTTTATCTTCGCTACTCAATTTTATTTTCTGGGATTTTTCCCCTGAAACCGGAGGTTGGGACGATTTTTAAGCTGCGCTTTTTAGGCGTACAGTTGTTTCTGCTGACGCTTAGAATCTGGTCGTTTATTCAACTGAGTGCAATGCCCCTCTACCTGCTCCTTTTAGTTCCGAACACCGCCCTGAAATATGCCGTCTTCTCACTCATCTACAGCCGCTACCAAGCCATCTACAATATCCCAAAGACCATCTATACAAGCAAGTGTTTCACTCCTACAACACCAGGTGCACATTTCTGTGTTTTATTTTTCCTTATAGTAATATTGCTCACAACATCTTGTTTTTGCGAATTTTTATATTTGATAGAAATGAGATATTTGAATCAATTTGGAGTTGATATAATTCTCATTTTTGTAGAACAACTACTTATCTATTTACATCTTTGTATCTATTGTTTAATCCTCTTCTGTGTTTACATATCTTTCATGAACATCAACACTCAAGCCTTAAAAGCGAATACCTCATCTGATTGGAGCCAGATTGGAAGAATGTTCCAGACTATGGTGTCAGCTGTAGATAACCTAAATGACATCTACAGTTTGCCTCTATTGCTTATTCTGGTGAATCAAATATGGCATTTCTTCATCGACCTTATCTGGATCTTTGGCGAGGACTCAGAAAATATATTACTGAGAGGACCTTTAATATTTCTATCCTTCTGGGCAGTTTTAGCTTTCTCGGTGATAAGCCAGGGAGAGGCTGTAAGGAAGGAATCAGCTCGATATTTCACTATAGACAGACCTGCCCAGTGTCCTGACATGCAGCATGTCTACCTGGCTCTACGAGTTTCATGCAACCAAGGTGTTGTACCCATGGTAGGTCACTTTCTACCTCTCACCCTGGGAACTTTCTTTATGATTGTCTGTTTTGTAACCTCCTATATATTTGTGCTTTCGAATCTTAATCTGGGAAATACTTTTTTTCACCATTGAATTTTAATATTTCGAAAAGAATGATATGTGTCTGTGCTTTCCTTTTTGCTTCAAGCTATTTGTATATGTATAATACAATAAAATGCGGCTTTTTGTTGTAGAACGACATTTGAAAAATATCCCGCATGTGTTTCTTTTGAACGAAAAATCGAAATTTATTTCAAAGAGAAATAACGACTATTGAACTCCTTGAAATAAATTTCGATTTTTCGTTCAAAAGAAACACATGCGTGATAATTTTCAAATGTCGTTCTATTTGTATATGTATTTATTGCACTTTCTAAAATATTATTTTTAAGATCCGATATAGCTATTTGAATTATAATGTTTAATTATATTCTACTCATTTAAATCAAATCAAGCTGTGGATAAATTTACTGTAAAACACCCATTTGAGCGCAATGTTAGTTTAAGATCATTTCCAATACTTTAGAACAAGCCCATGAGGGCCTGTGAACCCGGAATGGCTTCCTCTGATTTTTTTTTCCAATTGTATCTACAGCCTTCAAGGTGTTTTATCAATAATTCTCACATGGTATTAAATCGAATATATCAAAGAGCTAATAGGACTAATCGAAATAATTTCCACATGAAATTACAATTATTTTATTCTTATGTGAATTTGACTGGGTTTTCTCAACTTTTCTTATTTTTAATATTAATCTATTTATATAGATAGATGGAAAATTTTCTGGGAGGATATTGATCCATAGAAGCATAGGGCGCCTCTCCCGTCAAAATAAACGTCAAAACCTGACGCCATCTATTGACCATCGTAGCAAGCTAGCTGCCTCAGGTCGGTGACAAAGCCACAACACCAACTTTTTCTGACGTTTATTTTGACAGGAGAGGCGTCATTTGTTCATATATATATATCCATTAAACGGAAAAGTATCAATTTTATCTTTTTATTAAGTTACATTAGACTAAGCGTTTGTATTATATATGAAAACAGCAATCACTTATGCTTCATTGGTCAAAACAGTGCAGTAAATTTGACACTATTTTATGGACAATATATTAATTATTTTATATATTTTTATCTATTTATTCATATATTTATCATTATATAATCATATTTATTAATATTTATATTTTATCTGTATTTAACCTTATATAATCTTATATGAACATTGAAATAAAGTAGTTTCTCAAACTCAATCTCTCTCTGATTAGAGTTCGATATTAAAAATTCTCTATATTCCTATGGGAATTATGGATTTCTTTTATTTAGATGGATGAGGAAATGCTATCACCACGTACTGGTTTGTTGCTTCTCTCCAGGACAAAAGAATACGCAACAATTCATTTTCAAAGAAAAATCTATGGTAGAAATGTATACCTCATTTTTTTTTATCTGTAGAATTCTTCTTACTAACGGATTCATATGTTAAATATATAGCTCATAATAAAAAATATTATTAGTTTGTTTCTTTTATGTGGTTCAATGCTTCTTTTCACAATATTCAAGACTATGCTGATATCTTAAGCATTATCTTTCCTGAAGCCCTCTTAAAGGTATTATAATAGCAATAAGAAGCCTTAGATAATTTACCTATCATGTGATCTGTGGGATAAAACTACTCACTGTTGATGACAGGACAAACTTTCCCTCGAAAATCTTGGGCTACTGTTATTAATTAGGGATATTTAAAACATTAGGACAATCAAGACATTCCCGAAATGCCCCAAATGCGATTCCCAACCAGCCAGTCCTGAACATCTATTGAACTGTATCAAATCCTCTAAAAAAGATCTCTGGGAAAGCCCCAGGACTATGTCTTTGTTATAAAACAAATTTATTCGATGGAATAAAAATGATTACTTCTGTAGCTGTGAAAGTATGCAAAGTATTTCAATTTTCTGTCCTCCAATTGATGAATGCTCTGATTATTTATCAACAGCGCCTGAACGGATCATTTTTGCGAGATAAAGATAAATTTATTCGTATGTATAGTGATAATGGAGATCGTTTACACGACTTGAGGAATTAGCAACAACAACATATCTTGCTTTGCGACATCTCTGCTAACACATAAAGATACCAAAACTCTTATTTTTCTTCCTCGACAATTGTGATGTAGCGCTATTTCCAGTATATTTGAAATGGAGTCAGAGATACTTTAGCATTTTTCTAGCTCATGTAGAGAGATAAATTTATCCAATGTCTACTGTGTGTCTACATATGAGGTCATAACAGGAAAGTTTCATCAAGGACATTGAGCGCACGGTACCTGAGCAATAAGCATAATGCAAGTTATGACTTCAAACCATATGAAGTGTTTCTGAGGACGACAGATTAGATATTTTATGAGAGTTTGCAGAGAAAATGCGAAAACTAGACCCTGCGTGTATGAAGACAGGGAGCAAGTCTGTATATACCTATTGGCCATACATAGCTGAGCAGTTCTACCTCGTTGTGGAACTCTCTATTATCTCCAGTAGTCATGAAACGAGTGAAACGATCGCTTTACCATATATCTATGTTTATTAAGATTATATTCCATCAGAACCAACTATACATAATACCTTCGATACCGTATTAGATGCCAATGTTTTGAAACTTTATAGTATAGATGCATGGAAATAGGAATTAGAAAAAACTGCAAATAATGAGGGAATATGAAGAAAAATAAGGCATTCTAAAGGAATTAATCATATCGAATTAAAGACAGTTTTAGATAGTACACCATACAAGAAGTTACGACCTTTGAATAATGCCATGTAGGTCCTACAATTTTGGTGATATATATCGGATATATCTAATTTCAAAGTCTTAAATCTTCATCAAAGCCATGATGTGGATCAAATCAGATTATAAGATATAAGGATGGCCAACAAAGTCAGAATTCCTATCACATAGAAGACTGAGTTTCCAGAGCTATCGCCCAGAAGCCTTTTTCAGATATTAATACCTAAAAAGACGTTCCTTAGAAATTTCCACAATGTTGTGATGGAAATGAGATAAGGTTATCCATCGCTGTACTATAAAATCAAGATGACTACACCCAGGTGAATATACTGACTTCAATACCAGTTAATAATATACTGAAAGAGCCTTACAAGAGGAAATGTAGTGAGCCATAATACCAGAGGAGTTCTTCCTTGTTGTGGATCTTCCCATTATATCCTTTAGACAAAAATGAGAGAAGAATCTGCAACATGTTTATTCTTTGTTCAGTCAATCATAAGACACAATGAATCCTATTCCTCATGATATCTGTTTCTTTCCAGATACAAACAACTTCATATGTGATAGATTTTTTCATCCAGATTCAAATCTTATCTGCACAAGCTTTCGATCATCTCCGCTCTTCAACAAGTGTGAAGACTATCTGACTGACCAGAGGTTAAAAGGAGGATACAAAAATAAAGACATTTCACTCAAGGCTTATATTTAAAATTTTAAAAACAATTTTACTCAGAACAAATTTTAAAGTCATCAAATTACGAAATTATTTTAGACGCGTAATATTATTTTTAAAATAAAACAATTTCTACTGCCCTTACTGCAATAGTAAAGTTAAAGGGAGGGCCTGGCTCATCAGTGGTGAACCCTCCCAGCGGTTTCGCTAGTTTAATCTACCATACCGCTGTTATATTGCATTTTTGGAATTTCCTTTTATAGTGATACTGATGCTTGACTCTTCGAATGGGTATTTTAGATGAACTATGGACATAAGCTTTTAGGAAAGCAGAATTACATACACTGCGTGACATTGAAAATGGAACACCAAGAAATAGTGGCCAGAAAATTATGCAAATTTCAGGGTAGACGCGCCTAACCGAGTTATGCAAATGATGTAAAATGCGCAGCTCTCGTGCGCACATGGAGTAAGATATAAGGGAAGGAACTTGCAGAAAGGACAGTATTCGTGTCGTTATTTCTTCAAGGAAAATCATTGTAGAAATTTTGTTCTTATGTCAAAACACACGTGTAATAACAGAGAATGCCAGGTCATCGTAAACGGAGGCAGTTCAAGCAGACAGACGCTTTTACGAGGGGCATGGTGATCGGACTGAAAAGGGCAGGTTGGTCCATATGTATATGTCAAATCGCAGCTGATACACACCTTGGTGGGTCCACGGTGCACCGACTGTGGAGAAGATGGTTGGAACAAGGAAATGTGGCAATTAATAGGAATGTCGGTGCAACCAGAGTGACGTCAGCACGTGTGGATCAGCGTATCCTTCGACAAGCAGTGGCGGCCCCACAAGCCACTTGTACCGCCATCCTGCAACATGTGCAAGACACCCTAGATCATTCCATCTCAACCAGAACCATTTCCCGTCGATTGGTTGCTAATGGCTTGCACTCATGCCTTCCGCATAAAAAGACTGCCATTGACCCCACCGAATAGGCGCCAACGTTTGGAATGGTGAAGGCAAGATCGACGTCGATGACGGAATGGCACAGGGTCGTGTTCTCAGAAGAGTCGCGTTTCTGCTTGTCCAGTGATAATCGCCGTGTACGCGTGTACTTTTCTTATTTTTAATATGAATCTATATATATAGATAGATAGAAAATTTTCTGGGAGGAAATTGATCCATAGAAGCATAGGGCGCCTCTCCCGTCAAATTAAACCTCAAAACTAGACGCCATCTATTGACCATCGCCGCAAACTAGCGGGCTCAGGTTGGTGACAAAGCAACAACACCAGCTTTTATATGTATATTTTGACAGGAGAAGCGTCCTTTGCTTATATATATATATATCCATTAAACGGAAAAGTATCAATTTTTTTGTCTTTTTATTGAGTTACATTAGACTAAGCGTTTGTATTATATATGAAAACAGCAATCACTTGTGCTTCATTGGTCAAAACAGTGCAGTATATTTGACACTATTTTATGGACATTATTTTATAATCATATATATAAAATTGAATGTCTGTCTGTCTTTACTCTATAGATTCAAAAACCATACATCCGATCGCCGGGAAATTTTGGGATATTATTAGCTATATCCCCGGGAAGGTTTTTGAAAAATAATTTCTTGAATATCTTGAATATCCTTAGAGTTATTTGCAGATTTGTAGATTTAACTCGAAAGCAGCGCCCCCATTGCGACGATGATAACAAGTTTTTTTATTTATTAATTTTCTTATCACTAAGTTTATTATCTTAAAGATTATTTATCAAAAGTAAGATTTTCTACCTATTAATTGCGCAAAAGTCGAAGTTAGTTTTATTATTTATCTACAACATATATATTGGGAGAATAGATAAAATGATGATTTTGTAATGTAGAAAATTAGGAAAGACAAAATTCAGGATGACACGGCAATTTATTTGAGACAAGAATAATGATACAATTCCAAGGCAAAGATACTATTCCTTTAACTTCCAATTACCGAGGAAACCAATTAATATTGATTTTATTCAACTTATCGAGTATTTTCAAGGGACCGGGAAAAATGTTCACTAGATGAAACGATGATTTTGTAATGTAGAAAATTAGAAAAGACAAAATTCAGGATGACACGGCAATTTATTTGAGACAAGAATAATGATACAATTCCAAGGCAAGATACTATTCCTTTAACTTCCAATTACCGAGGGAACCAATTAATATTGATTTTATTCATCTTATCGAGTATTTTTCAAGGGACCGGGAAAAAATGTTCACTTTATCGAGAGATTCAAATTTACGAGTTCCGAATTATCAAAATATATATATATTTTTTATAAGTTTATATAGAGAATTGTTTTAACAAATGTTCGTTAGACAAACCTTTACTCGGGTAAAACCCGGGCGAAGCCGGGTACATCCGCTAGTATATGTATATTTATCATTTATTTTATATATTTATATCTATTTATTCATATATTTATCATTATAAAATTATATTTATTCATTTTTTTTATTTATTCTCTATTTAATCTTATATAATCTTATATGGACATTGAAATAAAGTAGTTTCAAACTCAATCTCTCTCTGATTAGAGATCGAAATTAAAAAATCTCTATATTCCTATGGGCATTATGGATTTCATTTCTTTAGATGGATGAGGAAATGCTATCATCACGTACTGGTTTGTTGCTTCTCTCCAGGACAAAAGAATACGCAACAATTCACTTTCAAAGAAAATTCTATTGTAGAAATGTATAACTCATTTTTTTTATTTGTAAAATTCTTCTTACTAACTGATTCATATGTTCAATATATGGCATAAAATAAAAATGTTATTAGTTTGGTTATCTTGTGTGGTTCAATGCTTCTTTTCACATTATTCAAGATTACGCTGATATCTTAAGCATTATCTTTCCCGAAGGGTTCCTAATAGGATTATGATAGTAATAAGAAGCCTAAGATAATTTACCTCTCGTGTGATCTGTGGGATAAAATACTCGCTGTTGATGCCAGGACAAACTTTGCTCCGAAACTCTTGGGCCACTCTTATTACTTAGGAACATCTATAACATTAGGAAAATCAAAACATTCCCGAAATGCCCCAAATGCGATTCCTAACCAGCCAGTCCTGAACATCTATTAAACTGTATCAAATCCTCCAAAAAAAAGACCTATGGGAAAACCCCAGGACTATGTCTTTGTTATTTACAAATTTATTCGATGGGATAAAAATGATTACTTCTGTAGCTGTGAAAGTATGCAAAGTATTTCATTTTTCAGCCCTCCAATTGATGAATGCTCTGATTATTTATCAACAGCGCCTGAACGGATCATATCTGCGAGATAAAGATAGATTTATTCGTATATATAGTGATAATGGAGATCGTTTAAACGACTTGAGGAAAAAGCAACAACAACATATCTTGCTTTGCGACATCTCTGCTAACACATAAAGATACCAAAACTCTTATTTTTTCCTCCTTGTGATGTAGCGATATTTCCAGTATATTTGAAATGGTGTCAGAAACCTTAGCATTTTTCTAGCTCATGTAGAGAGATAAATGTATCCAATGTCTACTGTGTGTCTACATATGAGGTCATAACAGGGAAGTTTCATCAAGGACATTGAGCGCACGGTACCTGAGCAATAAGCATAATGTGGAGTTATGACTTCGAACCATAGGAAGTGTTTCTGAGGACGACAGATTAGATATTTTATGAGAGTTTGCAGAGAAAATGCAAAAACTAGGTCCTGCGTGTCTGAAGACAGGGAGCAAGTCTGTATATACCTATTGGTCATACATAGCTGAGCAGTTCTACCTCTTTGTGGAACTCTCCATTATCTCCAGTAGTCATGAAACGAGTGAAACGATCGCATCACAATATATCTATGTTTATTAAGATTATATTCCATCAGAACCAACTATACATAATACCTTCGATGCCGTATTAGATGCCAATGTTTTGAAACTCGATAGTATAGATGCATGCAAATAGGAATTAGAAAGAACTGCAAATAATGATGGAATAAGAAGAAAAAATAAAGCGATCTAAGGGAATTAATCATATCGAATTAAAGACAGTTTTAGATAGTACACCATACAAGAAGTGACCACCTTTGAGTAATGCCATGTAGGTCCTTCAAATTTTGGTGAAATAAATCGGATATATCTGATTTTAAAGTCTTAAATCTTGATTAAAGCCATGATGGATGGGTCAGATCAGATTATAAGATATAAGTATGGCCAACAAAGTCACAATTCCTATCACATAGAAGACTGAGTTTCCAGAGCTATCGCCCTGGAGCCTTTTTCAGAGATTAATAGCTGAAAGGACGTTCCTTAGAAATTTCTGCCTTGTTTCTGTGATGGAAATGAGGTACGGTTATCCATCGCTGTTCCCTAAACTCAGGATGCCTACACCCAGGTGAATCTAGTGACATCAATACCAGCTCATACTATACTGAAAACCTTACTAGAGGAAATGTAGTGAGCCATAATACCAGAGGCGTTCTGCCTTGTTGTGGATCTTCCCATTATATTGTCACTGTATAATATTTGCATATATATTTTCAATTCATCATGTAAATTATCTTATAATAACTATTATGTAAATAGTAGCCAAAATTGTCATTATAAAAGAAGCTTGTTTTGGCATGCGGGCAGAATAAACTTTCAATAGAAAACTACCGTTTGCATGATTCTTAATACTTCTTTACACGGAAATCCGTGACATTTTGGTGGAGGCGCTGGGTAAATCCTACTAAAGAATAAAACGGCTCACTTCGTAAATTTGAGAAGAAATCTCCGACTGAGAGGAATATCACCTGAAGGTCATCACAAGGAACCAACAATGTTGAAAAGCGAACCAGGAGAAACTTCGGCTCAAGTCCCATCAACCTACATCTCTTTGCAGCAGCCAAGATTTCCTTCCACTTTCGTTGGAGATGGAAGTGAAGATGCTCAAAGGTGGCTGAAAGATTACCAGCGTGTGGCAAAGTTCAACAGATGGGACGATTCTATGTGTTTGGCCAATGTCATATTTTTCCTGGCCGGAACAGCCCGACAATGGTACGAGAATAATGAGGACCTACTGACATCCTGGGAAGTGTTTCAGAGGGCTTTGGGTGAAACCTTCGGACAACAGGAGGAAGAAATGAAGAAAGCTGAGATCATTCTGAAGACAAGAGCACAGAAATCCAGTGAATCATCCGAGTCATACATTCAAGATGTGCTATACCTGTGTCAATTGGCCAATCATCTGATGGACGATGAAACAAAGTTAGGACATTTGATGAAGGGAATAGCGGAGGACATCTATCAGATACTGATCGCTAAAGACGCTGAAAAAGTGGATCAGTTCCTAAAGGAATGCCGGAAAATAGAGTTGATGAAAAAACGACGAATAACTGCTAGTAAACTCGAAAGGCTCCCAAATGTGGCTCTCGTGGCTTACGAGGAGGAGGATATTCCCTCTATGATAAGAAGAATTGTCCAGGAAGAATTTCAGAAGGTGAAAATACCCCCAACAGCATGCTTCCTTGGAGTTGAGCAGAAAGCTGAGAGTGCGCCTCTGGAGGATTTGATAAAAAGAGAGGTTAAAAGGGAACTTGCTCCCATCACCAGAAAGAGTAGCTTCCCGAGACCCCAGAGGAGTTATGCCAGGCCGCTGCCACCGCAAAGATCTCCTGAAAATTCCGAAGTAAGGAAGACTGACGCCTGGAGAACTTCAAACGACCAGCCGATTTGCTTTCATTGCGGGCGACCGGGACCCGTGGTGAGATATTGTCGAGATAGACGACGTATCTTCGAGGAGGCTAGAGGAAGAAGAACAAACTATTTTCCTAACTCCGAATTCAGCAGATATGACGGGGATCTGAATCTGAGTTTATAGACACATGGATCACATTTGGTTCTAATCATTCCCAACTGGTATAAAATTTCATTGATCTTTTTGTTCCAACATTTTCCTGATTGTGGTAGACCATACAGGCTTTTTTCCAATTTACACACTTTGTTTTCTTCTCCTTTTTGTATAAAACCATCTGGTTGTCTCATGTATACTGTCTCTTTTAACTCACCATAGAGATAATCTGTCTTCACATCATAAGTATTTATGATTAAATTCTGTTGTGTTACAAGAGCTACTATTGTTCGCAAGTTTTCCTTTTTGAGTACAGGTGAAAGAGATTCCTTAGAGTCCAAACCATATCTCTGATTGCATCCAACAGCAACCAGTCTGGCCTTTCTTTTATATATGCCGTCACTTGGTGTTTTCTTCGTACTGTAGACCCATTTACTATTGATGACTTGCATACCATTTTCCTTTGGTACTAGTGTCCATACTTTATGTTTCTCTATCTCACTGAGCTCTTCTTCCATTGCTTTTTGAAAAAGTTCTCCAGGATATAATGATTTATTTCCATAATTAAGTTTGCATCATTCCTCTCCTTTATTCTTTGTGAGCGTCGAACTCCTTCTCCAATCAATTTTCTTTCTTGTTCTTCAAGTCTTGCTTTGTGCCGTTCTTTTAAGATGCTCTTTGTTTCTCCTTTCTTTCTTCCTCCTTTTACACATATTTCCTGTATCGGTTCAGTTTGTGATGAGTCATTTTCACAGTCACCACCTAGTTTTACTGAAGTATCCTCCTGAGACTTCATTTTACTCTCTGTGACAGGATTGTCTTCTTTCAAGATAAGAAAGTCTTTAACTATTTCTTCACAATTCCCTTTATAGGTCAAATTATCACAATTAGTATCTTCCTGAATATCATTTGCATAATCAATTCCTCTCTTATCTTCACTAAATTTTACTGATCTGACTTCATGGATTCTCTTTTGTCATTTTATCATATATTCTGTAGGATTTTCTTTTAATGGAATAACCAATAAATATTCCTGTGTTTGCCCGATGGTTTCCTGCCATTCCATCTCTGCATAGGTGTATGGTGCTTGATATACCTGTGGGGGGTACAATTCTTAATGTATGCAGCTGTAGCAATTGCCTCTGCCCAAAACTTCATGGGTAATTTTGAGTCAATTAGTAAGGTTCTCGCTGTATCTATAAGAGTCCTATTCACTCTCTCTGCGACTCCATTACTTTGTGGTGAGTATGTGGTGGTAAGTTGGTGATGGATCCCACTTCTCTTGAAAAGTCCTTCAAATCTAGAGTTACAAAATTCAGTTCCATTGTCGGTTCTTACATATTTTATTCTAAGACTTAATTCGTTTTCGGCTTTTGCTTTAAATTCTTCAAATCTCTCAAAGGTCTCATCTTTTGACCTCAGGAAATATACAAAGATTCTTCTACTGTAACCATCTACTATAACAAGAAAATACTTTGATCCTTCTAAAGATTGACATGGCATTGGTCCACATAAATCCATATGAATCAACTGCAGGGGCTTAACTGTATAATTTTCTGTAATATTATATGGCTTATGCACCAGTTTTCCCATTATGCATGCTTCGCACTCTGGTAACCTTTCGAATTTTAGATCCAATCCTCTTACAATATGTCCTTAAATCATTTTTTCATGTATTCTTCATTTATATGGTTTAATCTCTTATGCCATAAACTTATATTGCTATTTTTATTTGATAAATGTGTATTTATAACCATGACATTTTCATTTTTTGCTATTGGTACATTTCTTTGTTTTGTTTCCATCATAAACATTCTATCTTTAATATATGCTTCAGCAACTAAATCATTCCCTTCATTATAAATTTTTGCTCCATCCTTATTGAAAATAACTGAATTTCCCTTGTTGACTAATTCGTATACTGACAAGAAATTATTCCTTAAACTTGGTACATGTAAGATATCTTTGATGTGAATATTTTCTTGGCCTTCACTTGTGCATGTAATAAGTCTCATATCTCCTTTGGCTATGGCTTGGGTAGTTTTGCCCTTCTCAGCTAGGTTGATTTCACTTTCATAATCTACCACATTTTCCATCAAAGTTAGGTTTGGGGTTAAATGTGCGGTGCATCCTGAATCTATACACCATATTTGCCTATCATTTCTCTCATCTGGTGAATCTTCAAATTATTTTACATAGGTTTCAAATGCTTGCTCATTAATTCCACTTTTCATAGTATCCACTAGGTTATTTGAATGTTCCCTACTGTATTTGTGATTTCTATAAACAGGAATCCATTTCTTTTGGTATCCTTGTTTCTGTTTATCTCGAAACCAGCAATCATTAGCTAGATGTCCCTTTTTATTACAAACAAAACATCTTTTTGGCTGAAATTGTTGGACTTTTCTATTTTTAATTCTGTATGCTTGTTCATGCCCATTCTCAACTGATTGATTTAATCTCATATTTCTTCTTGACTCCTCTTCTCTTAGAGTTTGTTGAATCTCTTCAATTGTTGCCTCTCTCTTTGATCGTAAGACAATAGCAATATTTTCATACCTTGGATGTATGCCTCTGACAATATGAAATGAAGTTCTCTTGAGGTGATTGATGCCCTAATGATGAACTTCTAGCAGCAATATTTTTTGCCCTTGTTATATATTCATCTACAGTTTCATTATCTTTCATTCTAATGTTCTTTAATTCTAAGCCTATATCAATAATTATATCTTCCAAATTGCCTGTGTATGTTTTTCTCAGTGAGTCCCATACTTTCTTAGCATTTGTTTCTCCTATGAACATTCCAGCTTGTTCATTTGTCAAAGTAGTGATGATTATCCCAAAAGCTTCATCATTTTTATCACTCCAAATCTCCCAAGAACTTTTGTCTTCCATATCAGGTTCTGGATCGGAAATTACACATTTAAATAATTTTCTTCCTCTCAGAAATGCGCCGATTTTCAACGCCCATATTTGATAATTATTTCCTGTTAATGGTTCAATTTTTGTTTGGGATAAAAAATTATATTCAGCCATTTTCGTCTTTTGAGCTAATATGAACAAACCATTATATAATTTAAAAACAAATATATATTTTAAATTTATTTAAATATTGGGTAGCTTTTAAACATGCAATATATAGATATAATTTAACTTAATCTATATAAATACCTTTAATCTTCTTAGAAGTGCTTCAGTTTACCTATCAGAATAAACTACTTTCTTAATATTCAGATTAAATATTTTCGTTTTTGAGCTTTATATCAAATAACCACGCTCTGCTACCAATTGTTGTCTTTGCTTAGTATTATTAATGAAACTGATTCCAATAATTATTAATTAAACATTATATTTATTGATTTACAAGAGAGAGAACAAAATATAAAAGGGAAACTTATATTGAAAAACAAAGGAACTTTTTTCTTGTTTTTTAGCGCCTATTTACCTGTGAGCTTACACACACTCTGTGGTAACAAATAATTAAAATATGTGTTAGAAATGTGAAATTTATAGAATCGCTGTTTCATCCCAAGTCGACCTTTGGCACATGTACACTGCGGCGGCGCCACCTGATACCATGTGTGACGTCACTACCTACCCCTCCTCCCTTCCTGCCTGCTGCTGGCTGATTACAACTGTCATCCTATCCCTCTTTTGATTTTCTCTAAACTTGTATAACCAATAAATCAATTGGCACTCTGCTTTAACGAGTCATTCGTTAATATTTCCAATAGGTTATGGGTCCTGACTACGCCCCAAATTTGAAGAAGCAAACCTAAAGTGAAACTGCTAAGCCTAACTCGTGCTAAATATGACGCACCTTGAGAATCAAGTCCGCCAGTTCAAAGGCGAAAACTTCTCCCTTTGGAAATTTCAGTTCCGACTACTATTAAAGCAAAATCAACTTTTGGATATCGTGGACGGCAAAGAAATCAAACCAGAGGTAAGTGACGCTACCTCTGCTATACAGGATGCATGGCACGCCAAAGATATCAAAGCCCGAATGCTTATATCACAGACACTTGAATTAAGATTTCTAGAACCTTTGATGTCCTGTAAAACTGCCGCTCAAATGTGGACAAGGCTCATGTCCATCCACGAACAGAGATCAGAGATCGCAATTGGCATGTTGTGGCAACAATTTTTTGACGCCCGAATGTCGTCATCAGAGGATGTCAGCAGCTATATCGCCAAGATTGAAAATCTTAGTGCAAGAATTCAGGATGCAGGAGGAACGATTACAGATGACCAGAAAGTGGCAAAGATAATAAACTCTCTTCCTTCGAGCATGCGGTATTTCATCCCAGCATGGGAGTCTCAAGCGCCGATTACGCAGACTCTAGAGAACTTATCAGCACGTCTTCTGATTGAAGAATGTAGAAACCAGCAGGCCGATTCCTCGCAAGGTACAGCATTCTACCAACAGACTAAACCAAGAATCAAAGAAGATAACATAAAGAAGACTGATTCAGGAAAGATATCAGAACTAAAGAAAAAGACTGAATGCCATTATTGTCACAAGATTGGTCATTGGTCACGGGAATGTCGGAAACGGATTGCCGACCAGCAGAAGAAAAACGAGAAGCGGAAGAACCAAGCAGGAGATTGTGATCATAAAGGTTTCAACGCTGATACCATCCTAAAGTGGAATGATTGCGACATATGGTGGGCAGATAGCGGAGCTAGCTGCAGCATGACCTTCCGACGTGAATGGTTCAAGTCCTTCACTCCGATCCACAACAATCATAGAATATACCTTGGAGACAACACTTCCGTCCTTGCAGAAGGTACAGGTGACATTGAAATCCTTGCCATGGTGAATGGAGAATGGATTACAACATCAATCAGGAATGTGCTCTACTCTTCGAAGCTCAAAAAAAAATTTGTTCAGCCTGGGAGTGTGCACTGAAAAGGGATACCGAGTAGACATCGACAAGGATGAGCTGCGCATCTACTCAAGAAAAGATCTGAAAGCAGTTGGACAACGCCAAGATGGGCTCTACAGGATGATGTTCCGAGTTACTTCATCTTCACAAGGATTTTCTGCAAAGATCAACAACCTCCAACTGTGGCACGAAAGACTAGCACACATCTCACTCACCACTATTCGAGAAATGGCCAAGAAAGGATTGATCAACGGTTTGCAACCCGAAGACATAAAAAAGACGATTTCTTCTGTCAAGGCTGCCAAGAAGGAAAAGCTCACAGAAAGCCTAGTCATTTGTCTGAAACAAAGGAGTACAATCCTGGTGAGTTCATTCTAAGTGATATCTGCGGCCCTATGCCAACACAATCAATAGGAGGATCACTTTATTTCATTTTGTTCAAAGATTATTCCAGTGGCTTTCGCCATATAGATTTCATTAGACACAAATCCGATATTTTACACAAATTTGAAAACTTTGCTAGATTCAGTTATAATCAAACAGGCAATAAAATTAAAGTGATTAGAACCGATAATGCACTAGAATATACCAGTAAAGATTTCACAAATACTTGCAGAAAGTTCGGAATAGTAAATGAATTGTCAGCTCCATATGTTCACGAACAGATAGGGCGCGTAGAACGAGACAATAGAACTATTGTCGAAGCAGCTCGATCGATGCTGTGCGCACGAAATCTTCCTGAAGAACTTTGGGCAGAAGCTTGCAATACTGCAACCTTCATTCTAAACCAAACATTCACTAAAGAAGCTCCCAATACCACACCCTATGAACTCTTTTTCGGAAGAAAAGTTAGTTTATATAATCTAAAGATTTTCGGCTGTGAAGCATGGTTGCATACACCTAAAGAACGTAGAAGGAAATGGGATGAGAAATCACAAAAGAAGATTTTCTTAGGGTACGATAAAACATGCACTAACTTTCGACTCTGGAACCCTTCTACTAGAAAGATTTCTATCTCTAAAGATGTTACTTTTAAAGAGACAAAACTCCAACATTACGAACTAGAGGGAGAAAACCTCATCCCAATAAACATTGACTTTAACCCGCCGGCACCACCGACCGAGGATGAATCACCTACAACGCTACAATTCCCCACGCCGCCGGCATTCCACCCGATGATAACTCGATCTAAAAAGAAAGCAGATTCTTGTAACTACCATTTTGTCGATGAGCCTTCAACCTATAAAGATGCTATGGAAATCCAAATGCCGAAAAATGGTTGGATGCAATGAAAGAAGAAATAAAAGCGTTAGAATCTAATAACACATGGTCACTCGAAACCCTACCAGACGGATATAAGCCAATAGGAAGTAAATGGGTTTATAAGCTAAAATCCCATCCCAACTCTACGGCACCTAAATTTAAGGCTAGACTTGTAGCTAAGGGTTACACACAAAGGAAGAACG
Organism: Cordylochernes scorpioides; assembly: GCA_030710605.1. Classification (NCBI taxonomy): domain Eukaryota; kingdom Metazoa; phylum Arthropoda; class Arachnida; order Pseudoscorpiones; family Chernetidae; genus Cordylochernes; species Cordylochernes scorpioides. The sequence goes on from CP092880.1 coordinate 3,498,532, forward strand.
TAGACTATTTCGACACCTTCAGTCCTGTTGTCAGATATGATTCACTTCGAGTGTTACTAGCAAACGCGGCATCAGAAAGAATGTTCTTAAAACAATTTGACGTAAAGACTGCATTTTTATATGGTGACCTAGACGAAGTCATATACTTAGAACAACCAGAAGGGTTCTCTCAAGGAGAAAATTTTGTTTGTAAACTACAAAAGAGTCTATATGGACTGAAACAATCGTCCAGAAATTGGAATAGGAAGTTTAAATCTTTCTTAGAGAAACACAATTTTTTTCAATCTAATGCAGATCAATGTGCTTTCACCGGAACTATTAACGACACTCAAATGATCCTTGCTCTTTACGTCGATGATGGACTTCTCATGTCTCGGAACAAGGACGATATCGATTCTATCGTCCAGGAACTATCTCACGAGTTCAATATAACGTCTAGAGATGCAGATTATTTCGTAGGACTTCAGATTGAACAATCAGAGGATAGATCGAAGATCTATATCCACCAATCTTCATACATAAACAAGATTTTAGATAAATTCAACATGATTGATTGCAAACCCGCAGTAGTACCCATGGACCCGAGTACAGTCCTAACTAAAGCTGATTGCCCAGACTTAGATAAAAATGGAAATTCACCAAAATTTCCTTACAGAGAAGCCGTAGGCTCACTAATGTTTGCCTCTTCTGTTTCTAGACCGGACATAGCTTTTGCAACATCACAGTTAAGTAAATACCTTGACAACCCAGGACAGACACACTGGACAGCAATTAAAAGTGTATTTCGCTACTTGAAAGCAACACCACAATTAGGAATATTGTACGCTAGCCGTCAAGAGTTAACAGGTTACTCAGATAGCGATTATGCTAGGGACATTGATTCAAGGAAAGGTACTACAGGTTACATCTTCATGTTAAACCATGGTGCTGTTTCATGGTCAAGCCAAAAGCAATCGACAGTTGCCCTCTCGACAACAGAAAGTGAATATATTGCTGCCTGTGCTGCTACTAAAGAAATGGTCTGGCTACGCAGACTTCTTAAGGATATCGGGATTAAGATGGACAGACCCACAGTACTCAACATGGATAATCAAGCAGCCATAAAGCTAGTGCAGAATCCCGAGTTCCATAAGAGAACGAAGCACATTGATGTACGATATCACTACATTCGTACTAAACAGGAAGATGGTGAGCTGATCACAAGATATGTCAGCACTCTTCAGCAGACGGCTGACCTCCTGACGAAACCTTTGGGACCGAAACACTTCAGGCGGCTCCTAGAAAACTTGAACGTTATAAATTTCAAGAGGGAGTGTTAGAAATGTGAAATTTATAGAGTCGCTGTTTCATCCCAAGTCGACCTTTGGCACATGTACACTGCGGCGGCGCCACCTGATACCATGTGTGACGTCACTACCTACCCCTCCTCCCTTCCTGCCTGCTGCTGGCTGATTACAACTGTCATTCTATCCCTCTTTTGATTTTCTCTAAACTTGTATAACCAATAAATCAATTGGCACTCTGCTTTAACGAGTCATTCGTTAATATTTCCAATAATATGTACAACAGTTCTCTATATATTCTATAAATTCTTTAAGTATTTCTTGAGTGTCTGATTTTGCTTTTAAGAATCTAGTGAATAATTTCCTTGAATAGTCATCTACTATAGTAAGAATAAATCTTGCTTTACCAATAGATTCTTCTTTTATGGGCCCAATTAAATCAATATGTAAAAGTTCTAATGATTGTGAGGTTTGAATTTTTTCAATTATTTTAAAAGGTGTTCTTGAGTATTTAGATTTAATACATGTAATGCAATCATTTAAGTCTCCTTTAGATATGCAATCAAATTTGTATACTAAGTTTTTGTTTTTCATTATAGTCATGTAATTTTAATTAGGGTGGCCCAATCTTTTATGCCAAATATCCCAATTAACTTTGAAGACTTTATCTTCTTCATCCCTTGAACCAGAGGAGTTTATTATATAAAAATCATCAATTTTTTTGGAGCTTCCAATATGATTTGATCCTTGAAATCTATTATAGTACATTTGTCTTTGCTAAAAATTATTCTTTGGTAGTCTTGTACTAATTTTCCTACAGACAACAAATTTCCTTTGATTTGTGGAACAAATAGTACATCTTTGAGGATAAGTAAATTTTCTTCTTTTGTTTTGATTTTCACATTTCCTATAGCTTTGGATTCAATTTGAGTGTCATCAGCAAGGATTATTTTCTTTTCCTTATTTTCTGAATCTTTTAAAAGTTCAAAACGGGATGTCATATGGCTTGTAGCACCACTATCAATTATCCATTCCTGTTCACTCTTTTCTTGATTTTTGGCTATCAGTCAATATGCTGCCTTTTCATTATGTGAATTTCCAGTTTGTTTCTGCTGATTTCCAAATTTAGGTTTATAGCCACTTGTGCTGGGTTTGTTAAGATCTTCTCTTCTATTATTATTGTCTTTATTTTTTGGATTATGCCAGCAGTCATTAGCTTTGTGTCCTCTTTTGTTACAGATATAACACTCAGGTTTATATTTAAATTTATTTTTTGGATAAAATTTCTTTGATTCACTTTGTGATGCTTTATATGCAGATGAGGATGAAATATCTTTCTCATGGTACCTTTCTTGATACAGGGAAAACTGTGATTTAATATCTTAAAGTGTAGGATTATTCATAGTATTTATTTGCATGGAAATAATATTGTATTTTTGTGGCAGGCCTTTAATTACCGAATAGATAAATTCTTCATCATCTATGGTGGCTCCCATAATTCTGGCATTTTCTAATAATTTTTCTGATCTATGAAGGTAGTCTTTCCAACTTTCTTCAGGATACATCCGAAGACGAGAAACATTATTCCGTGCCTCAATACTTTTCTTTTTAATGTCTCCTTCATATCTTTTGGTTAAGGATGCCCATATTTGTTTTGATGTTTTGCATGTGAGAATTAATGAAACCTGAGAATCTGTCATGGCACAAGTTATAATACCTTTTGCTTGTGAGTCTGTTATTTTCCATTTTTGCCTTTCTGTTTCTTCTCCTGGAGGATCTTCAATCAAAAAATTGATCAAATCTTTGCTTTCTAAAATCGATTCAACCCTATATTTCCAACTTGGAAAATTATCACCATCAAATTTTGCAATTGGTATTTCGTTCATTTTATTTTCCAACAATTTTCAGTTTATATTGAATATTAAAAGTAAAAAACAATATTTTGTTGAAGATTTTCTCTAGACAACAAAATTTATTTTGCTTTACGCATAAATACCAATTTGGCTTTAGTCGTCTGCTATTATTTCCTTTTATTACAATATTCAATAATCCACGGACTCTGCTGCCAATTGTGTTAATTTGGGTTGAATTAAAAAGATAAATCCTTTTTATATCATTATTTTATTTAAGATCCAATTTAAAAACAGGAAAGAACAAAAAATATTATAAACTTCTTGTTTACAAGTTACGAGTTAGAAGAACAAAATACCGAGTTGTCAAATCATTATTGGTCATTTATATTTATATATTCACAGAAGCGTCTTTGCTTATATTTATATATATATCCATTAAACGGAAAAATATCAATTTTTTGTCTTTTTATTAAGTTACATTAGACTAAGCGTTTGTATTATATATGAAAACAGCAATCACTTGTGCTTCATTGGTCAAAACAGTGCAGTAAATTTGACACTATTTTATGGACAATCCTTATATATATAAAAATGAAATGCGAAATCGATGTTTGTTATCGCATCACGCAAAATCTACTGACTCAATCATTATGGAATTTCGCATGTAGGTAGCTGAAGATTTCGTTTAACATATAGGCTATTCAAAAAACTAAAAAAGTTAATGTGCTTTTTTAAAAAATAAAAAACCAAAAAGCGTTAGTTCCAGTCTTTTACCGCTAGGGCGCAGCACTGGTCGCGACGATAAATGAATTTGATTTTTTTAAAGCATCGGTGGTTCAGTGGTAGAATGCTCGCCTGCCACGCGGGCGGCCAGGGTTCGATTCCCGGCCGATGCATTTTTTTTTTACAATTTTTAAAACTCATTTATATTATATCTTCTATATAAATGGAAATTTCATAAGTGGTGTTCGCTAAAAACTTTCGTTACAATGCATCAATTTCGACCAAATTTTCAACATTTATGTAAAACGAGATGGAGCAGGTTTTGCTTAACATCAAAATATTTTTCCTAACTTTAAAATACATAACTTTGCTGTTATCGATAAAATACAAAAAAATTGAACAGAGTTAATTTTATTTGTATATAAATACAAAAAATAAATTCAGCAATTCATTCAACTCAATCTAAAAAAATATTCAAAACAAGCAATTTTAAGATAACACCATATGTAAAACAGTCGCCCAAGAAAACAACAACGATATTTCATCTTTCTCACATATTCACACACAATCTTGATTAATAATTAAAACTAATCTTTAGCATTGTTTATTATACTTCATAATATATAATATTCGTTAGGCAAACTTTCACTCGGATAAAACCCAGGCGAAGCGGGGTACACATCCGCTAGTATTTTATATATATGTTTATTTATCAATTATTTTATATATTTATATCTATTTATTTATATATTCATCATTATATAATCATATTTATTCATATTTATATTTATTCTCTATTTAACCTTATATAATCTTATATGAACATTGAAATAAAGTAGTTTCAAACTCAATCTCTCTCTGATTAGAGATCGATATTAAAAAATCTCTATATTCCTATGGGCATTATGGATTTCATTTCTTTAGATGGAGGAGGAAATGCTATCATCACGTACTGGTTTGTGGCTTCTCTCCAGGACAAAAGAATACGCAACAATTCACTTTCAAAGAAAATTCTATTGTAGAAATGTACAACTCATTTTTTTATTTGTAGAATTCTTCTTACTAACTGATTCATATGTTCAATATATAGCTCATAATAAAAATAGTATTAGTTTGTCTCTCTTATGTGGTTCAATGCTTCTTTTCAAGACTATGCTGATATCTTAAGCATTAGCTTTCCCGAAGGCTTCTTAAAGGTATTATGATAGCAATAAGAAGCCTTAGATAATTTACCTATCATGTGATCTGTGGGATAAAACTACTCGCTGTAGATGCCAGGACAAACTTTCCCTCGAAACTCTTGGGCTACTGCTATTAATTAGGGATATCTAAAACATTAGGACAATCAAGACATTCCCGAAATGCCCCAAATGCGATTCCCAACCAGCCAGTCCTGAACATCTATTGAACTGTATCAAATCCTCCAAAAAAGATCTCTGGGAAAGCCCCAGGACTGTATCTTTGTTATATACAAATTTATTCGATGGAATAAAAATGATTACTTCTGTAGCTGTGAAAGTATGCAAAGTATTTCATTTTTCTGTCCTCCAATTGATGAATGCTCTGATTATTTATCAACAGCGCCTGAACGGATCATTTCTGCGAGATAAGGATAGATTTATTCGTATGTATAGTGATAATGGAGATCGTTTACACGACTTGAGGAATAAGCAACAACAACATATCTTGCTTTGAGACATCTCTGCTAACACATAAAGATACCAAAACTCTTATTTTTCTTCCTCGACAATTGTGATGTAGCGCTATTTCCAGTATATTTGAAATGATGTCAGAAACTTTAGCATTTTTCTAGCTCGTGTAGAGAGATGAATTAATCCAATGACTACTGTGTGTCTACATATGAGGTCATAACAGGGAAGTTTCATCAAGGACATTGAGCGCACGGTACCTGAGCAATAAGCATAATGTGGAGTTATGACTTCGAACCACAGGAAGTGTTTCTGAGGACGTAAGATTAGGTATTTTATGAGAGTCTGCAGAGAAAATGCAAAAACTAGGTCCTGCGTTTCTGAAGACAGGGAGCAAGTCTGTATATGCCTATTGGCCATACATAGCTGAGCAGTTCTACCTATTTTTGGAACTCCCCATTATTTTCAGTAACCATAAAACGACTGAAACGATCGCATTATACAATGGATCTCTGTTTATTAAGATTATATTCCATCAGACCCAACTATACATAATACTTTAGATACCGTATTAGATGCCAATGTTTTGAAACTTGATAGTATAGATGCATGCAAATAGGAATTCGAAAACAGAAAATAATGAGGGAATAAGGAGAAAAATATGGCCATCTAAGGTAATTAATCATTTAGAATTAAAGACAGTTTTAGATAGCACACCATACAAGAAGTTACGACCTTTGAATAATGCCATGTAGGTCCTACAAATTTTGGTGATATTGTGACGGTGTTTTGACCCACCGCCAATTTTGAACGGCCTTTTCAACCGCCACCACCTCTGCCGGCGGTGACGCCAAGTCGGTGCGCATGCGCGGCGGCGGTGACGTGGCAAGCACGTGGGAGGATGCCATTGTGATTGACGGCCACCACGAGCCAACGTCCATTCTCATCCATCCATATTCATCAAACCTTTTTCAACTCTTCTTTACTAGATTTTAATTTGCAACAATTTATTTATTTTTATATTTTATCTGTAATTTCATCACCAACGAAGGGCTTTATGAGTGGTTAGTAATGCCTTTTGGGTTGAAAAACGCCCCTGCCACTTTTCAGAGAATCATACAACAAACCCTTGGTCCATTAATGTACAAGGGGTGCATCAACTATCTTGATGATTTCATTATATATTCTAAAACTTTAGAAGAACATTTTGACCTTCTATCAGAAGTGCTAGAAAAATTATATTCCCAAAACCTCAAGCTCAAGCTTCAAAAATGTTCTTTTATCAGAGAAGAAATAGAATATCTTGGATATATCATCAAATACAATTAGGTTACACTTTTACCTCGGAAAATAGAAGCCGTTAAAAGTTTTCCAATCCCCAAAACAGTCAAAAACATACAGCAATTTCATGGATTGTGAAGTTATTATCGGAGATTTATAAAATATTTCAGTTCAATAGCACAAACTCTAACAGATTTATTTAAGAAAGATAAAATTTTCCACTGGTCTGAAATTCACCAAAAAGCATTTGAAACTTTGAAGAAATCAATCACACAACCTCCAGTTCTGGCAATGTACGATCCCACCTTACCATGTAAGCTCTACACTGATGCCTCAGAGCAAGGACTTGGTGCAATTCTTGCACAGAAACATCCAGATTGTAGAGAACGGGTTGTTTCCTATTTCTCAAAACGGCTGAACCCAACCCAGTCACGCTACACCGCTACAGAGTTGGAATGTTTTGCCATCATCAAAGCAGTCAGACATTTCAACAACTACCTAGACAAGCCATTCCAAATTGTCACTGATCATAGTGCTTTAAAATGGCTATTGAATCATAAAAACCCTGGGGGAAGACTTTTTCGATGGTCAATGGAGCTATCTTCTAGATCGTTCACCATTATCCACAGAGCACGAGGACAGCAAACACATGTTGACGCACTTTCCAGGAATCCAGTGTGCACATTCATAACCGAAGATAAGATGACGATTGCTCAACAACAGGCAGACTTGCGATTTGTAAAGAACTCTCAAATTAAGAGTGGCATTGTCACTATATGAATTCGAGGTCATTCCAAAGCAGTTGTACCTGATTCCTTACGGGCAAAATGTCTTCACCACTTTCATGATGACTTTGGCCATCCTGGAAAAAACAAAACATTGAAGCTGATTTCCACATATTACTCATATTACTGGTGGCCACAAATGCTAAGGACCATATAAGAGTATGTTTCCTCATGTAAAGTTCGTCAGCTCAGCAAACAGTAAAACCAACCAACAATCGGCCATTAACAAATACCGGACAGCGACTTCCAACCATTTGACCTCATTGGACTCGATACAATTGTCTTGGGAAATGAAGCCAAGAACACCAGACATAAGTACCTCCAGGTCATCATATATCACCATAGTCGTTACATTTGGGCATCTCCCACAGCATCCAACAATTCAGCAGCCATCCTCAACATCCTTAGAAAGCTGTTATCTTCTGGAGTACCAATCAAACGTATTCTGACAGACAATGGTTCGAATTTCACAAGTAGAAGCTTCAAAAATTTTCTGTCGGAAAATAAAATTGCCCATTCCTTTGCTACTCCATACCATCCCCAGACATGTGGAATGCTAGAAAAGGCTAACCATACCCATCTCACAAGATTGAGAGCTGCAATTTTGGAGAAACTGAACCAAAATGGTAGACACTCGTAACCAGACCGACCCCACATGAAGTAACCAACTCCAGCCCAAAGTTTCTTCTGTATGGGATTGATGAATCACCATCTTTTGCTGACCATCCCATCACTTTAGAAGAAGCAAGAGGTCTGGCTCGGGAGAATACCAGAAAAGCTCAAATAAAGAGGAAGAATCATGATGATGATAAACATCCAGATGTGGAATTCTCTGAGGGAGATCAAGTTTTGAGGACTGTTGCAAAGCACCATCCATACATGTCTAAGCTTAGCCCAAGACAACAAGGCCCTTTCTTCGTTAAGAAGAAGATCAGCAGTCTAGTCTATGACATCCAAGACACCGAAGGACGAGTGTACCGGGCTCATGCTTCTCAACTTCGATCTTTCAAGGACAGGGAGTCCTTGGGAGCAGGGGGAGTGACGGTGTTTTGACCCACCGCCAATTTTGAACGGCCCTTTCAACCGCCACCACCTCTATCGGCGGTGACGCCAAGTCGGCGCGCATGCGCGGCGGCGGTGCGCAAAGTCGGCGCATGCGCGGCGGTGGTGACGTGGCAAGCACGTGGGAGGATACCATTGTTATTGACGGCCACCACGAGCCAACGTCCATTCTCATCCATCCATATTCATCAAACCTTTTTCAACTCTTCTTTACTAGATTTTAATTTGTAACAATTTATTTATTTTATATTTTATCTGTAATAATTAAAATACCTTGGAATGAATAATTGAATCATTTTTTTCAAAACCAGATGAACCACCACAATATAAATCGGATATATCTGATTTCAAAGTCTTAAATATTCATTAAAGCCATGATGGGTGGGTCAGATCAGATTATAAGATATAAGGATGGCCAACAAAATTCGGAATCACACAGAAGACTGAGTTTCCAGAGCTAATGCCCAGAATCCTTTTTCAGAGATTAATACCTGAAAGTACGTTCCTTAAAAATTTCTGCATTGTTTCTGTGATGGAAATGAGACTAGGTTATCCATCGCTGTTCCCTAAACTCAGGATGACTACACCCAGGTGAAAATACTATAATCAATACCAGTACATACTTTACTGAAAGCCTTACTAGAGGAAATTTAGTAAGCCATAATACCAGAGGCGTTCTTCTTTGTTGTGGATCTTCCCAATATATCCTTTAGTCAAAAAAGATTGAAGTGTCTGCAACATGCTTGTTCTTTGTTAAATCAATGAGAAGACACAATGCATCCTATTCCTCAGGATATATGTTTCTTTCCAGATACAAACAACTTCATATGTGATAGATTTTTTCATCCAGATCCAAATCTTATCTGCACAAGCTTTCGATCATCTCCGCTCTTCAACAAATGTGAAGACTATCTGACTGACCAGAGGTTAATAGGAGGATACAAAAAATAAATACATTTCACTCAAGGCTTATATTTCAAAATTTTAAAAACAATTTTACTAAAAACAAATTTTAAAGCATGATGCCCTCTCAATCCCTATTTTGATAATGTGTATAATGAATTGATTTTATTTTTTTTCTGAAGCACTGTATAACTCTTCTAATATTGCTCCTAATATTAAAGAAACTAGCTTACGCTAATTCATATTTTTCTTTTCTTCTAAAAAGAAACGACGATACATTCACATTTATTAGATTATCACACTTTTCTTTCAATTCTTTTAAAACATTGATGAAATTATAGATTATAAATGAATTATAGATCTTGGTGTGTGAACTGGTATATGATACAAAATATGATATCTATTTCTATTTGATATTTTAAAACATTTGGTTAGTATATCACCAGTAACTCTTTTGGTCCTACTTTTAATAGTATAAAATCCCTGCTGGGCACTCAACCAAGTAAAGGTAGTTGACCAGGTTCAGAATATTTTCCTAAGACGCTACCTAAATTTACCAAAGTATACTCCGGGCTTTATGCTAAGAATGGAGTGTGGACGAGTATCACAGAAAGTTATCATAACTAAACAGGTCCTGAGATTTTGGGTGAGGATTATGAAAATGGAGGAGAGTAGGTTGCCCCGGGCATGTTTGTCACACCTCTGGACATTACACAGCAATCAAAGGGCTGGTTTAACCTTTGTCGAAAGGTTCCTGAAGGGTTGTCCGGATTACACTGCAATACTGACTGAAATCCCTGCTATTATTCGAATAGCAACCGAACAAAGCATCCAAAGCGACATGGCGAAAATCCTAAATACTTCACATTACAGTCACTTCAAATACCTAAAAAATTCAATAACAGCAGAACGATATTTATTCACAACTATTTCTCTAGCAATTAAAATATTTTTTGCACAACTGAGACTCCTATGGACGATCTTCCCAGAAAATAGTCAAAGCGCTGGAAGATTGATTTGATTCTAACTTGCGATCTGTGTAAAAACAGAATCCAAGACGAAATTATGCATATAATATTTGAATGCTCTTGCTTAGAGAAACAGAGGAAAGAAATTTTGGGTGACTTACCCTGGTCTCAACCTGACTGCCAACAAATTTGCAGCTGGATGAACACACTGATGGTTGATCAGGGTCTCTCCCTCGGTTTATATAAATTCTACAAGGCCGCAGTCAATGTCCTTTGGAGAATAATGCATTCGCCGAATGTCGTGGTTTGCTTGGAGGAAGAAGGCGAAGATTGAACGCGGCTGATTCCACACTAGCCCTCTCAATGATATACTAACCTTGACATACCCTACACATTGGTACTTTAATTTAAAAATTTAACCATGTATGGTTCCTTTTGCTCTGTATGTTTATTTTTTGTATATATGGTTATATTTATTTTTGTTTGTTTTTTTTCTTTCTTCTCTCTTTTCTTTTTCCTTATTACCTCTTGTATTCTGGTTTTTACTTTTGAAACATCTTCCCTTGCTAAATCCTGTAGAGGGGAATTATGTATAGGGCTGGATGCCCCAATAAAAAGGCTTGTGTGTGTGTGTGTGTGTAATAGTATAAAATCCTTTGGATTTGATGATTTGGGGCTGTCTCCACGCTGGTTATTCCCAGGGTATTCCCTTGGACATTCTTTTTCCTCTTCAATCTACTCATCACAGTTTCATGCTCCTGGATCTTGCCTTCCGTGTTAATCCTTACCATCTGGCACTTCCACAACTGCATCGCAAATAGACACATGTTTATTAAGCGCATGTTATTTCTGGTTGCATTTCCTTGTATCCCACTCTATTTGATTAATATCAGAAATGAAAATAAAACTTGTAAAATCGATCTGAAGAGCGTAAATAATATTCGAGGTCGTTATGGCAACAATCATATCAAGACATGGAGATCTTCAACTATGGAGAACATTTTCCTTTCTACCTTCGCTACCCAATTTTACTTTCCGGGATTTTCCCCTTAAAACGGAAAGTTGGGACGATGTTTAAACTGCAATTCTTTAGCGTCCAGATGATTCTGCTGATGCTTAGAATCTGGTCGTTTATTCAACTAAGTATAATGCCCCTCTACCTGACCTTTGTAGTTTCAACGACCATCCTGAAGTACGTCGTCTTCTCTCTTATCTGCAGTCGCTACCAAGCCATCTACAATGTCCTGAAGAGCATCTACAAGAACACGTTCTTCATTCCTTCAAGACCAGGTGCACATTTCTGTGTTTTATTCTTCTTGAAAATAACATTATTGACACAAGCTTTTTTTAGTGAATTTTTCTTTTTGATAAAAATAGGAGAATTGGATAAATTTGAAGTTGATATAATTCTCTTGTTTGTAGAGCATTTGCTTATATCTTTACATATCTCTATCTATTGTTCGATACCCCTATGCGTTTGCATCTCTTTCAAGGATATCAACTCTCAAGCATTACGATCAAATACCTCATCAGAGTGGAGCCAGATTGGAAGAATGTTCCAGACTATGGTGTCAACTGTAGATAACCTAAATAACATCTACAGTTTGCCTCTATTGCTGATTCTGGTGAGCCAAGTATGGCATTGCTTTGTCTACCTTATCTGGATTTTTGAACATGATTCTAATAGTTTAGTACAGAATGGCACTTTAAGCCTTTTATTATTTTGTGCAGTTTTGGCTTACTCTGTGATGAGCCAGGGAGAGGCTGTGAGGAAGGAATCAGCTCGATATTTCACCATAGACAGACCTGCCCTGTGTCCCGACATGCAGCATGTCTACCTGGCCCTGCGAGTTTCATGTAACCAAGGTGTTGTACCCATGGTAGGCCAATTTCTGCCTCTCACAATGGGAACGTTCTTCATGCTGATCTGTTTTGTATCCTCTTACACCTTTGTGCTTTCGAATCTTGACCTGGGAAAATCTTTCTTTTACCGTTGACTACCTATATTAATGGCGATAATTTGTAAAGAATATTTAATCCTCTTGATTGCCTAATATTTCTATTTAAATTATATTATTTAAATTATCTTCAATAGTTTCTCAATCACACAACAACAAAACTAAAGCTGCGAGTAAAATTGTTGTTTGTTTGGCTATCCTTGACATGGCGCAGGGCCACAATTTGATATCCCCATTAAGTTTCAATTGTGTCAATCCAAATGAGTCAATAGAATCCAAAAAATTGAATAGATTAAAATGAAATTGTTCATCTATAGGAGTGGATTGTTGTCTATTCCGTGAGATAACTGTATAGAAAAAAAAACTGTATTTGTGAAATGTATTTACCTCAGTCCATTTAATTAATTCTCCAATTGAAGAAAGGTTTGCAGGATCGATTGTATGTAAATAATATTTTTCGTTGTTATGGCAACAACCATATGAAGACATGGAGAACTTCAACAATGGAGAACATTTTCCTTTCTATCTTCGCTACTCAATTTTATTTTCTGGGATTTTCCCCCTGAAACGGGAGGTTGGGACGATTTTTAAGCTGCGCTTTTTAGGCGTACAGTTGTTTCTTCTGACGCTTAGAATCTGGTCGTTTATTCAACTGAGTGCAATGCCCCTCTACCTGCTCTTTTTAGTTCCGAACACCGCCCTGAAATATGCCGTTTTCTCACTCATCTACAGCCGCTACCAAGCCATCTACAATATCCTAAAGACCATCTATACAAGCAAGTGTTTCACTCCTACAACACCCGGTGCACATTTCTCTGTTTTATTTTTACTTAAAGTAATATTGCTCACAACATCTTGTTTTTGCGAATTTTTCTATTTGATAGAAATGGGATATTCAAATGAATTTGGAGTTGTTATAATTCTCTTTTTTTGTAGAGCAGCTACTTATCTATATACATCTTTGTATCTATTGTTTCATCCTCTTCTGTGTTTACATATCTTTCAGAAACATCAATACTCAAGCCTTAAAAGCAACTACCTTATCTGATTGGAGCCAGATTGGAAGAATGTTCCAGACTATGGTGTCAACTGTAGATAACCTAAATGACATCTACAGTTTGCCTCTATTGCTGATTCTGGTGAATCAAATATGGAATTTCTTCATCGACCTTATCTGGATCTTTGGCGAGGACTCGGCAACTATATTACTGAGAGGACCTTTAATATTTTTATCCTTCTGGGCAATTTTGGCTTACTCTGTGATGAGCCAGGGAGAGGCTGTAAGGAAGGAATCAGCTCGATATTTCACCATAGACAGACCTGCCCAGTGTTCTGACATGCAGCATGTCTATCTGGCTCTACGAGTTTCATGTAACCAAGGTGTTTTACCCATGGTAGGTCACTTTCTACCTCTCACCCTGGGAACTTTCTTTATTATTGTCTGTTTTGTATCTTTCTATGTCTTTGTGCTTTCGAATCTCAATCTGGGAAATACTTTTTTTCACCATTAAATTTTAATATTTCGAAAAGAAAGATATTATATCTGTCTGTGCTTACTTTTTTGCTTCAAGCTATTTGTATATATATAATACAATAAAATGCGGCTTTTATTGTAGAACGACATTTGAAAAATATCCCGCAAGTGTTTCTTTTCAACGAAAAATCAAAATTTATTTCAAAGAGAAATAACGACTATTTCTCCTTGAAATAAATTTAGATTTTTCGTTCAAAAGAAACACATGCGGGATATTTTTCAAATGTCGTTCTATTTGTATATGTATCTATTGCACTTTCTAAAAGATTATTTTTAAGGTCCAATATAGCTTTTTTAATTATATAGTCTAGTTATATTCGACGTATTTTAACCAAATCAGGCCGTGGATAAATTTACTGTAAAACACCCATTTGAGCGCAAAGTTAGTTTAAGATCACTTCCAATACTTTAGAACAAGCCCAAGAATGGATTCCTCTGATTATATTTTTCAATTGTATCTACAACCTTCAAGGTGTTTCATCAATAATTCTCACATGGTATTAAATTGAATATATCAAAGAGCTAATATGATTAATCGAAATAATTTCCACATGAAATTACAATTTATTTTAATTTTTTGTTCTTGTATGAATTTGACTGGGTTTTCTTAACTTTTCTTATTTTTAATATGAATCTATATATATAGATAGATGGAAAATTTTCTGGGAGGAAATTGATCCATAGAAGCATAGGGCGTCTCTCCCGTCAAAATAAACGTCAAAACCTGACGCCATCTATTGACCATCGTAGCAAACTAGCTGCCTCGGGGTCGGTGACAAAGCCACAACACCAACTTTTTTTCTGACGTTTATTTTGACAGGAGAAGCGTCCTTTGCTTATATATATATCCATTAAACGGAAAAGTATCAATTTTTGTCTTTTTATTAAGTTACCATAGACTAAGCGTTTGTATATGAAAACAGCAATCACTTGTGCTTCATTGGTCAAAACAGTGCAGTAAATTTGACACTATTTTATGGACAATATTTTATATATATGTATATTTATCAATTATTTTATATATTTATATCTATTTATTTATATATTCATCATTATATAATCTTATTTATTCATATTTATATTTATTCTGTATTTAATCTTATATAATCTTATATGGACATTGTAAAAAAGTAGTTTCAAACTCAATCTCTCTCTGATTAGAGATCGATATTAAAATAATCTCTATATTCCTATGGGTATTATGTATTTCATTTCTTTAGATGGATGAGGAAATGCTATCTTCACCTACTGGTTTGTTGCTTCTCTCCAGGACAAAAGAATACGCAACAATTCACTTTCAAATAAAATTCTATTGTAGAAATGTATAACTCATTTTTTTATTTGTAGAATTCTTCTTACTAACTGATTCATATGTTTAATATATAGCTCATAATAAAAAATAGTATTAGTTTGTCTCTCTTATGTGGTTCAATGCTTCTTTTCACAATTTTCAAGACTATGCTGATATCTTGAGCATTATCTTTCCCGAAGGCTTCTTAAAGGTATTATGATAGCAATAGGAAGCCTTAGATAATTTACCTATCATGTGATCTGTGGGATAAAACTACTCGCTGTTGATGCCAGGACAAACTTTCCCTCGAATCTCTTGGGCTACTGTTATTAATTAGGGATATCTAAAACATTATGACAATCAAGACATTCTCGAAATGTCCCAAATGCGATTCCCAACCAGCCAGTCCTGAACATCTATTGAACTGTATCAAATCCTGCAAAAAAGATCTCTGGGAAAGCCCCAGGACTATGTCTTTGTTATATACAAATTCATTCGATGGAATAAAAAAAACAATGGTTGCCTCTAAAGTCGGTTTTACGGGCGAAGATTTTACGTGACAACGGTAGAATATTTATTGATATGAATATAATTAAATTGCACAATAGGAACAAGGAATTGAATGAAAATAAGAATTGCACAAATTTTAACTATAGAAATATATTTTGTTTACTAAAACATTGTACATGTAAACTTAAACTTAACTAATTCCTATTTGAGTGATTTTGTTGAGGATAGGACGATGATAGGAGAAATATGAAATGAAAGGAAGTGTTTCTGCTGTAATGTGTCTTGCGAAAGTCAAGTCGATAGTTGTTCCTTTTAACGTAGTTGACTTAGAAACGTTTGATACGCAATCAAGATTATACGTATTTTTCATGAAATTAAGAAACGAGTTGTCAGGCTTTACGTTTTTGTTAAAATCACCACACAGAAGAATCGGTATACTAGAATCAATTTGCACGAACGGTGGCACGTACTGGCTGTTGTGAATGTACGGACCGAGTCCTTGCCATAGTAACATTCCAATATCCTGCATACTAGCTCCTGGATGAATATATACAGCACCGAGTATAAACTTGAAGCTAGTATTAGCGGCGAAGCAAGTAACTTCAGTCATGCACATGTCACCCTTGGTTTTAATGACACGAGTTACGTCTGTAATCGCAACTTGGAACACTTCCGCCGTAGATGTCGATGATAATTTACGATAGATCGCCACTCCACCAGCCGCGTTGATATCTGAGTTAGGTCGATTATTTTCCCTGGATACGCACTCATAACCCTTGATTGGAGTTGGTTCACAAGTGTCGCGCATCCACGTTTCAGTCAATACTAAATAGTCTGATCGTGGTATCACTGTATCTGTTTCAATGTCCGCGGCATGGGCACTTAAACTTTGACAGTTGATGTTCGTTACAATAAGTTGTCCAGCGTCGGTTGCGTCGTCACAGAATTTTACGGCTTGTTTGGTAATTGTGTCTAGAGTGTGTCCACGAAGTCGTAAGTATTCATTGCGAATATCTCGAGTAGTCTGTGAGTCGTTTCCATCTCGGCCATGTTTGAAAACCAATGGAGAGTCCTTTTCTGTTATGATGTACAATCCGTCGATACTTGTGACGCGGCTCATGGCTACATATACCAATTGCTGTGGTTGGTTTGAGGAGTACTTGTAAACAATTGTAGTAAACGTCCCACCCTGGGCCTTGTGGATCGTAATTGCACAAGCAGGCACGCAAGGAAATTGTTTTCGCTTGCACTTCACTGTTTTTGTCAACGAAATGTTTACCACTTTCTTGTGCACTGGCACCCAATCGACGGATAAGGTGTTTGGTTTGCTGTGCACATGTGGTCGACATTTGATTTTTGCTTTGGTACCCGTATTTTTGTCTTCAAACTGGAACCATAGAGTGGCGATTTCATCTTCAGCTGGCGGCAAACTTGTGCTGGTCGATGGTCCTCCTGGAGCAGAACGGTCATCTGCATTGGCTGGCTGACGTTCGATGTATAGCAAAACTCCAATAGCCCCATTTACCAATCCATCGGCGACGTCTATGTTAGATGTAATCATGTACGGATATCCTACTGCTAATGGCAACATGTATGGCAATCCGTCGGTTTCTGCAACCGACATCTTGTGAAGTTTCCCTTGCTCCCGGCTCTTTTCAGAATTGCTGGAATACCCAAGCATAATATCAGTGGCGATACAGTTGTGTCCGTTTTGAATTGCGTTTCGATTGTATGAATCTACTTCATGGTTGCTGTAATACAATCTGACAGCGTTGGGTACGTTCTCTTTGCACCAGACTTCAGATTTGTGCCTGGACTCAATAAGTGCGATATTATTGACACTTAGTTTGAGTCCATCTCCAATTTTGGTGAGTATCGTCGAAAACAGCTCGTCAGTTTGTCGGACAACATGGACTAATGGGAAGTAGTTGATGCTTTGCCAGAGTACAGGTCCTTCGAGTTGGTTGTGTGGTACTGTGTAACACGGACTAGCGCGCACAGGTGGCAGCTGTCTGAAATCGCCGCATAAGATCATGTGAATGCCTCCGAATGGTTGATCGTAAATACCGGTAATCTGCTGTAGTCGATAATTGATTTTTCCAAGTATAGCTGCACTCAACATGCTGATTTCATCAATGAAAACAACTTTCACGCCGACAAACATGTTTCTGTAGGCTTGCAAGTTCTCAGCAGAAAGAAGTTTTGTCACTCGAGAATTTGTGAGACGAAACGCTGAGTGAACTGTCGTTCCGCCAATAGGGACAGCTGCTTTGCCTGTGCTTGCACAAGCAACGTATGCGTTGTTCAGTGAGTTGTGTTCCTGTGTGTAACGATTGTACGTCTCCATCAGGCACTTAACTGAATAAGTTTTCCCACAGCCGGCCGGTCCTGTGAAGAAAACTTGTAGTGTGACGACGACCTCATCTCCACAGCCATGTAAACGATGTATGACCTCATGAATCAGCTCACGTTGTTCAGGGTTCGTCGTTCGTATCAGCTCACAAAATTGCTGTTTTGGCATCACGTTGCTACGTTTTTTTACGACCGATAATAAGCCTTGTCGCGGGACGATTTGATTGACATCATCGTTGTTCTCGGAACCTTCTCCTCCTAACACCTGCTCGACAAACACTCTCCTTTCCTCAATTTCTGGTGGTTCTCTGCTGTCTGAACTTTGTAGAATCATCATAGCTTCAAGCTCTTGCATCACACTGTCGATGTTGAGATTGTTTTCGAACAGCTGGCGGCGTTCCATGATGGTATCCTTGTTAGCATTGAACAGTTGTAGAAATTTATTGCTATCAACAATGTCAGCTATTTCATTGCGGAAAGGCAAGAACAGCAATACCATTTCACGTTGATAATTAACAGTTTCATCTACTTCGTAGCGTCTGTATCGTATTATTCGTCCAATTTTTCGTCTGCGGTGTTCATTTGATGTCGTCCTTCCCACAGTTGTCCTTTCCTCGGTCACCGGTTCTTCAATTTCGTCTTCTTGCACATCTACGTCATCTTCATTGTCGATGAAATCATGAAAATCAGCGTAATACGAAGCAAACTCGGCCAAAAATGAAGATTCCAGAGAGGGAGGTCGCTCTTCATATCGCTGAATGATGTTCTTGGTAAATACATCTGTACTGTCTGCTTCGATGTTTTCGCGATCCATTTGTTTCCAACGTTTGCGACAGCGTTGTCTTTCCGATGGCCAAACTGTTGGTATGTACATAATTTGACGGCTCGTTTCGCTCATCGGTTGCCGTAGTAAATACCATGCTGCTTCTTGAGCTGACATTTCAACTGCATTAAGAAGTTTGACACTCAATGCTTTCAATTGGCCCGTGTAGTCCCGGTCAGGATGCTCTTCCATCATCTTAGTCAGCTCACGATTCAAGTTACCCATTCCACGAGCTGATTTGTTCACATATTCCACGACATACTGTGCGCAGCTGTATTCATCCAAGATAAACTGGATATCGATGTTGGATTTGATTTCACCAGCGAGGTAAGGGTTGAATGTGTTCGTCATAAGTTGGTCGAAGTTGCGTTTGAACAACATAGATGGCCTGCGCAAAGTTGAACGCACTACGTCAAGATATGCATCGAATGTCAAACTATGCTCCCTAAGAAAGTCGTCCATGCTAGCGTATGTACGTTCGCTGAGACAGTTGCGTAGCTACTTGGCCTTTTTTCGGAATGCTATGCGGCGTCCATCAATTTGAGGCATTGGGATCAATACACGGGTAGTGAGCATTGGCCAGTACGGGATCCCAAATCTACAAGTCGTTTCGCCTCGCTTCGTGCAGGTGAAAGTGTGCTTGTGGATTTGATTGGCGTAGATGGTATCGTTGGGCACATCTTCTTTGGCGACGGAACTCAGCTTCTCCACGAGCTCGATGGTCTTCGGCATATTTTCTGACACAGTCTCATGTGGATCATCGTGTAACCACAGTAAAATGTGAGCGTGCGGACTTCCTCTATGTTGAAACTCAATGCGAAGGAAATAATCCTCCACGTAGTACTGGCCAAACGGATTGTATGACTGTTTTGATTTCAGCATTTTCATCAATGTACCAACGAGTTTGTGGAAATATATGCAACATGTAATTGGATCGTCACTCACCAAGTTGCACCGCTCTGATGTGTTGAGATCTCTGGCGACTTTGCCAGGATATTTGTTGCTCAACTTGAGCAGTAAATTCAGCAATACTAACCAGCGTACCTCGTTTGCACTAAGAGTGAGAAAGATGGTCGGTTTACCAAGTTGACGGAGCATAGCGAAGAGATCTCGTTTACGAGAGGCCCAGTACTGGACAGAGTTTGGCACCGACTTCATAAAGGCGAGATTCTGCACAACGAATTCTTTGAGAAACTCCGGATCCTCTAACATGCGTCGAGTTACGCTCTCTGTGATCGAAACACTTCGGAATGTGCTGTAACTCCCATCGACCATTCGCAGACGTAGAATCTTCATTGCATCGTATAAGACTTTTTGAGGCGTGGCTCCACGCCTGTCACTCCGTCGTATTTCACTGGTCGCCATCATGTACAGTGTCACTGAAATGTTCATGTTGAAACGGCGGGGCTCTCCGAAGTATATCGCAGGAAATGATAGTTCTTCTGCATGACGGTCATAAATGATGTTAAGAGGCGTTGCTCGATGTCCTGGTGCGATGTCAAGACAATCCTCTTCATTCCACAGTAGTGTGTGCTGTCTCGCAGCAAGAACTTCAGACTCGGGCGTATATTCGGCGGAGATTGCTTCGATCCGATTAGCAGGATCATCTTGAAGGCCTTCATCTGATGGCAATGCAGGCTGCAGTCTTGACAAATCTATTTTGATACCGTACAAACGATATAGACTTGAATTTTGAAGTACATCTAACCATTCTTTGACCGTACGCTTAGACATGTACCCGCTGATGTAATTTGTTCTGTGTGCAAGATTCCTTTTGATGTTAACGTTGATAACATCGTCCTCTTCTAGATGGCGAGGCAAGCATTTTACCATGTCTTGTACGTTGACTGGGACGTTTATCACTTGTCCAATAATTCCATAAGAGAAATCATGACGCAGTCGACGCACTTGCATAAATGGAAGGCGCGGTGAGACCAAACGTTCACTGATAGGATCCAGAGGCGGTAGACCTGGAGGTATGTCAGGATATGAGAAGCCGTTGACCTTTGCGAGAGTAGGAAGCTTACGCTTATTCAGTGATTGTCTACAGGTGTTGCAAGACTTTGTATAATCCTCCTTGCGTAGCTGCCGATTTTCCTTAACGTACCAATCCGAGATTACCTTCAGTTGTAGTGCAGTGATGGTTTTAAGGTCATTCTTGAACCACAATCTGTCACAAACCGAGCAAGCATGGCCAAAATCGTTGTCCAGGAAAGTAGATTGAAATCTCCGTATTGACGATGACCATTTGGTATACCAGGTGGATTGTTCCAGTTGTATTGCTGTTTGGCTTGAAGAAGTAGTCGGTTGTACATCAGTCCGAGAAGATGCTGCTCTACGTTGTCGGAATGCACGTTGCCGTTGAGCGTTAGTTAGGGGAACGCTCGTTCTCTCCGCCACGACAGGAACGCTTGTTCTCTCCACCACAGAACAAGACGTTGAAGCAGGTGACTCTAACGTACCGCTGGTGAGGGCTATGTTAGCAGATTTACGTAGCTTGAACCTGCGTTGCCTCTCCGCAGCCGCTTTTGCAAAGGCTCTTACTTGTTCAGGAGTTCTGGTCAATGCTTTTCGTAGTCTGTACTCACGTTGTCGCTGAGCATTCGTTCTGGCGGTAGAGGTGGTGTGTGGAACAACGAAAGGTACTGCAGACGTTGACGGCACGATATCCTCCGTCTCCATTGAAGTACTGGAAGTTGAAGGCACCGTTTCCATTGTTTTGAGAGTGGTGATTCCTGTTGAACATTTGAAATTGAATGGATGAATTTTTAATTTTAAAGAATCAATTTGAAAATCAAAACACTTATTCAGATCGAAGGTTCAAATTAATTTTATAAATTTTAATAAATTTGAAATTAAATAAAATTTGTAATTGTAAATGATGAAGTTGAAAATTAAAACATTTACTTATATTAGATGTTAAAATTCTTGCTCAACACAGTTTAAATAAAGTTTTCTTATATCTGCCACTTTTTCTTAATATTTGTAATTTTAAATAATCAATTCGAAAATCAAAACATTTATTCAGATCGAAGGTTCAAATTTTTGCTAAATAAATTTGAAACTATTTAAAATTTGTAAAATAATAATTAATTAATTAATTAATTTTAAACTAATAATTTACTTAACACTATCAACATTTATCAATAGTATGACATAACCTATAAACTCAGTTTCTCAACTTTTGTGTCAATCTAGCAATTAATCAATCAATCATAGTTTACGATAATGAAATATCAGTGTACAATTATTTACCTTTATTGTTGTAGTTGTTGTAAATGACGAATCTAAGCACTCCACATTTTCACTACAGACACAGCTGACGATACTTTAACCACACGTGTGAACTTGTATTATGACGCTTTCTTGTTTTTCCAACGCCAAGAACGTTCGAGAAAGACAAAGACAGAGACAAGCATGCGCCGATTCAATGCGCCTAATTCTCTAGCGCTGCGCGCGCAGCACTCTCGTTCGGTGACTCATCGTAACGTTACCGGGCGTTACACTTTTTCATAAGTGACTCCCAGCCGCAACCTAATTTAAGACGTTGTCACGTCAAAAATGATTACTTCTGTAGCTGTGAAAGTATGCAAAGTATTTCATTTTTCTGTCCTCCAATTGATGAATGCTCTGATTATTTATCAACAGCGCCTGAACGGATCATTTCTGCGAGATAAGGATAAATTTATTCGTATATATAGAGATAATGGAGATCGTTTACACGACTTGAGGAATAAGCAACAACAACATATCTTGCTTTGCGACATCTCTGCTAACATAAAGATACCAAAACTCTTATTTTTCTTCCTCGACAATTGTGATGTAGCGCTATTTCCAGTATATTTGAAATGGTGTCAGAAACTTGAGCATTTTTCTAGCTCATGTAGAGAGATAAATGTATCCAATGACTACTGTGTGTCTACATATGAGGTCATAACAGGAAAGTTTCATCAAGGACATTGAGCGCAAGGTACCTGAGCAATAAGCATAATGTGGAGTTATGACTTCAAACCACAGGAAGTGGTCCTGCGTGTCTGAAGACAGGGAGCAAGTCTGTATATGCCTATTGGCCATACATAGTTGAGCAGTTCTACCTCTTTGTGGAACTCCCATTTATTTTCAGTAACCATAAACGAGTGAAACGATCGCATTATACAATGGATCTCTGTTTATTAAGATTATATTCCATCAGACCCAACTATACTTGATACCTTCGATACCGTATTAGATGCCAATGTTTTGAAACTTGACTGTATAGATGCATGCAAATAGGAATTAGAAAAAAAATGCTAAAAATACGGAGATGAGAAGAAAAATAAGACCATCTAAGGGAATTGATCATATCGAATTAAAGACAGTTTTAGATAGTACACCATACAAGAAGTTACGACCTTTGAGTAATGCTATGTAGGTCCTTCAAATTTTGGTGATATATATATTGGATATATCTGATTTCGAAGTCTCAAATCTTCATCAAAGCCATGATGGGTGGGTCAGATCAGATTATTCTATATTCAGTTACGAGCGTCATTCCTCATCTCCTAATCAATCAGTCAGTTTTCTTCTCTGTCACCGGTTGCTTTTTTTTGGAATGGCGCCTTCCTATTGGTTGGCTACGGTCACGCCACCTTTGCCCCCCCCACTCGCTATTTCGTCTTTGTAACTATTGTGTTGGAGCGGGTCGCTCCCTAAATAAATGCATATATTAGATAATAACCAAATGGAATCCTCTCTTTCTTTTCCCAGTAAGAGACGCCTACGGAAGCCAACAGTACATAGACAGATAAAGCACATAGGCTATAGTTATTAACTAACATATGCAATTATTTAAGGCGCCAATTTATAATTGTAACAAATAGTATTTGAATCAAAACATTCAATCGGGTAAAACACGGGCGTTGCCCGGGTCATTCGGCTAGTAAGATATAAGGATGGCCAACAAAGTCGGAATTCCTATAACATAGAAGACTGAGTTTCCAGAACTATCGCCCAGGAGCCTTTTTCAGAGATTAATAGCTGAAAGGACGTTCCTTAAAAATTTCTGCATTGTTTTTGTGATGGAAATGAGATAAGGTTATCCATCGCTGTCCCCTAAACTCAGGATGACTACACCCAGTTGAAAATACTGACATCAATACCAGTTCATACTATACTGAAAACCTTACTAGAGGAAATGTAGTGAGCCATAATACAAGAGGCGTTCTTCTTTGTTGTGGATCTTCCCATTATATATTTTAGTCAAAAAAGATAGAAGCGTCTGCAACACACTTATTCTTTGTTTAATCAATAAGAAGACACAATGCATCCTATTCCTCAGGATATCTGTTTCTTTCCAGATACAAACAACTTCATATGTGATAGATTTTTTCATCCAGATCCAAATCTTATATGCACGAGTTTTCGATCATATCTGCTCTTCAACAAGTGTGAAGACTATCTGACTGACCAGAGGTTAATAGGAGAGGATACAAAAATAAAGACATTTCATTCAAGGCTTATATTTCAAAATTTTAAAAACAATTTTACTAAAAACAAATTTTTAAGTGTGATGCCACTTCAATCCCTACTTTGATAATGTGTATAATGAATTGATTTTATTTTTTCTGAAGCATTGTATAACTCTAACTCTCCTAATATTGCTACTATTATTAAAGAAACTAACTTACGCTAATTCATATTTTTCTTTTCTTCTAAAAAGAAACGACGATACATTCACATTTATTAGATTATCACACTTTTCTTTCAATTCTTTTAAAACATTGATGAAATTATAGATTATAAATGAATTATAGATCTTGGTGTATGAACTTGTATATGATACAAAATATGATAACAGTTATCACAGTTTCATTCTCCTGGATCTTGCCTTCCGTGTGCATCCTAACCATCTGGCACTTCCACAACTGCATCGCAAATAGCCACATGTTTATTAAAAGCATGTTATTTTAGGTTGCATTTCCTTGTATCCCACTCTATTTGATTAATATCGGAAATGAAAATAAAGCTTGTAAAATCGATATGAAGAGCGTAAATATTATTGATATAATTATTCCACGTCGTTATGGCAACAAACATATCAAGACATGGAGATCTTCAACTACGGAGAACATTTTCCTTCCTTACTTCGCTTCCCAATTTTACTTTCTGGGATTTTCCCCTTGAAACGGAAAGTTGGGACGATGTTTAAACTGCAATTCTGTGGCGTCCAGATGATTCTGCTGATGCTTAGAATCTGGTCGTTTATTCAACTAAGTGTAATGCCCCTCTACCTGACCTTTGTAGTTTCAACGACCATCCTGAAGTACGTCGTCTTCTCTCTTTTCTGCAGTCGCTACCAAGCCATCTACAATGTCCTGAAGAGCATCTACAAGAATACGTTCTTCATTCCTTCAAGACCAGGTGCGCATTTCAGTGTTTTATTCTTCTCTTGCAAATAACATTATTGACACAATCTTTTTTTAGGGAATTTTTCGTTTTGATAAAAATAGGAGAATTGGATAAATTTGAAGTTGACCTAATTATCTTGTTTATACAGCATTTGCTTATCTCTTTACATATCTCTATCTATTGTTCGATACTCCTATGCGTTTGCATCTCTTTCAAGGATATCAACTCTCAAGCATTACGATCAAATACCTCATCAGAGTGGAGCCAGATTGGAAGAATGTTCCAGACTATGGTGTCAATTGTAGATAAACTAAATAACATCTACAGTTTGCCTCTATTGCTGATTCTGGTGAGCCAAGTATGGCATTGCTTTGTCTACCTTATCTGGGTTTTGAACATGATTCTATTATTTTAGTAAAAAATGGCTCTTTAAGCTTTTTATTATTTTGTGCAGTTTTGGCTTACTCTGTTATGAGCCAGGGAGAGGCTGTAAGGAAGGAATCAGCTCGATATTTCACCATAGACAGACCTGCCCAGTGTCCTGACATGCAACATGTCTATCTGGCCCTGTGGGTTTCATGTAACCAAGGTGTTAGACTCATGGTAGGCCACTTTCTACCTCTCACTATGGGAACGTACTTCATGCTGATCTGTTTTGTAGCCTCTTACACCTTTGTGCTTTCGAATCTTGACCTGGGAAAATCTTTCTTTTACCGTTGACATCCTATATTAATGGTGATAATTTGTGAAGAATATTTAATCTTCTTGATTGCCTAATATTGCAAATTAAATTATATTATTTGAATTATCTTCATGTTTAACTAGAATGAGGCAATTATCCTGTGCTACAGGTGCGCCCATTGGTTTTACAAAACAATTAAGCAATTTACTTAATAATAACGGATCCTCGTGGTTTACTTATTGTAATGATCCTGATTCACTAAGGAATGCTATCCCTGGAATATTAAGAACTGCGATAGAGCAAACAATACAAAACGACTTAACAAGAATAACCCAATCAAAGTTATATTCCCACTATAGAGACATATACAACGTTTACGACGAAGAATACTTCTTAAGTGAACTCCCTTTTCCTATCATCAGATTAATTGCACAATTTAGAACCCTTTCAATTTTTTTCAGAGAAAACCATTTGATTTTATTGAGGCGTGAAGACCTGGAATGCACTTTCTGTGGATCAGGAATAACAACGGAAATGTTGCACTACTTATTTGACTGTGCTGCTCTGTCTGAGGAAAGACGAAAACTAAATGATAAAACGGGGCAACTTTGTCCTTCATTTCCGGCACTGATTAATGAAATATCAAAGAATAGGTATATAGCGATGGCGATATTTGCATTCCACAAGACTATATCCCGGAAAAAGGCCTCACAGTGTTCTCCCTATCCCTTGTGAACTGGCGAATCCTGTATAGGGCGAGAGGCCCTAAATAAAGGCTTTTGTTGTTGTTGTTGTTGTTGTTGAATTATCTTCAATAGTTTCTCAATCACACAACAACAACACCAAAGCTGCGATTAAAAATTATTGTTAATCATCCAGACGAATGCTACAAATGTATTACAAGATAAATTTCAGCACAACAGAACAAGTTCGAGATAAGCCTGATCCTAGAAGGACTTTCTACCAACGTTAGTTTTGTATAATCAGGGCCCACAGCTTTTCATACTGATATTTTAGCATTCATTCTAACACATCGAAATATTCTAAAGACATTAAAGAGCTGAAATGGTGAATAAATCTTTCTTCCACCTGAAATCCTTGCAAATCAATAAGCTTAAAAATAAAGAATCTCTTTTTGAAATGTTTTTTTTTTTGTTCTTTTTTTAGGAAATTCTCTAGTTTCCATTTCTTTCCTATTCTTCTTTTTAACGAATTATCCAATAATTAGAATTAAATAATTATAAATTTGTCTATTTATAGAATTCCATTGCGGTAGTTTAAAAATGGATTTACATCCTATATGAAAAAAAACTGTCAATATTGTTCTCTTTTGATCAGAAAAATTAACTTTTACTTGATAAGGGACTTCCGACATAAAATTCAACCAAAATAAATTTCATGGCGAAGAATTCATGGCGAAGAAATATATCTATATTTATTATTTAATTTAATTATTCAATGAAAATATTTGGAAACAGAATTATTATTTGTAAAATCATCATTTAGTTACCTAGCTTGCTTACTCGATATTCTCTAGCTGTAGATAGAGTTTGGTTAATTTGTTAATAATTATCGACTAGTCGCGGTGACGTCATCAATAAATACTTTCACACCTTCAAATATACAAAGATTTGATTTCTACGCTACAATATTATAATATTAATACATGGGGTATTTCGGTAGTCTGGTCTGTTGTATTGAGTCGTGGGGAAAGATGATGATTGCGCAGTCGTGACGGTGGTCAGTGGTAAGGCACACAGAGACGAATCACAGGGGAATCCGAGGCATCAGAGAGAGGGAACGCAGAGTACAAGTTGCGGCCGGCGGGCCTTCCACTAACGATCTGCCTGCTGCTCCTGTCCGCTATATGGCATCTGCTGAACTGACTGCCTTGGCTGCGGTGCAAGCCCCTTTTATATGCTCAAGTGTTACGTCACCAGACGTCTGGCGCCGTGGCGAGACGGTTGATCTCATTGGCTGCGGGTAAACCCTGTTACGTCATTGGACGTCTGGCGCCATGGCGTCGGCGGGACGCTTGACCTTATTTGGCTGCGGGTAAGCCCTGTTACGTCATTTTATTGGCGCCGCGTTTACGCGACGGTTAACCTCATGGCTGCGGGATAAGCCCCTTTGGTTTCTACGTTCCCTCTAGATGTACCTCTTTATTTAATTGAACACTCAAAAACGATACATACAAAGTTAAATTGATTAAAGGAGGATTGGGTACAATGATTAAAAGTCCATATTAGATTAGGGGTGTAAGAAGAGGTGGTGAGTATTTACACAGGTGTTTATAATTCTTAAATTACCACAGATGGGCCCCCTGCGTTGAAGAATTTAAAAAGGGGCAGCCTGAGTTAAATTCTGGTAGGTGGGAAGTAATTTTTGGGGAAAATTAATTGGGTCAACAAACAAAGCTATTTACAGGGTGGTAGGAAGTTGCGGTCAACAAGGTTACAGAATGGAAAGATGAAGTAGGAACTGTTAAAAGCATGACAATATGGTGTTTAAATTGATTTACAGCAGGATCAGTTTGAGAACATGGGCTTGCAAGGCGTTTTGCTAGGACGTCTTGGAACTAGTTAACAAGGGATAAAAAAAAACGATTGTTTTCCACTTGGCGGTCTTGGGTGAAAAAAAAAGAATGAAAATAGCGCGATGGTGAGTGAGTGAAAAAAAATGTCTGCAGAGTATTTAAGCTTGGTGTATGGACAAACTACATCAAGGTAATTTCAACAAGTGTAAAAAAATGAACATAAACAAAACATAAAGAAAAACATCACATTAAAAAAACTGACAAAGACATGGGTCGCGCTGGTGGTGAAAAGATCCGCTAAGATGGTAAGGTTTGGTGAGAGGCAAGGTAATTTCGTGGTTGTTGAGAGAAAACTATTGCAGAAGTTGAGAAGTGTGAAAAGAAAAATGGTGAAACAAAATTAAAATATAATGATATTTACAAAAGTGGGACAATGTGAAAAACATTGATTAAAATTTGTAAACAAGCCCACTTTAGGTTTTAAAGATTGCTTGAAAAATGTTGTAGTGGTAAAATAGGGTGAGAAAAAAATGTGTGGGTACATATGTTGACAAACGCATCAATGTGCAGCATTGCGACAAGACATTGATTTTAAGGAAGATAGTTGCGGGGTAGTATGGTACAACACGTGGAGTACAAATAAAATAAGGTTGGGATAAGCTATCTGTGATGTAAGGGAAATAATTGTCAGGACGTGTGTAGGTGGTGGGGAAGTTCTAAATAGACGTTGAACGGTTTCTCCTAACAAAATCCAGATGATGGTAAGGAGTTGGAAAATGGCTTCTTGTAGTTGAAAAGGGCTATCAGTTTCTTGTGCGTATATTCCTATGTAGATAAGCGTGATTAGCGGGACGGTGGAGAAGGGCATTGTTAGCGTGTAACTTAGGAGAATTAAGTGGAAAATAAAAAATGTTTTCATATTGTATCCTATATTTTTTTATGAGAGAGATTAGTTGTAGGCTGAGCCATTTATGTTGGAGGGTTGATGACTTGACTTGGGACCGGGTTGGTTCATGATTGATTTGTAGCTGGGGAAGCATTGTTACTTGAAGTCGGTTCTACTTGGATTAGGGAAAAAAGATTTGGGGTTAGAGGTAGAAGAAGTTGGTTGCTGGCTGGTTTGATCGGGAGTTGGTATTCTTGGAACAAGTCCGGTGAGAGATGTCGGAACGGAAATGAGTCATTGTCTTTGGGTTGAACATAATGGGCTTGCATGGTGGGGGGTGCTATATGAGGGACGCTTTCTGTGTAGGGCCTGAGTGTAATTATTATGTCAGACGTAGTGTGTTAATTTTGACGAGGAGAAAGTTTAAAGTGGGGACATCAAATTTGTTTTCAGAAAATATGTTTTGATTGTTATGCAATAGTAGATTAAATTGGGTCAGAAAATTAGGGTGAGACAATTCAGTTTGCGCATCAGTTAGCTGGCAATTAGGGTTAACAAGGGTTGTGGGAGATAAAAAATAACATGGACATTTTTCTGAGAAGGAATAATTTTTTGTGGTTAGTGCATGTGCTGATTGTTTTGCTAGATTTACATTTTGGCAGAAACGCTTTTAGATATTAACACAGTAAATGAGCAATGGAAACTAAAAAAATAAATTAGAAATTAAAACTATATATAAAAAGTTAAAAGGAAGGATTGAAGGTATATATACATTAAATAAAAATAACTAAAGAACCTATTCAGACCACAATCACCTATCTAGCCCGCCTACCTCTCGATCCAGCAAACCAAGTCCATGATTGGAAAAGGGCGGCCATTGTTGTCGCTACACCCCTTCTTCGAAAGAATAAAAATCATCTCAATATCCCGCTTACTTTCCCGCAGTGTTGCTGATCTCACTCCTCAAGGCTATATCATCACACTTCTCTCTGTGAAAATAAAATATATTTTTAAATAATAATAAAATGATATTTTAAAATATATAAAAGAAAAGTTTACAATATATATAGATATTAAAAATAAAGAAAGCATATCCTGACCAAAAGCACATGTGGTTTTTAGGTAGCAGAACGCCATCTAGTGGAACAAAAAAAAACTATTCATTGATTTAACCTGTACACTGATATTTTTTATTTTTTTATATTGTTTTTCATATATTTTTTTTATGGATTAGAAAGTATTGAATATATAAAAAAATAATTAAAAATACAATTAACATGGTTAGATCTGGGCATCTTGGGAAAAGTTCAGGGTTCGTGATGGAGCTGGTGTTCTGCCTGAAGATGGTGATATCAGCTACCATGGGTCTGTGGCTTGTCCATAGGCATGCTGGAGACTGGCTTGATGCTGGTGGGTCAAGTCAACCCCATAGGTCAGGTGTTTTCGATCACAGAGAAAAGACGTCTGAGTCCATCTTAGACTTAGCTTGGTGGGGTTAAGTAATCCACCACATGTCAGTTGGCTTGACCACAGGGAAGGTACGCCTGAGTTCATCTCAGACTTAGCTTGGTGGGGTTAGATAATCCACAACAGATCAGTTGGCTTGACCACAGGGAACTGGTGTCTGAGTCCATCTTGGAAGTGCAGCTTAAAAATTGTTCCAACTTTTTTCCCAGATATGAAATCCTTGTCCTTCAAGTTATATAAAACTAGATATATTGAATAATATCAAAAGAAACATTCCTCGCTGTGGATTAATTATATTTATAGTTAGATATATGGGATTATTAATTTGAATAATTTACAACATTTTTATATTTAATCAAAATATATTTGAAAATTTTATATAATTTACTGTGATGTCTCTCTTTCATTCTTTTATATTCGATAATAGAAATTTTATAAATTAGTTCTCTTTCTGTGTTCTTGGCGTCTTAACATCACAACTATTATAAAACGAACAAATAATTCTTTATATATTGATTATATTATTTTATTTTGCTCTTATAAAAATAATTTTCATTTTTATATAAAGGAGGATATCCATCTTCTTCTTTATTATATCCACTCAATCATATTAGTGTATCAAGCTTGTAAAGCCTCAAAATTTGACAACAATCATGACTGGGTGAAGAAGAATGCATATGCCTCGTCATTAAGACTGGGAGCACTACTCAGTGGCAGGCCGACGTAGCTCCAAAAGAAATGGCCGCCTCTTAAATGAGGAACAGACGCCATGTTCAGCCGCTCCTAACATGGATTTCAAATGCTGCTCATCCTGTATCCCTGGATTAGGAGCCCTTACAGGATACTATTAGCAGGGCCAGCTGAGCCCAGGTTTTTTTAGTGAGCTTGTTACTGCTCCCCCTCCTCCTTTTTCTTCTGGGCTTGGGACCGGCAAAAGCGGAGTTCGAGAATATCCATGAGTTTTCAAAGTGATGAAATGCACAATTGAATGGTATCAACACTAAAAATAAAAGTATATAAACAATTTTCTTTTACTTTTCGTTTTGTAAATGATATAAAATGTTATTTCATCATTCATTTCATGACGGTTTAATGGTGTAATTTTTAACATCGAGTAATAGAATCCAATATGCATATTTGTTGGATGAAAGACGATAATATGAATATATAATTAGTAAATGAATGATACAGAGAGGGTACTAATAAATTTCATGAGAATCTAAATATTAAAAATTATAATGTTTTATTAATATAATTTGCTACTCCACACACATTGTGATTTCACACAGAAATAATGTAATATATTCTCCTCTCAATATATCCTAATATTTAAAATATATATAAATAATGTGCATATAAAATAGTATTTATTATTAATTTAATAACATGATAAACCTGTTGAAGAATTCACAAGTCCGAATGCTTGAAATGAAAAGTTGCACAATAAAATTAGACCTGGAAGCTTTATTTATTTTATAACATTTTGATTTATTAGTTTTACAGTTGTAGAAATGTTTTCTGAATCAATACCAGAGTAAACAGATTCGATTTTCGCAATTTGCATAATCAATCTCCTGCGCTCTTGATCAAATATTAATGTCGTTATGGCAACAATCACATCAAGACATGGAGATCTTCAACTATGGAGAACATTTTCCTTTCTACCTTCGCTACCCCATTTTATTTTCCGGGATTTTCCCATTGAAACGGAAAGTTGGGACGATGTTTAAACTGCAATTCTTTGGAGTCCAGATGATTCTGCTGATGATTAGAATATGGTCGTTTTTTCAACTAAGTGTAATGCCCCTCTACCTGACCTTTATAGTTTCCAACACCATCCTGAAGTACTTCGTCTTCTCTCTTATCTGCAGTCGCTACCAAGCCATCTACAATGTCCTGAAGAGCATCTACAAGAACACGTTCTTCATTCCTTCAAGACCAGGTGCACATTTCAGTGTTTTATTCTTCTTGCAAATAACATTATTGACACAAGCTTGTTTTAGTGAATTTTTCTATTTGATAAAAATAGGAGAATTGGATAAATTTGAAGTTGATCTAATTCTCTTGTTTGTAGAGCATTTGCTTATCTCTTTACATATCTCTATCTATTGTTCGATACTCCTATGCGTTTGCATCTCTTTCAAGGATATCAACTCTCAAGCCTTACGATCGAATACCTCATCAGAGTGGAGCCAGATTGGAAGAATGTTCCAGACTATGGTGTCAACTGTAGATAACCTAAATAACATCTACAGTTTGCCTCTATTGCTGATTCTGGTGAGCCAAGTATGGCATTGCTTTGTCTACCTTATCTGGATTTTTGAACATGATTCTAATAGTTTAGTACAGAATGGCACTTTAAGCCTTTTATTATTTTGTGCAGTTTTGGCTTACTCTGTGATGAGCCAGGGAGAGGCTGTGAGGAAGGAATCAGCTCGATATTTCACCATAGACAGACCTGCCCTGTGTCCCGACATGCAGCATGTCTACCTGGCCCTGCGAGTTTCATGTAACCAAGGTGTTGTACCCATGGTAGGCCACCTACTACCTCTCACAATGGGAACGTTTTTCATGCTGATCTGTTTTGTAGCCTCTTACACCTTTGTGCTTTCGAATCTTGACCTGGGAAAATCTTTCTTTTACCGTTGACTACCTATATTAATGGCGATAATTTGTAAAGAATATTTAATCCTCTTGATTGCTTAATATTTCTATTTGAATTATATTATTTGAATTATCTTCAATCGTTTCTCGATCACACAACAACATAACCAAAGCTGCGAGTAAAATTGTTGTTTGTTTGGCCATCCTTGACATGGCGCAGGGCCACAATTTGATATCCCCATTGAGTTTCAATTGTGTCATGCCAAATGAGTCAATATAATCCAACATAATTGAATAGATTTAAATGAAATTGTTCATCTATAGGAGTGGATTGTTGTATATTCCGTGAGATAACTGTATGGAAAAAAAACTGTATTTGTGAAATTTATTTACCTCAGTCCATTTAATTAATTCTCCAATTGAAGAAAGGTTTGCAGGATCGATAGTTTGTAAATAATATTTGACGTTGTTATGGCAACAACCATATGAAGTCATGGAGAGCTTCAACTATGGAGAAGATTTTCCTTTCTATCTTCGCTACTCAATTTTATTTTCTGGGATTTTTCCACTGAAACGGGAGGTTGGGACGATTTTTAAGCTGCGCTTTTTAGGCGTACAGTTGTTTCTGCTGACGCTTAGAATCTGGTCGTTTATTCAATTGAGTGCAATGCCCCTCTACCTGCTCCTTTTAGTTCCGAACACCGCCCTGATATATGCCGTCTTCTCACTCATCTACAGCCGCTACCAAGCCATCTACAATATCCTAAAGACCATCTATACAAGCAAGTGTTTCACTCCTACAAAACCAGGTGCACATTTCTGTGTTTTCTTTTTCCTTATAGTAATATTACTCACAACATCTTGTTTTTGCGAATTTTTGTATTTGATAGAAATGGGATATTTGAATGAATTTGGAGTTGATATAATTCTCTTTTTTTGTAGAGCAACTACTTATCTATTTACATCTTTGTATCTATTGTTTAATTCTCTTCTGTGTTTACATATCTTTCATGAACATCAACACCCAAGCCTTAAAAGCGAATACCTCATCTGATTGGAGCCAGATTGGAATAATGTTCCAGACTATGGTGTCAACTGTAGATAACCTAAATGACATCTACAGTTTGCCTCTATTGCTGATTCTGGTGAATCAAATATGGCATTTCTTCATCGACCTTATCTGGATCTTTGGCGAGGACTCAGCAAATATATTACTGAGAGGACCTTTAATATTTCTATCCTTCTGGGCAGTTTTAGCTTACTCTGTGATGAGCCAGGGAGAGGTTGTAAGGAAGAAATCAGCTCGATATTTCACTATAGACAGACCTGCCCAGTGTCCTGACATGCAGCATGTCTACCTGGCCCTACGAGTTTCATGTAACCAAGGTGTTGTACCCATGGTAGGTCACTTTCTGCCTCTCACCCTGGGAACTTTCTTTATGATTGTCTGTTTTGTAGCCTCCTATATCTTTGTGCTTTCGAATCTTAATCTGGGAAATACTTTTTTTCACCATTGAATTTTAATATTTCGAAAAGAAAGATATTATATGTGTCTGTGCTTGCCTTTTTGCTTCAAGCTATTTATATATGTATAATACAATAAAATGCGGCTTTTTATTGTAGAACGACATTTGAAAAATATCCTGCATGTGTTTCTTTTGAACGAAAAATCAAAATTTATTTCAAAGAGAAATAACGACTATTGAACTCCTTGAAATAAATTTCGATTTTTCGTTCAAAAGAAACACATGCGTGATAATTTTCAAATGTCGTTCTATTTGTATATGTATTTATTGCACTTTCTAAAATATTATTTTTAAAATCCGATATAGCTATTTGAATTATAATGTTTAGTTATATTCTACTCATTCAAATCAAATCAAGCCGTGGATAAATTTACTGTAAAACACCCATTTGAGCGCAATGTTAGTTAAAGATCATTTCCAATACTTTAGAACAAGCCCATGAGGGCCTGTGAACCCGGAATGGCTTCCTCTGATTTTTTTTCCAATTGTATCTACAGCCTTCAAAGTGTTTCATCAATAATTCTCACAAATGGTATTTAATCGAATATATCAAAGAGCTAATATGACAAATCAAAATAATTTCCACATGAAATTACAATTTATTTTAATATTTTGTTCTTGTATGAATTTGACTGGGTTTTCTCAAATTTTCTTATTTTTAATATGAATCTATATATATAGATAGACGGAAAATTTTCTGGGAGGAAATTGATCCATAGAAGCATAGGGCGTCTCTCCCGTCAAAATAAACGTCAAAACCTGACGCCATCTATTGACCATCGTAGCAAACTAGCTGCCTCGGGGTCGGTGACAAAGCCACAACACCAACTTTTTCTGACGTTTATTTTGACAGGAGAGGCGTCCTTTGCTTATATATATATCCATTAAACGGAAAAGTATCAATTTTCTCTTTTTATTAAGTTACATTAGACTAAGCGTTTGTATATGAAAACAGCAATCACTTGTGCTTCATTGGTCAAAACAGTGCAGTAAATTTGACACTATTTTATGGACAATATTATATATATATGTATATTTATCAATTCTTTTATATATTTATATCTATTTATTTATAAATTCATCTTTATATAATCATATTTATTCATATTTATATTTATTTTCTATTTAACCTTATATAATCTTATATGAACATTTAAATAAAGTAGTTTCAATCTCAATCTCTCTCTGATTAGAGTTCGATATTAAAACATCTCTATATTCCTATGGGCATTATGGATTTGATTTATTCAGATGGATGAGGAAATGCTATCATCACTAACTGGTTTGTTGCTTCTCTCCAGGACAAAAGAATACGCAATAATTCACTTTCAAAGAAAATTCTATTGTAGAAATGTATAACTCGTTTTTTTATTTGTAGAATTCTTCTTACTAACTGATTCATATGTTCAATATATAGCTCATAATA
Organism: Cordylochernes scorpioides; assembly: GCA_030710605.1. Lineage (NCBI taxonomy): Eukaryota > Metazoa > Arthropoda > Arachnida > Pseudoscorpiones > Chernetidae > Cordylochernes > Cordylochernes scorpioides. The sequence goes on from CP092880.1 coordinate 3,535,021, forward strand.
AAAAATAGTATTAGTTTGTATCTCTTATGTGGTTCAATGCTTCTTTTCACAATATTCAAGACTATGCTGATATATTGAGCATTATCTTTCCCGAAGGCTTCTTAAAGGTATTATGATAGCAACAAGAAGCCTTAGATAATTTACCTATCATGTGATCTGTGGGATAAAACTACTCGCTGTAGATGCCAGGACAAACTTTCCCTCGAACCTCTTGGGCTACTGCTATTAATTAGGGATATCTAAAACATTAGGACAATCAAGACATTCCCGAAATGCCCCAAATGCGATTCCCAACCAGCCAGCCCTGAATATCTTTTGAACTGTATCAAATCCTCCAAAAAAGATCTCTGGGAAAGCCCCAGGACTGTTTCTTTGTTATATACAAATTTATTCGATGGGATAAAAATGATTACTTATGTAGCTGTTGGAGTATGCAAAGTATTTCATTTTTCTGCCCTCCAATTGATGAAAGTTCTGATTATTTATCAACAGCGCCTGAACGGATCATTTCTGCGAGATAAGGATAGATTTATTCGTATGTATAGTGATAATGGAGATCGTTTAAACGACTTGAGGAATAAGCAACAATTGCGATGTAGCGCTATTTCCAGTATATTTGAAATGGTGTCAGAAGCTTTAGCATTTTTCTAGGTCATGTAGAAAGATAAATTTATCCAATGTCTACTGTGTGTCTACATATGAGGTCATAACAGGGAAGTTTCATCAAGGACATTGAGCGCACGGTACCTGAGCAATAGGCATAATGTGGAGTTATGACTTAGAACCACAGGAAGTGTTTCTGAGGACGACAGATTAGATATTTTATGAGAGTCTGCAGAGAAAATGCAAAACAAGGTCCTGCGTGTCTGAAGACAGGGAGCAAGTCTGTATATGCCTATTGGCCATACATAGCTGAGCAGTTCTACCTCTTTGTGGAAATCCCATTTATTTTCAGTAGCCATGAAAAACGATTGAAACGATTGCATTATACAATAGATCTCTCTTTATTAAGATTAAATTCCATCAGACCACTCTATACATAATACTTTCGATATGGTATTAGATGCCAATGCTTTGAAACTTGATAGTATAGATGCATGCAAATAGGAATTCGAAAACAGAAAATAATGAGGGAATAAGGAGCAAAATGGGACCATCTAAGGGAATTAATCATATCGAATTAAAGACAGTTTTAGATAGTACACCATACACACAAGAAGTTACCATTGGAAGAATGTTCCAGACTATGGTGTCGACTGTAGATAACCTAAAGGACATCTACAGTTTGCCTCTATTGCTCATTCTGGTGAACCAAGTATGGCATTTCCGCCTCTACCTTATCTGGATCTTTGGAAATGAATTTTTTAGTGTTGTACAGAATTGCTCTCTAATATTTTTAATCTTTGGAGCAGTTTTAGCTTACTCTGTGATGAGCCAGGGAGAAGCTGTAAGGAAGGAATCAGCTCGATATTTCACCATAGACAGACCTGCCCAGTGTGCTGACATGCAGCATATCTACCTGGCTCTAGGAGTTTCATGTAACCAAGGTGTTATACCCATTGTAGGCCACTTTCTACCTCTCACAATGGGAACTTTCTTTATGATTGTCTGTTTTGTAGCCTCTTATTACGACCTTTGAGTAAGGCCATGTAGGTCCTTCAAATTTTGGTAATATAAATCGGATATATCTGATTTCAAAGTCTTAAATCTTGATTAAAGCCATGATGAGTGGGTTAGATCAGATTATAAGATATAAGGATGGCCAACAAAGTCGGAATTCCTATCACATAGAAGACTGAGTTTCCAGAGATATCGCCCAGAAGCCTTTTTCAGAGATTAATACCTGAAAGTACGTTCCTTAAAAATTTCTGCATTGTTTCTGTGATGGAAATGAGATAAGGTTATCCATCGCTGTTCCCTAAACTCAGGATGACTACACCCAGGTGAATCTACTGACATCAATACCAGCTCATACTATACTGAAAACCTTACTAGAGGAAATGTAGTGAGCCATAATACCAGAGGCGTTCTGCCTTGTTGTGGATCTTCCCATTATATCCTTTAGCCAAAAAAGATAGAAGCGTCTGCAACACGCTTATTCTTTGTTTAATCAATGAGGCGACACAATGCATCCTATTCCTCAGGATATCTGTTTCTTTCCAGATACAAACAACTTCTTATGTGATAGATTTTTCATCCAGATCCAAATCTTATCTGCACAAGCTTTCGATCATATCTGCTCTTCAACAAGTGTGAAGACTATCTGACTGACCTGAGGTTAATAGGAGGATACAAAAATAAAGACATTTCACTCAAGGCTTATATTTCAAAATTTCAAAAACAATTTTACTAAAAACAAATTTTTAAGTGTGATGCCACTTCAATCCCTACTTTGATTAATAAATAGTCGGTGGACGAGTGGGTAACCCCCTCGATTCCCGACAGTCATGAACCGGGATTGAATCCCGTGTTAAAATTTGTTTAATAAGTGAATAACCTTCACATATTATTCATTGTTCAATTATCATGAACTAGGTTGCTCTTACTGAGCGGTACCTATTAATGTGATTTGAACCAGCTACTTTGATAATGTGTATAATGAATTGATTTTATTATTTTCTGAAGCATTGTATAACTCTCCTAATATTGCTCCTAATATTAAAGAAACTAGCTTACGCTAATTCATATTTTTCTTTTCTTCTAAAAAGAAACGACGATACATTCACATTTATTAGATTATCACACTTTTCTTTCAATTCTTTTAAAAAATTGATGAAATTATAGATTATAAATGAATTATAGATCTTGGTGTATGAACTTGTATATGATACAAAATATGATATCTATTTCTATTTGATATTTTAAAACATTTGGTTAGTATATCACCAGTAACTCTTTTGGTCCTACTTTTAATAGTATAAAATCCTTTGGATTTGATTATTTGGGGCTGTCTTCACGCTGGTTATTCCCAGGGTAGTCCCTTGGACATTTATTTTCCTCTTCAATCTACTCATCACAGTTTCATTCTCCTGGATCTTGCCTTCCGTGTGCATCCTTACCATCTGGCACTTCCACAACTGCCTCGCAAATAGCCACATGTTTATTAAGCGCATGTTATTTCAGGTTAAATTTCCTTGTATCCCACTCTATTTGATTAATATCGGAAATAAAAATAAAACAGGTAAAATCGATCTGAAGAGCGTAATTATTATTGATATAAATATTCGACGTCGTTATGGCAACAATCATATCAAGACATGGAGATCTTAAACTATGGAGAACATTTTCCTTTCTACCTTCGCTACCCAATTTTACTTTCCGGGATTTTCCCATTGAAACGGAAAGTTGGGACGATGTTTAAACTGCAATTCTTTAGCGTCCAGATGTTTCTGCTGATGCTTAGAATCTGGTCGTTTATTCAACTAAGTGTAATGCCCCTCTACCTGACCTTTGTAGTTTAAACGACCATCCTGAAGTACATCGTCTTCTCTCTTATCTGCAGTCGGGACCAAGCCATCTACAATGTCCTGAAGAGCATCTACAAGAACAAGCTCTTCATTCCTTCAAGACCAGGTGCACATTTCAGTGTTTTATTCTTCTTGAAAATATAACATTATTGACACAAGCTTGTTTTAGTGAATTTTTCGTTTTGATAAAAATAGGAGAATTGGATAAATTTGAAGTTGATCTAATTCTCTTGTTTGTAGAGCATTTGCTTATCTCTTTACATATCTCTATCTATTGTTCGATACTCCTATGCGTTTGCATCTCTTTCAAGGATATCAACTCTCAAGCCTTACGATCAAATACCTCATCAGAGTGGAGCCAGATTGGAAGAATGTTTCAGACTATGGTAATAACTGTAGATAACCTAAATAACATTTACAGTTTGCCTCTATTGCTGATTCTGGTGAACCAAGTGTGGCATTGCTTTGCCTACCTTATCTGGATTTTTGAACATAATTCTATTATTTTAGTATAAAATGGCTCTTTAAGCTTTTTATTATTTTGTGCAGTTTTGGCTTACTCTGTGATGAGTCAGGGAGAGGCTGTATGGAAGGAATCAGCTCGATATTTCACCATAGACAGACCTGCCCAGTGTCCTGACATGCAGCATGTCTACCTGGCCCTGCGAGTTTCATGTAACCAAGGTGTTGTACCTATGGTAGGCCAATTTCTTCCTCTCACATTGGGAACGTACTTCATGCTGATCTGTTTTGTAGCCTCTTACACCTTTGTGTTTTCGAATCTTGACCTGGGAAAATCTTTCTTTTACTGTTGACTTCCTATATTAATGGTGATAATTTGTAAAGAATATTTAATCTTCTTTATCGCCTAATATTGCTATTTAAATTATATTATTTGAATTATCTTCAATAGTTTCTCAATAACACAACAACATAACCAAAGCTGCAAGTAAAAATTATTGTTAATCATCCACACGAATGATAAAAATGTATTTCAAGATAATTTTCAACACAACAAAACAAGTTCAAGATAAGGCTGATCCTAGAAGGACTTTTCTACCAACGTTAATTTTGTATAATCAGGGCCCACAGCTTTTCACACTGATATTTTAGCATTCATTCTAACACATGGAAATATTCTAAAGACATTGAAGAGCTGAAATGGTGAATAAATATTTCTCTCACCTGAAATTCTTACAAATCAATAAGCTGAAAAATAAAGAATATCTTCTTTGAAATGATTTTTTTGTTTTTTTTTTATGATATTCTCTAGGCATTATTTCTTCCCTATTCTTCTTTTTAACGAATTATCCAATAAATATAATTAAAGAATATTGAATTTGTCTATTTATTGAGTTCTATTGCGGTAGTTTAAAAATGTATTTACATCTTAAATGAAAAAACTATCAAAATTTTCTCTTTTGATCCGAAAAAGAACTTTTACATAACATTAATGAAGGACGTAAGAAATAAAACTCAACCAAAATAAATTTCACATCAATCTGTTTAAGAAAGAAAAATGAAGAATTTTCAATATTTTTGATAATTATAGATTCTACTAGCGGATGTGTACCCGGCTTCGCCCGGGTTTTATCCAACCGAGTGGAAGTTTGCCTAACGAATATTATTGATAATATATTTATTATTGATAATTGATAATAATATTCCGGAACACACACACACAACACAGAATATTCTGATAATAATGATAATAATATTCGTTACGTTATATACAGGGTGCTTCAAAAAAATGTATACACACTTTGAACTTCCATAGAAAATTTATTTACCGTTCTACAAAGTTAAATTCCAATATAAATGAAACATTATAAAACTATTTTAGAGGCGTAATATTATTTTTAAAATAAAACAATTTCTACTGTCCTTACTGCGATGGAAAAATTAAAAGGAGGGCCTGGCTCATCAGTGGTGAACCCTCCCAGCGGTTTCGCCAGTTTAATCAGTGGTAGATTAAACTGGCGAAACCGCTGGGAGGGTTCACCACTGATGAGCCAGGCCCTCCCTTTATTTTTTCCATCGCAGTAAGGACAGTAGAAATTGTTTTATTTTAAAAAGAATATTACGCCTCTAAAATAGTTTTATAATTTGATAACAGATGGCGCTCTAGTACATCATAAATGAAACATAAATAACAAATGTTAATACTGTTCAAATTGGTGACCTGCAGCATCAATACAATTCTGAGTACGAGTCACCACAGATTCTGTACATCGTATCAAAACGTCCAATGAGATTTCTCTACACACTGCTTGAATCTCATTCCAAAGAATGTCTAGGTTACGTGGTTTACGTTTGTACACCCCATCTTTTACTGTGCCCCACAAGAAGAAATCCAGTGGTGTAAGGTCTGGAGAGCGCGCTGGAAACTCGATTGGCCCCCTGCGTCCTATCCACTGGCCCGACAAATTTTTATCCAGGTAAGCTCGTACGTCCCTGTGATAGTGCGGCGGAGCACCATCTAGTTGAAAATAAAAATCATCATTACCGTATAATGCACGAATGGCAGGAAATATGGAATCAGCAAGCATTGTTAGGTAATTAATACCAGTTACAGTGCCTTCAAATCGAAAAGGTCCAATGAGTCCCCTTGAAGACAAACCGCACCACACATTTACACCACTGAATTTCTTCTTGTGGGGCACAGTAAAAGATGGGGTGTACAAACGTAAACCACGTAACCTAGACATTCTTTGGAATGAGATTCAAGCAGTGTGTAGAGAAATCTCATTGGATGTTTTGATACGATGTACAGAATCTGTGGTGACTCGTACTCAGAATTGTATTGATGCTGCAGGTCACCAATTTGATCAGTATTAACATTTGTTATTTATGTTTCATTTATATTGGACTTTCAGTTTTCTATTTTCCTGAAATTTAACTTTGTAGAACGGTAAATACATTTTCTATGGAAGTTCAAAGTGTGTATACATTTTTTTGAAGCACCCTGTATTTAATATATAAAATATATTTTTCGAACAAACATATCCATTCTCTCTACTGAATATATTTAGAAAAGATATATATAAATAAAAAATATCTAGAGATAAACTACATGTCTTAGCCAAAAGGCCGAGAAACGATATTTTATATATAGAGATGACCTGACTTCGTGTGTCTTCTTCTGCTCGAGTGAATGTTTCGCAGGTAGAATTTTGTTCCTGACTACTGAAAATTATTATCTGGCTTCGCCCGTGGTCTGTTTTAGTGAATATTCCCCTAAAGAATTTTGTTTATGGCAATCAAGCATGATACAGCAATATTGTCATCATCATTTCTGACTAAAAAAATATTGTTGCTCAGTACCTGGTTAATTATAATTTTTCATGGTTAAAGCGCGACAAAAAACTCTTCCAGATTTAACTCTCTGTCCTGTTCAAATTTCAGCGAGATTAGTTACATATTGAGGGTGTGCATAGCCGACAAACATATATACACTGCGTGACATTGAAAATGGAACGCCAAGAAATAGTGGCCAGAAAATTATGCAAATTTCAGGGTAGACGCGCCTAACCGAGTTATGCAAATGATGTAAAATGCGCAGCTCTCGTGCGCACATGGTGTAAGATATAAGGGAAGGAACTTGCAGAAAGGACAGTATTCGTGTCGTTATTTCTTCAAGGAAAATCATTGTAGAAATTTTGTTCTTGTGTCAAAAGACACGTGTAATAACAGAGAATGCCAGGTCATCGTAAACGGAGGCAGTCCAAGCAGACAGACGCTTTTACGAGGGGCATGGAGATCGGACTGAAAAGGGCAGGTTGGTCCATACGTCAAATCGCAGCTGATACACACCTTGGTGCGTCCACGGTGCACCGACTATGGAGAAGATGGTTGGAACAAGGAAATGTGGCAATTTATAGGAATGTCGGTGCAACCAGAGTGACGTCAGCACGTGTGGATCGGCGTATCCTTCGACAAGAAGTGGCGGTCCCACAAGCCACTTGTACCGCCATCCTGCAACATGTGCAAGACACCCTAGATCATTCCATCTCGACCAGAACCATTTCCCGTCGATTGGTTGCTAATGGCTTGCACTCATGCCGTCCGCTAAGAAGACTGCCATTGACCCCACCGAATAGGCGCCAACGTTTGGAATGGTGCCGGGCTAGATCGACGTGGATGACGGAATGGCACAGGGTCGTGTTCTCAGATGAGTCGCGTTTCTGCTTGTCCAGTGATAGTCGCCGTGTACGCGTGTGGCGTCGACGTGGAGAAAGGTCCAATCCGGCAGCAATTGTGGAACGCCCCACCGTGCGACAACGTGGAATCATGGTTTGGGGCCCAATCGCGTATGATTCCAGGTGACCTTTACCTCGTATTCAGGGCACTATGACGGCCCAACGATACGTTGATGATGTGCTGCGACCGGTGACAATCCCCTACCTACAGGGGGTACCCAATGCCCTTTATCAGCAGGATAACGCCCGACCGCACACTGCTCGCATTAGCCAACAAGCTCTGCAAGATGTACAGATGCTTCCCTGGCCACTGTACTATCCTGATCTCTCACCAATCGAGCACGTCTGGGACATCATTGGACGCCGTTTGCATGCCTTGCCACAACCATGTTCAGAAGACGAACTGTGGCAAATGGTTGAGAGGGAATGGAGAGCCATCCCTCAGGACGCCATCCGTACTCTGATTGACTCTCTACCTAGACGTGTTGCTGCGTGCATCGCCGTCCGCGGTGGTCCTACTTGCTACTAAGCCGACGCCGTTCTCGCTCTGTATTATGACTATCATTTTGAAATAAAGATCACTTATTGTTCGTCCCTGTCTCTCTCTGTCTGCCGAGTTTCATCACTTTCTGGCCACTATTTCTTGGTGTTCCATTTTCAATGTCACGCAGTGTATATATGTTCCCGGCTTCGCCGGTTTTATCCTAGTAAAAGTTTGCCTAACGAACATTTGTTAAAACTATTCTAGCAAACAACCAATCCCTATATTGAATCTACACTTGTCTATACTCTCGATATTTTGAATTTTTTTCCAGGTCCCTTTAAAAAGATTCTAGAAAACATTCAATCCACCTATATATAGATTTATAAACGTATATAAATATTGTTATATGCGTTTGAATATATTTTTGAAACATATTTTTTTAAAAAAACATTTATTAATTTTTAAATAATATATTGTCACGTTTGTGGGGGGGGGGGATTTTATAAAATAATTATTTCTTTTCTTCTCAATGAATTATGTATATTAATTTAAAAATTCATTTTTGTTATCATCATCACATACAATGTAATTTTTTATATAAACAAACGATAAAAACAACAACAATTAAATTTGCATCTTCGTTATTATAAAACAACAGCAAATTAAATTAACAATGTAAAAATATATTTTAACATTTAACACAAAAACGTTGCAATTTTTTCTTTAAATATATATTAATATTGAAATGCCAAGTATTTTTTACGTCATTGGAATATTACATTACTAAATTCTCAAACTAAATTTATTATACTTGGATTTTAAGCATTGTTACAATTTATAAATATAATTTCACCAGACGCCGCTAGAGGCGCTGCTTGCGAGTGAAAGTAGAAAATTTGCATATAAAATTGCAAAAAAATATTTATTTCAAATCAAATTCAAACCAGAAATCTTCCCAGTAGTATAGTAAATAACTTCCTAAAGTTTCACGGCGATTGGATAATCTTACCTTTTAAAAACATTCATCGTGTGAACAAACTAACATTCAACGTGTAAACAAACCACGTGTTAATTATTAACCAATCAAATTCATTTATCGTCGCGACCAGTGCGGCGCCAAGCGGTAAAAGGCTGGAACTATCGCTTGTTGGTTTTTTATTTAAAAAAAAAGCACATTAACTTTTTTAGTTTTTTAAATAGCCTATATGTCAAACGAAATCTTCAGCTACCTACATGCGAAATTTCATAATGATTGATTCAGTAGATTTTGCGCTACGCGATAACAAACATCAATTTTGGATTTAATTTTTATAGATATAAGGAAGGATAAGGATTTCTCGAGATGGATGAAGGAATGTTTTATAATAAATTATAAATATTGTGGCGAAGAAATATATTTATTATTTAATTTAATTATTCAATGAAAATATTTGGAAACAGATTTATTATTTATAAAATTATCATTTAGTTGCCTAGCTTGCTTGCTCGAATACTCTATAGCTGTAGATAGTTTGGTTAATTTGTTAATAATTGTCGACTAGTCGCGGTGACGTCATCAATAAGAACTTTCACATCTTCAGATATACAAAGACTTGATTTTTACACTGCAAGGTTATAATATTAATACATATAATTATATATTTTAAATATTAATATTGTATATAAATGAATAACCTTCAACATAGCGAGGGATTTAATGCATCTTTTTTTAGAATTTATTCTACTAACGAATATTTCACATATTTAATACAAATATTTTACATATAAGATTTTTAAAAAAGATTTAAATTTAAAAAATATATATAAAGTTAAAACGAAGGATTGAAGGTATATATATATATGGTAATTTAAAACAACAACCTCATACTGTGTATATAACTTATAATAAGATTGTCATGTTGTATATAGTAACACATCTATAAATAATTATGCACATGATTAATCTGTGTCATTGCATCACCTATGTAATGTAATTTGTACAAAGTGGATAAATAAATAAAATCTGTAATAGATTTAAAAGTTGAGCTAAAGCAGAGATCGAGCATAGAATTGCCAAAACAACAGAGTCTAAAGATGGGAGTCATAAATCAGGTAGATTCACAGTTCCCACGACAGGCCACCCACACTGTCACATGTGGTGGAATGCAGAGACCCCTCTCACACCTGGACAGGTAAAGGCGCCCTTTCTCAAACGCCCCTGTCACATAAGGTCACCCCGTCTTTAACCTATAAATCATCACCTTACAGTCTCTTGACAGTTCAGACAGTTCAGTTCATTTTTTAGTTTAGTTCACCCTTAGCGTCAGCTCACGTCGGTCGTACCTTATGTCGATCTCAACTATCATGTAGACGAGCAAGAAACTTCTATGTCTCCTTCGCTCCTGGCTCAGCTTTTATCTGTTAAGGGAACTTTCTTAGTGTAACTGTGTCTTCGTTTTTTGTGTGGATATCCCCAAGTTTTTCCACTCTGCCTCGACCACGACTGCCTGTATTTTGTGAGAACTTTTAAAGGTCTTCCAAGGTGCAGAGAGGTACTGGAAAACTCTACATCCTGACTGTTCCTCTTGGTCAACACAGTACTGTAAGAGCTACCAGGACTTCAACTTTTATTTCAGTAGTCGACAGGATCTCTACAAAAGCTACTGGAATTCTCATCTCATCACATATTTCATGAGTCGACAGGATGACCAAAACGAAGGATGACACAACGAAGAGGTAAGAAGACTGTTCAGATAGGAAGCGAGAAAGAGCGAAGATGGAGGAACAAGCCCGACCATTCCAACGAAACGTCCAAGCAATCTCTCCCCAAGATATTTACGGAAGAAACGCCGCCCCAACGGACTTCCGCATACCCGCTAACCGATCGCCAACGTCGGGAGCAAGCTGACCGCGCCAACGACAGCCCCGAAATTCCCGCAAGTAATGGAAACCAAGCAGCGATGTACCCAAACCCTGTGAGAAGTTCTCCACCTTCGACTTGACATCATCGAGACAATGGCATCGAGGCAACAAGCGACAAACAACTTTCCAGAAGTTACAAGCGTCTACAAGTTCTACATGGAGCGTCTTCAACGTCAGCAGGAATACAAGCCAAGACCAAGTTTTCTGACTGAACTTTCACACAACTGTAAGTTTTTAAAAAACCTACCTTAACCTTATCCTCAACTTCACAACTTGATTCAACATAAATTTTGTATTTATATTTTCACTTTAAGCATTTAAAATCAATTTTTACCTTTTTTATATCATTTTTTATTCAATTTTTAAAACTTTCACACTATCATTTATCAAATTTACTTTAATTTTTAATCAGATTATAAATTTCAAGTTATTACTCTCAATTTTACTTAAAAAAAAAAAATTCGCCCATCACGCATTTTTACTAATTTACTAATCTTACATGCCTTTCCTAAATTTACCTAAAATGGCATTATCCAAAGCTACGACTTGTGTGAAAAAAAAAATTCATTATTATTATTTTTAAAAAAATCTTATTCATCATAATTCTCAACTTATTTTTGTTTTACTTATTAGTTATCTTTATAGCAAAAGACCAATATCTTTATCAATTCTTAAAATTTGGTAATGTTCACCATTTTAAGTAAGCGCCCAATTCAAATTATTTGTAACTCTCACGACATTGCCCTTTCATAAGAATCATTTTAATTATCATAATCAACAATTTAAAAAGTATATTCAAATTTTAAATATAAATTAACATAGGTGAAACGCATTTTTTTTAATTGCAAAAATCGGAAGATTCAAAAACACCACTAGGGAAAACAACTATCTTTCCCAAAACAAGTTAGGAATAAAGATTCACTCCACTTCACCGCCAGTAGCTAATTTAAGTCACAGCCTTTCAAAACGATTACAATCGTTAATATTCGAGGATAAATACACTCCCTCGTCTTTTCCTTTTTACATGCATGATTGGTCATCAACACATTTCTTTCAAAAACCTTACAACACCCTCGCATCACTATCTCAAATTGGCAACAATTATTAGTCCGCGACTCAACACACAAATCCAATTTCGAGCTCCACTTAGCTCTATATCGTCGCCACAATAAAATAATTTCACATTAAGCGTGCCACATCCACTAACAGTCAAATATTCTCTCGATGTGTTTCATACAACAACCACCCATGACTTTATTAAATTTGTTATTCATGGTGAAACAGGTTAGATTTGTACCAAACTAAGACTTCACGTGACACCTTTTCATTTACATTTCTCACTTCGTGTCACAGTGCCACACCACAAAACTTTTTCACTTTTCAGGCCAAAGACGCCTTCACGCCTGTGACACCACATCTCAACTCAAAGCGTGTCCACGTTGAAAGTCGAACTTTCACCACACATCTAAACCTGACAACACTGAATAATATTTTTTTCTAAACTAACTTCGAAACACAACAACTACAAACATCGAGAAAACTATATTTTCAAATAGGCAAGAAAATTGCCAAACTTCAACAAAAGAAGAGAGAGAAAGTCAGTTTCGAGTAAATCTCAAACATCCCCCATGATTGACCACCCACGGCGATACCGTGAAAAACAGGGAAGTGGACGCCCTTTTTGACGTCACTCCCCTGGTCACTGTTATCTTTTGAGAATATCTTCTCTCCCCCCTCAAGCAGTCATCTTGACCGCTAGCTTCATGACGCCATTTTGAACACATGTGTCACACTACTCATTTAGATTTCCTCGAGAATCTCATAAATCTCACCAACGAGATATCACAACACAACATACTTTAAACATTTTACATGTTAATTGATAACACCAATTAAAACAATTTGGTTAAGTCTTATATAGACTTTTTAACGCGAAAGAGAAATCATTCTCTACATACCAGCATTGAGGACAAACGAAAAGATCATTTCACATATTCCCAGTTTCAGAGTCATAGAAACACCGATGTTACCAAAGGGATATAATCTAGTCACACACCACAACTGTAACTTTTCGTCAAAAGAGACAATTTTTGTTCAATTTTACACTACTTAAAATTTATCCAATCATTAATAACCTTCACTTATATTATAAATTTTGTATACAATCTTGAATAATTATTCTTATTCTTACCTTTCAATTATATAAACAAATTTTTTAATCCAACATTTAAAAAAAAAAAACCTTTAATCAAATTTACCTTTATTTTTCATGATATTATTTTAGTATTGCAAAACATCTAATTGTTTCAAAAATTATTTTTATTTTATTATTTATTATATATTTTATATATTACAGGTTTAACTTTATCCACTTACACTTTTTGTACCCGCAATCATATTTCTATATTTTTATTCACTATATTTTTTATATTTGCTTAAATACCTTTATTATCTGACAATGTTTATCATCCACTATCGGGCATCTACAACAATCGTTTTCAACAATCATATTCTTCAACCAATTCCCTATATTTTTCATCACTATCTTTGCAGTCTTTGCGTCACATCAACGTAGAAAAACGACAGCACTGCTTGACAATTTATTTTTTGATTTCGTAATTCAACAAACTCTTTGAGAACACAGTTCCCCAGACTTACAAATCCAAACTTCTGGTCTGAACACGCTTCAAGAGTTTATTTCATTTCATCCGCAGAGCAAATCACCAACGCATACACAAAGCGTTCACTTTTTTCAACTTTCAACTTTTTTTTCAGCTCTAGCGGACCATATTCAACCTTTGATTTCGAGTCAAGTCAGATCACCTACTGTCGCTACAATTCTACTTATCGCATGGCTCTATTTCACTCCTTTCTCAATCATATTAATAAGCAACTTTTCTTCAACAACTTTTAACCCAATAATCCTAAAATTGTGACAAAACACTGTAACCCTTATATAGGATCGCAAGTGAAACATTGCCTAGGAAGACGCTCAAGTCCATATCCTCGCTTTGCACCTGGACCTAAGTATTTGATTGCATGTGTAAATCTCACAATTGCTTATTCTTTAACTACTAACCCTGTCCAACGCCCACCAATATTCTCTTAGAATGTGAATTTTTATGTCATCATTTTATTTTAATCATCTTTTTTGTTAATCAAACACAATGTCATTTTTATTTCACTTTTATATATCCAACAAATATCATCTTGTTATAGCCCTTTTTAACCCTCACAGTTTAAATTAATTAAAAGAAATTTTAATTACTTACCTGTGTTAAAGAGGCTTTACCCGCCTAAACCCGGATAAACCCTTTCACTCCCGGGGCCCATCTATGGTAATTTAAAACAACAACCTCATACTGTGTATATAACTTATAATAAGATTGTCATGTTGTATATAGTAACACATCTATAAATAATTATGCACATGATTAATCTGTGTCATTGCATCACCTATGTAATGTAATTTGTACAAAGTGGATAAATAAATAAAATCTGTAATAGATTTAAAAGTTGAGCTAAAGCAGAGATCGAGCATAGAATTGCCAAAACAACAGAGTCTAAAGATGGGAGTCATAAATCAGGTAAATTCACAGTTCCCACGACAGGCCACCCACACTGTCACATGTGGTGGAATGCAGAGACCCCTCTCACACCTGGACAGGTAAAGGCGCCCTTTCTCAAACGCCCCTGTCACATAAGGTCACCCCGTCTTTAACCTATAAATCATCACCTTACAGTCTCTTGACAGTTCAGACAGTTCAGTTCATTTTTTAGTTTAGTTCACCCTTAGCGTCAGCTCACGTCGGTCGTACCTTATGTCGATCTCAACTATCATGTAGACGAGCAAGAAACTTCTATGTCTCCATCTTTCGCTCCTGGCTCAGCTTTTATCTGTTAACGGAACTTTCTTAGTGTAACTGTGTCTTCGTTTTTTGTGTGGATATCCCCAAGTTTTTCCACTCTGCCTCGACCACGACTGCCTGTATTTTGTGAGAACTTTTAAAGGTCTTCCAAGGTGCAGAGAGGTACTGGAAAACTCTACATCCTGACTGTTCCTCTTGGTCAACACAGTACAACAAGAGCTACCAGGACTTCAACTTTTATTTCAGTAGTCGACAGGATCTCTACAAAAGCTACTGGAATTCTCATCTCATTACATGAGTCGACAGGATATTTTATTTCATATACATAAACTAAAAATAACTAAAGAATCTATTCAGACCACAATCACCTATCTAGCCCACCTAAATCTCGATCCAGCAAACCAAGTCTATGATTGGAAAAGGGCGGTCATTGTTGTCGCTACACCTCTGCTTTGAAAGAATAAAAATCTTCTCAATATCCTGCTTCCTTTCCCCAGTGTTGCTGAACTCACCATCCAAGGTTATATCATCACCCTTCTCTCTGTGAAAATAAAATATATTTAAAAATAAAAATTAAAATATATTAAAGAAATAAATTTACAATATATATGGATTAGAAAGTATTGAAAATATAAAAAATATATATATATAAAAATTAAAATACAATTGACATGGTGGGATCTGGGCATCTTGGAAAAGGTTCAGGGGTTGTGATGGAACTGGTGTTCTGCCTGAATATGGTGATATCAGCTACAATGGGTCTGTAGCTTGCCCAAAGGCATGCTGGAGACTGGCTTGATGCTGGTGGGTCAAGACAACAAACATGGGTCAGGTGGCTCGACCACAGAGAAGGGAGGTTTGAGTCCATCTCAGACTTAGCTTCGTGGGGTCAGGTCATCCACCACAGGTCAGTTGGCTCAACCACAGAGAAGGGACGTCTGAGTCCATCTTGGAAGTGCAGCGTAAAAATTGTTCCAACTCTCTTTTTCAGAGGTAAAATCCATTTCCTTCAAGCTAGATAAAACTATAAATATTAAATAATATCAAAAGAATACAGAGAGGGCACAAATAAATTTCATGAGAATCTTTGTATTAAAAATGATAATGTTTTATTAATATAATTTACTGCTCCACACACATTTTGATTTCACACAGAAATAATGTAATATATTCTTCTCTCAATATATATCATAAGTATTTAAAAAATATATAAATAATGTGCATATAAAATAGTATTTATTATTAAGTTGTTAACATGATAATCCTGTTGAAGAACTCACAAGTCCGAAAACTTGAAAATAAAAAGTTGAACAAGAAAATTAGACCTGGAAGCTTTATTTATTTTATAACATTTTGATTTATTAGTTTTCCAGTTGTAGAAATGTTTGCTGAATCAATACCAGAGTAAACAGATTCGAATTTCGTAATTTGCATAATCAATCTCCTGCGCGCTTGATCAAATATTGACATCGTTGTGGCAACAAACACATCAAGACATGGAGAACTTCAACTATGGAAAACATTTACCTTTCTACCTGCGCTACCCGATTTTATTTTCTGGGATTTTCCCTCTGAGAAAGAAAGTTGGAACAATTTTTAAACTTCATTTCTGTGGCGTCCAAATGATTTTGCTGATGCTTAGAATCTGGTCGTTCTTTCAGCTGAGAGTAATTCCCCTCTACCTGACCTTTATAATTACCAATACTGTCCTGAAGTACTTCGTCTTTTTCTTATCTGCAGTCGCTACCAAGCCATCTACAATGTCTTGAAGACCATCTACAAGAGCAATAACTACACTCCTACTACATCAGGTGCACATTTATTTACATATTTTTTCTTGAACGTAATATTACTGATATCTGCTTGCATTAGCGGATGTTATTTTTTGGTAAAAAATGAACATTTGGATAAATATATTGTGGATGTATTTCTATTGTTTGTAGAGCAACTGTTTATCTGCATACATATCTCGGTTTATTGTTTTATCCTCTTTTGCATTAGTACCTCATTCAGGAACATCAACTCTCAAGCATTACGGTCAAATACCTCATCTGATTGGAGCCAGATTGGAAGAATGTTCCAGACTATGGTGTCGACTGTAGATAACCTAAAGGACATCTACAGTTTGCCTCTATTGCTCATTCTGGTGAACCAAGTATGGCATTTCCGCATCTACCTTATCTGGATCTTTGGAAATGAATTTGTTAGTGTTGTACACAGAATGGCTCTCTAATATTTTTAATCTTTGGAGCAGTTTTAGCTTACTCTGTGATGAGCCAGGGAGAAGCTGTAAGGAAGGAATCAGCTCGATATTTCACCATAGACAGACCTGCCCAGTGTCCTGACATGCAGCATGTCTACCTGGCTCTAGGAGTTTCATGTAACCAAGGTGTTATACCCATGGTAGGCCATTTTCTGCCTCTCACAATGGGAACTTTCTTTATGATTGTCTGTTTTGTAGCCTCTTACATATTTATGCTTTCGAATCTTAATCTGGTAAATATATCTTTCACCCTTAACTATTTTATTTAATCGCGATTATTTGCAATGAAAGATTTTTAAAAGTTTTTTTCGCTTTTTTCTATATTAGAATGTATTATATTCAATATATTACATACAGTCTAAAAAGATCTATTTTAACTCTGATATAATATTTGAATTCTCTTCTATTTTTATCTGACAGAGGTAAAAAATCATATTGTAACGTGGAAAATTAGGAAAGACAAACTTCAGGATGACACAGAAATTTATTTAGGGAAAGCACCAACTAAAATTGATTAAATATAATAGATGTAAGAGGGAAGTTTACGCAGAGTAATAAGATATGTTGTTGTTGTCGTGTTCAATGAAGAGCCTCAGATGTCTCCATGCATCTCTATCACCGGAGTCGTAATGTCTTCTATCTTGGGTGTGTAAAGCTGCTGTTCTGGGTCCTTGATAATTTTGTGTTGTTGTTGTTATGTCCAATGAAGAGCCTCAGATGTCTCCGTACATCTCTATCACAGCAATTGTAATGTTCACTATCTTGGGTGTTTGTTTTTCTCTTCGGACAATTTTTTTTGGTTAATTATGTAAAATAATGAATTGAACAGGATTGTATATAGCCGATTTGTTGTGATGTAGAGAGAGGTATCGACGCAAATGTCCCTGAGTTTGGGACATCGCGTTTCATGATGTTAATAAATAAATAATAAATAAATCTTGGGTGTGTAAAGTTGCTGCTCTGGGTCCATGTCAATTTCCTGCAAGGCTGCGGCCATTACTGGGTATGAGAATATGTGGATAGGTGTTAATTCCACACAAGGACACTTGTTGCATGTCCTGTAGGTTCTTGTGCCATCTGGATGTATTATCATTCCTTTATATTGTTAGTAATAAGATATACAAACATCAAAATGAATAATTTGTTAATAAAATAATAAATACTTTGCTACAATAGGAATTGAGAATAAAAATACAGTAAATATATAGGTAAATCCTAATTTTATTTAAAGAACATTAAGAAAAAGCCACTTTTGATCGAGAACAAGTAATATCAGTACCTAGGATGACCCTACTATCTACAAATACTTGTATTACAACAAAAAAAAGCTTTATTAAGATCTTTTAGACTTACATAGATTATCCAAGAAGAAATGTAGAATACATATAGTAAAAGTATTGTAAAAGTAATCAGCAATTCTATTTTATAGTATATCTGTTAAAACTAAATAATTTACATAGTATAATTTTCATAGTTTCATTTTTAGATCACGTGATAAAGAGATCCAATCAGGTGAGACTTTGCACAAGCAAGGAATGTATAAAATACACGGCGGGATGGCCGGTGCGGGGGGATTAGTAGAGTTGGTGAGATTAGCAGGGGATTAGTAAGATTCATGTTGAAGAAGATAGCAGAGCTTAGGAGATAGAATACTCGAGCTCAGAAGAATAAAAGGATAAAGACGTTTATAAGAAGCCCGCTGTGGACACTCAAGGAGGAAAAAAGAAGTCATAAAGGGCCCGTGGAAAAAGTCTGTTAAAGAAAGTGAAAAGGCAGAAGTTGATAAAAATACTGTAGAAACTAAAGAAAGTGAAGAGGCTAAGGCTAGCAAAAGGATTGATTGGCAGAATAGCCGAATATTTGCTCCAACTGAAATAGTTTAGTTTATCTTATGTATCATTTCATCATATAAAATAAAGCCCATTAGATTTAAAATCACCAATCCCTGTCACTCAATACCTCAAGAATACCACCTGCCTATCGCCACAATATTTGACACAAAAATCATTTATTTAAATTTATTCATTTGTTTATTTTATTATTTTCTCAATTCTTACTCTTTTTTATTTCTATTCTCTTATTCCCAACAATAGCAAATGAAAGAAAAATAGAAAGAAAGGACTTAGCACAAACTTATATACAAGCAGCTAAGAACAAGCAGCTCTTGAAGAACAATAATTATCAGAATTGACAGAAAGAAACATACACAATTATCAGGAATCAATATAGTTTTATACATAGATGGATCAAAGGTAGAGGATTGTCTATAGTCGGGATATAAAGTCTTAAAGGTAAATTAATATGTTTATTCACCCAGTTTTTCAGTAGAAACCACCGGATTCATTAAGTTACTTCAAATATCCCTTGCAGTTTTATCAAATTTAAAAAATTTAAAAGTAAATTTCAGCCAGCGCAGTATTTAGCCAGTTGTAACTTTGTTGAGAGTTGGGTTGGAACATAAGGGAATCGTCCAGCAATTATTCAATATATTCCATCATGAGAGGGCAGTAGTCTGTGCAGTAGGAGTGTAATTTTATATTGTATTATATTGTGGCGAAGAAATATTTTATTATTTAATTTAATATTATTCAATGAAAATATATTTAACAGATTATAAAAATATATATTAATCTGTTTTTGTGAAATCATCTTAAAATATTTCTTTGCTTACTTGCTTAAGATTCTCTAGCGGTAGATAGGGCAGCTGACCTGTTAATAATTGTCGACTCGTCGCTGTGACGTCATCAATAAATACTTTTACATCTTAGGATATTTCAAGGCTTGATTTCTACGTTACAACTGGTGGAGAAGCTGGATCGATACCCATTCAGAAAAAAACGGAAAATTGACTCGGTTGAGCAAGAAGAAAAAATGTCGCCGCATTGAAAGCATACACTGTAAGCGAGTGACCCCTACCAAATACGAGCGACTACCAAATGTGGCATCTCTCAGTGATCATGATGACAGGGCAGATCTGTCATCTATGATCAGGCAAATTGTTCGTGAGGAGGTACAGCGGGCATTAGGCTCTACTCGAGAGGAACCAAAAATTTCTACCATCGAAGATATGGTAAAGGAGGAGATTGGAAGAACCCTGGCGCCAATCTCAAAGCCTAGGAGAAGTTCCCCACAGAAGGAAAGACCCCGAGAGTTTTATAATAATAGATATGTGGCCCAAACGATAAGACCGCAGCAGCCAAAACAAGTAAACGGAAGACGCGATACCAACGAATGGCGAACCACGGAAGGTAAGCCAATCTGTTTCCACTGCGGACGCCCTGGCCACGTCGTGCGCTACTGCCGTGACAAGAGAAGAGAATATGAAGGAGAACAAACTTGGAATTACAAGCAGAGAGATAGGCTAGAGCCTAGAACATTCTATAATTCTCGGAGCAGCCAAGAGCCCAACGACGACCTGCCAAGAGAAAATAGACGCCGCTACCGAAGCCCCTCTCCTTACACTGGCCGAAAAGGACAATATTCGTCTCCTGATAGAAGACCCAGCCAGTCGCCTCGCCGTTCCCGTCAGGAAAACTAGAAGATGCGTCCTATTTTGGAGGTAAGGCCGCAAAATTTATAAATCCTCCCTGGTCGACCACATTAGAATTAAAAGAAAATTACATAGACATTAAAATAGAAGGAAAAATGACACGTGCCCTCGTCGACTCAGGAGCCTCATATTCTGTCATTTCTGAGAGGTTCAGACTCAAACTAAGAAAAATAATGTTTGCCGAAACTGACGTCACATTACGAGTAGCCAACGGTAAAATTGTAAGACCAAAAGGACGCTGCACACTGAAACTGGACTTGAATGGACTACAGGAAAGCTTTGAATTTGTCGTTATGGAAGACTGTAGTCACGAAGTTATTCTTGGTTGGAACTTTTTGAAGTTATCTAGGGCGATAATTGATTCAGCTGACGACACACTCTTCTTAGAAAAATGCCTTTTTGAGGATACCCCTAAGAACAGCTCACCTCTCTACTCGGAATTGGAATATAGAATCGAACCCGCCTCTATTCAGTTAATAGAAGTAGCAAGTCGTGACATTCCTAATGACGCAATTGTGGTGGCAGAATGTCGAAAAGAGCTATTGCTGGAAAGAGAACTAACGGCTCCCTCTTCTGTCATTTCACTTACCAATAACCGAGGTAAACTTTGGGTGGTGAATTGGAGTCCATATCCGAAACTAATCCCACAAGGGATGCATGTAGCCGATAGTGCTGTCATCGAAGATAGTCAATTATGTACTCTAGCTGATTGTAACCAAGTTGAAACAGAGGCGGAACATTCTGAAGACCCAAAAATCTCGGAATTTTTTATAGATGATTCACTTGTTGAATCTCAAAAAGAAAAATTAAGAAATTTGTTAAAAAACTATACGGATATTTTCGAATTTAGTAAAAGAAAACAATTCAAGGACGTCAATGTTAAACACCGAATTAACACTGGAGACCACCTACCGACCAAACAAAGACCTTACCGAGTTGCACCAAGAGAACGCCAAATTATTCAGGATGAGGTAAACAAGATGGAAAAACTTGACATCATTCAGCCCTCTGAAAGTCCGTGGGCCTCGCCTGTAGTATTGATAAGAAAAAAGGATGGAAGCTGGAGATTCTGCGTCGATTACCGCCGCCTTAACAAAATAACAAAAAAGGATGTCTACCCTCTCCCAAGGATCGACGACACTTTAGACTGCTTACGGGGAGCTAGATTTTATTCTTCCATGGACCTCCAATCAGGGTACTGGCAAATCGACGTAGAAGAATCGGACCGTGAGAAGACAGCATTCATAACTCCAGATGGACTGTACGAGTTCAAAGTAATGCCATTTGGGTTATGTAATGCTCCAGCTACCTTCGAACGAATGATAGATAATCTTCTGAAGGGTCTTAAGTGGACCATTTGCTTGTGTTACCTCGATGACATCATCGTTTTTTCAGATGGCTTTGAAGAACACCTAAGACGCCTTCAACTTGTATTAAATTGCCTTAAGAAAGCCGGATTATGTCTCAATTCCAAGAAATGCAAGTTTGGTGCAAAAACTATCACGGTTCTTGGACATGAGGTGAGTGAAAATGGAATTCGTCCCGACCAAGAAAAGATTCGAGCAGTCCGCGACTTCGCTACGCCAAGGTCATTGAAGGAAGTTAGAAGTTTTCTTGGCCTTTCATCCTACTACCGCCGCTTCATACCCAATTATGCCCACGTAGCCCAACCCTTGAATGACCTTTTGAAGAAAGATTCAGCATTTAATTGGAACCAGGAAGAGCAAAATGCATTTGAAGCTCTCAAGTCAGCGTTAATTTCCGAACCCGCTCTTGGACATTTTGATTACTCATCCCCAACCGAAATACACACTGACGCAAGCAACTACGGAATAGGAGCAGTATTAGTGCAGATACAAAAGGGAAAGGAAAGAGCCATTGCTTATGCATCCAGAACCTTAAATAAGGCAGAAAAAAATTATTCAACCACAGAAAGGGAATGCCTTGCCATCATTTGGGCTATCAATAAATTCCGACCATATGTCTTTGGACAGCCGTTCACTATTGTTACAGACCACCACTCTTTGTGCTGGCTGACCAACCTCAAAGACCCATGTGGGAGGTTAGCAAGATGGGCACTTCGGCTGCAAGAGTTTGACGTCACTGTCGTGTATAAGAGCGGAAGGAAACATCAGGACGCAGACTGCTTATCAAGAAGTCCATTAGAATACAGTGAAGATATGGAGGAAGATATTCCAAGCATAGTGACTTTGCAGAACTTTAGCGAAGAGCAGATGAATGATCAAGCTATTAGAAAAATCGCTGACAAATTACAAAGTTCTCCTAATAATTCCTTTGTAAAAATCGATAACACGCTCTACAGAAAAAATTATGATCCAATGGGGAAACCATGGCTTTTGGTGGTTCCACGCCATTTAAGGCAGGAATTACTGAAAAATTTCCATGATTCACCCACGGCTGGTCACCTCGGATTTACTAAAACCTATGACCGAATAAGAAAAAAGTATTACTGGCCCGGAATGTATAGAACAGTTAGAAGGTATGTGGCACACTGTTCAGATTGTCAGAGGCGTAAACATCAGCCCCAACTCCCCTCAGGGCACTTACAGCCAATACCTGTTCCTGAAGTTGCCTTTGAAAAGGTAGGAATGGATCTCCTGGGGAGATTTCCAACATCAGAAGGTGGCAACCGTTGGATTATTTTATGTACGGACTACCTAACAAAATATGCGATAACTAAAGCTCTACCCACAAGTGAATCCATGGAAGTCGCCAAATTCTTCATTGAAGATGTCATCTTAAAGCACGGCGCGCCGAGGGAATTAATCACGGATAGAGGAAGGAACTTCACATCTTCAATGATAAGTGATCTGAACAACCAGTGCAGAATTACCCATCGGAAGACGACCGCCTATCACCCCCAGACAAACGGACTCACGGAGAGGTTGAATAAGACCATAGCAGACATGCTGTCCATGTATGTAGATGTCAACCATAAAGATTGGGACAGGATTCTTCCATTCGTTACATTTGCATACAACACAGCAAAACAAGAGTCTACTGGGTTCACCCCATTTTTCCTTGTACACGGGCGTGAAGCCGAGACTCCACTTGACGTGTTATTCCCCAAGTTATTGCCAGAAGACGACGATTTCATCCAAACTCTAGGGGCAAGAGCCGAAGAAGCACGAAAACTGGCACGTATCCACTCCATGAGATCTCAAGGTAGCAATAAACATCGCTATGACGCCCATCACAGAAATATAATTTATCAGCCTGGAGATCTTGTATGGATCTTTATTCCTGTGCGTAAAGTGGGATATTCGGAAAAACTAATGAGACGTTACTTCGGCCCATACAAAGTAACCCGAAAAATATCTGATGTGACCTATGAAGTTGAAACATTCGGAAACCAGCTGGGTCGTCGTAAAACAAAAGATTTAGTTCACATTGGTAGGATGAAACCTTATTTAAACCCAGAGGACCAGGAGGACCAGCTAGAAGAGGACCCAGAAGATGACTCGACAAACTTCCAGGAAGAAGACATCCCCACTGAACGAACACAACAACCACAGACCCGCGAAGAGATCTCAGGCCCTATCACCCGTTCTCGAGCCTTGAGACTGAGGATGTAAGTCTCCTTCTGAGCATCGGGTCGATGCTCTTTATAGGAGGAGGCTATGTGGCGAAGAAATATTTTATTATTTAATTTAATATTATTCAATGAAAATATATTTAACAGATTATAAAAATATATATTAATCTGTTTTTGTGAAATCATCTTAAAATATTTCTTTGCTTACTTGCTTAAGATTCTCTAGCGGTAGATAGGGCAGCTGACCTGTTAATAATTGTCGACTCGTCGCTGTGACGTCATCAATAAATACTTTTACATCTTAGGATATTTCAAGGCTTGATTTCTACGTTACAATATCTTTAATACAATATAATGCGGCTTATGATTGTAGAACGATATTTGACAATTATCCCGCATGTGTTTCTTTGAACGAAAAATCGAAATTTATTTTAAGGAGAAATAACGACTATTTTTATCGTTAGGGATGAAGTATGAAAGGATGAATTGTGAATAGTAATGATAAACGGAAAAATAAAAGTGTCCAGGAATGGGAATCAAACATACAAAGTGTCCCTGGACACTTTTATTTTTCCGTTTATCATTACTCTTCACAATTCATCCTTTCCTACTTTATCCCTAAGGTTAGAAATAATCGTTATATCCCCTTAAAATAAATTTCGATTTTTCGTCCAAAAGAAACATTTGCGCTATAATTGTCAAATGTCGTTCTACTATTATATCTTTGTAAAAGTCAAAAGTTGTGTGTGGGGCAATTAGGTTTCCAAAGTTTCGAGCAATTCTCGGGGAAAATATCCAGGAGAGTCCAAGTTATGCTATGAAAGGTTTGGGTGAGGATATAAACAACAAAATGAAGATGTTCGAAGGATTGTATTTTTTTTAGCATTTTATCGAAATACTAAATACTTTCTACCTTTAAATATGTATTTTATATCAAATTGATTTTTCAGTCATTCTGCAACTCTCCTATAATCTAAACTAATGCTAAACAAATTTAGCAATCAATATTTTATATTTTTGTTGATCAAAATTGCTTGTTTTTTTATAAAATAAACTATATTTTAAAAAGAGTAATTACTCCATATATGAATGGTATCACATTATGAAAATAACGCAAATTGATCACTTTTCTTTTACTTCACACACACACACAAAGCTTTATAAAGTCTACCGGTCTTATACAGATTCACCACAGGAAGGAAGGAATCATAGATGTAGCTTCTGTACTCCAGGCAACGCAGCACCCAACAACAGCCTCCTTGTCGGACGCATGTTCAATGGCCACACGTTCTTTCGTGCATACGTCATGGTTAGCGAATCACTGAACAGGGTAGTCTTTTCTTTTACTTATTTTTAAACTATAGATGCATTATGTTAAACTTTTATATGAAATAAAATATTGTAATGTAATGACGAGAAAGTTTCGGAAACGCCGTGGTAGCAAGCAGGGTCAGTTCGACCAAATATGTTTACCTCAAGAATAGCTGAGGGGGACAGATGGATCAGCCAAGAAGGAAAAAGCCCATCTGGTCAATGGTGAATTCGCCCTTCCTGTTGTTGACTGTTGGATGATGTATGTTACTTGCTGTTATCCATATTACACTAAGTTAAATAAAGAACAATTGAACAGAGATCCTTATCAACCCTGCTTGTTTGTTTGGCCATTCTTGACATGGCGCAGGGCCACAAAATGATATCCCCATTAAGTATCAATTGTGTCATTCCAAATGAGTCAATAGAATTCAACATAATTGAATAGATTAAAATTAAATTTTTAATATGATGCACTAGCGCGCCATCTGTTATCAAAATTCGAAACTATTTTAAAGGCGTAAGATTCTTTTTGAAATTAAACAATTTCTACTGCCCTTACTGCAATGGAAAAATTAAAGGGAGGGTCTGGCTCATCAGTGGTGAACCCTCCCAGCGGTTTCGCCAGTTTAATCTACCATACCGCTGTTATTTTGCATTTTTATAGTGATACTGATGCTAGACTCTTGGAATGGGTATTTTAGAAGAACTATGGACATAAGCTTTGAGGACAGTAGAATTAAATACTGGGAGGGTTCACCACTGATGAGCCAGACCCTCCTTTTAATTTTTCCATTGCAGAAAGGGAAGTATAAATTGTTTAATTTTAAAAAGAATCTTACGCCTTTAAAATAGTTTCGAATTTTGATAACAGATGGAGCGCTAGGGCATCATATTATAAATGCTCTAATAAAAAAGAAACAATTTGATATTTGCGAAAGAGCGATTGCTCGAAGCATATTATGTATTTATAAATGTATGTAATTATACTGTCCTCAAAGCTTAAGTCCATAGTTCTTCTAAAATACCCATTCCAAGAGTCTACCAACAGTATCATTATAAAAGGAAGTCCCAAAAAAAAAAACACTCGTGCCTTAAAAAGCTTACCTGAAAGCTTGTAGAAGGCGGAATAATTGATACCAAAAAAAAAACAATAAAACAGCGGTATGGTAGATTAAACTGGCGAAACCGCTGCGAGGGTTCACCACTGATGAGACAGACCCTCACTTTAATTTTTCCATTGCAGCAAGGGCAGTAGAAATTGTTTAATTTCAAAAAGAATCTTACTCCTCTAAAATAGTTCGAATTAAATAAAATTGTTCATCTTTAGGAGTGGATTGTTGTATATTCCGTGAGATAACTGTATAGAAAAAAAAACACTGTATTTGTGAAATGTATTTACCTCAGTCCATTTAATTAATTCTCCAATTGAAGAAAGGTTTACAGGATCGATAGTAGGTAAGTAAAATTTGACGTTGTTATGGCAACAACCATATGAAGACATGGAGATCTTCAACTATGGAGAACATTTTCCTTTCTACCTTCGCTACCCAATTTTACTTTCTGGGATTTTCCCCTTGAAACGGAAAGTTGGGACGATGTTTAAACTGCAATTCTTTAGCGTCCAGATGATTCTGCTGATGCTTAGAATCTGGTCGTTTATTCAACTAAGTATAATGCCCCTCTACCTGACCTTTGTAGTTTCAACGACCATTTTGAAGTACGTCATCTTCTCTCTTATCTGCAGTCGCTACCAAGCCATCTACAATGTCCTGAAGAGCATCTACAAGAACTAGTTCTTCATTCCTTCAAGACCAGGTGCACATTTCAGTGTTTTATTCTTCTTGCAAATAATATTATTGACACAAGCTTGTTTTAGTGAATTTTTCTATTTGATAAAAATAGGAGAATTGGATAAATTTGAAGTTGATCTAATTCTCTTGTTTGTAGAGCATTTGCTTATCTCTTTACATATCTCTATCTATTGTTCGATACTCCTATGCGTTTGCATCTCTTTCAAGGATATCAACTCTCAAGCATTACGATCAAATACCTCATCAGAGTGGAGCCAGATTGGAAGAATGTTCCAGACTATGGTATCAACTGTAGATAAACTAAATAACATATACAGTTTGCCTCTATTGCTGATTCTGTTGAGCCAAGTATGGCATTGCTTTGTCTACCTTATCTGGATATTTGAACATAATTCTATTATTTTAGTACAAAATGGCTCTTTAAGCTTTTTATTATTTTGTGCAGTTTTGGCTTACTCTGTGATGAGTCAGGGAGAGGCTGTAAGGAAGGAATCAGCTCGATATTTCACCATAGACAGACCTGCCCAGTGTCCTGACATGCAGCATGTCTACCTGGCCCTGCGAGTTTCATGTAACCAAGGTGTTGTACCCATGGTAGGCCACTTTCTACCTCTCACTATGGGAACGTACTTCATGCTGATCTGTTTTGTAGCCTCTTACACCTTTGTGCTTTCGAATCTTGACCTGGGAAAATCTTTCTAATACCGTTGACATCCTATATTAATGGTGATAATTTGTAAAGAATATTTAATCTTCTTGATTGCCTAATATTGCTAATTGCTATTAATAAAATGGAAATTTCATAAGTGTTGTTCACTAAAAACTTTCGTTACAATGCATCAATTTCGACCAAATTTTCAACATTTATGTAAAACGAGATGGAGCAGGTTTTGCTTAACATCAAAATATTTTTCTTAACTTTAACATACATAACTTTGCTGTTATCGATAAAATACAAAAATATTCAACAGAGTTAAAGTGTTTAGACTTTCAAAAGTGTTTACACTTTAGCGCTTCTTTGAAAATTAGTTTTAATCTTTTTTATATATATTTTAATAACTTTTATACATGGTAAGATACTTTTATTTTATAGTTTTCATATTTTATACCAAAAAAAGTTGAAGCCTCACTTGATGAGATCAATTTTATTTTTTAGATAAATTTTCAGGCTTTTCGAAAGTGTTTACACTTTTGAACTTCTTGGAAAATTAGTTTTAATCTTTTTTATATATATTTTAATAACTTTTATACATGGTAAGATACTTTTATTTTATAGTTTTCATATTTTATACCAAAAAAGTTGAAGCCTTACTTGATGAGATCAATTTTATATTTTAGATAAATTTTAAGGCTAATTTTAATTTATTTCTTTTTTATTTTATATACAGATTATATATGCTATTTCTAACTTAAGTGGTTAGTATTTTTATAAGACTAAGGTTATTTATATTATTTTTTACAAAAAAAGATTGAAATTTCATTAATGTGCTCAATTTTATGTCTTTTTTGAGGACCTTAACAAAATTTTAAATTAATTGTTTAGATATTTTAATAACAGATTATTTATGGTGTTTTCCACTTATATGGGTTGTTTTGTAAAAAATATTTGGGTTATTTCTTTTTTTTTTCACTAAAAAGCTTGAAATTTCATTAATGTGCTCAATTTTATGTCTTTTTTGAGGACCTTAACAACATTTTAATTAATTGCTTAGATATTTTAAAAGTAGATTATTTATAGTTTTTTTTTTAACATATAGGGGTTGTATTTTGTATTTTAGAAAAATATTTCTATTTTTTAGCTCAAAAAAGCATGCTTTTTCATTGCCGTATCCAGCGGTTAGTCTATTTTTGAAGCTTTTTAATGATAACTGGTTTTGTACATTAATTTTTTTTGGTAATTTATTAAATAAATAAATTACCAAAAAATTAATGTACAAAACCAGTTATCATTAAAAAGCTTCAAAAATAGACTAACCGCTGGATACGGCAATGAAAAAGCATGCTTTTTTTGAGCCAAAAAAATAGAAATATTTTTCTAAAATACAAAATACAACCCCTATATGTTAAAACAAAACTATAAATAATCTACTTTTAAAATATCTAAGCAATTAATTTTTTGGTAATATATAATATTATGATTTTAGTTTTTTAAAATCTTTTTAACATATCTGAAGGTTATTTTGAATAAAAAATTTAAAAATTTTGAACATATAGGGGTTGTATTTTGTATTTTAGAAAATTATTTCTATTTTTTAGCTCAAAAAAGCATGCTTTTTCATTGCCGTATCCAGCGGTTGGTCTATTTTTGAAGATTTTTAATGATAACTGGTTTTGTACATTAATTTTTTGGTAATATATAATATTATGATTTTAGTTTTTTTAAATATTTTTAACATATCTGAAGGTTATTTAGAATACAAAATTTAAAAATTTTGATTTTTACCTCAAAAAGACAGGAAATATTTATGCTTTGTTTAGAAATTGCTGGTTTTGAATCTTTTGTTATTAATCTCAATCTAGATTTTTTTTCAGAATATGCCATACAGTTAATTTATTATATTTTCTACATATATGGGTTGTATCTAAAAAATAGGTTATTTATATTTTTAAATAAACAAGGGATTTCTTTTACGGATTCAATTATTTGTCTTTTTGAAGTCCTTTTTCAAAATTTTTTTGAAGATATTTTAATTTATTTGATTAAATATTTTATATTTAGATTATTTATAGTTTTTTTTAACATATAGGGGTTGTATTTTGTATTTTAGAAAATTATTTCTATTTTTCAGCTCAAAAAAGCATGCTTTTTCATTGCCGTATCCAGCGGTTGGTCTATTTTTGAAGCTTTTTAATGATAACTGGTTTTGTACATTAATTTTTTGGTAATAATATTATGATTTTAGTTTTTTTGAATCTTTTTAACATATCTGAAGGTTATTTTGAATAAAAAATTTAAAAATTTTGATTTTTACCTCAAAAAGACAGGATATTTTTATGCTTTGTTTAGAAATTGCTGGTTTTGAAGCTTTTGTTATTAATCTCAATCTAATTTTTTTTTCAGAATATGCCTCGCCACAGCCGACGTTTACTTGGTAGGAATACGGCTGCTTCCAGGAGATATAGGAATGCTAGAGATATTGAGACACCACTTCAAAGTGAGACGCGTCGTGCGCTTCGCCGTCTTAGGTATTCTGAAGCCCGCGTCGCAGCTACACAAACTATGCAAGTTCCTGTTCAGCGTATTCAGCTTTGGACTCATAAGCCTTTTTCAGGTTTGCAGTATAATGCCCATATTGATTATAAAGCTGATTCATCTGTCGATATAGGCCAAATGTCTCGGGTATGCCAAACTTAAAACTATATATTCAAATTATTCTACTTAGCTCACGAACAGCGCCCTCTATCAAAGATTAGATTAAATTAGGCTGATGCAAACAAATAGATAATGCTAATAACAAACAATTATAAAAAAAATCTTATCTGAATATATATCACTCGGGTAGATATGCACACGGGTCAATCCTGTTGATGTTTATTATTTAAAATATTCATTTTCATTCTGTGATTAGATTAATCTGTGATCTAATTTATTCTGTGGTGTTGTGTGTATATAAATATATGTATTTCTTTGAGTGACGGTGGGAGAGAGTATATGAGGAGATGTTTAGGTGTTAGAGTTTTTAATTTTATTATAGTAATTTAAATTCATAGTTATTTGTGCCTCTTCAATAAAGAAGTTTTAAGTTTTAATAGAGAGTAATTTATTAAGATTCTCCCAACAATTGGTAGCAGAGAGCGGTTGACTAAAATTGATGCAAATCAAGATTAATTGAATAATTTTTAGAAAAAGAAAAGATGCAAAATTTTAACTTATCTCCAATAGAAAAACTATCAGACAAAAACTACTTGATCTGGGCAAACAGAATAGAAAGCGAACTAAGAGGATTGAAATTATGGAGACGAATTATAGAAGGAAAAGAGATAGAAAAGCCTCAAGAAACGGACAAAAAATTTGATGGAAAAGTGAAAATCTGGGAAGACTGGGATAACGACAATGCCATTGCTAGAAATGTGATGAACAGAACTATGAATGACACTCAAGTGCTAAAATATTCAAGTGAAAGAAGTGCAAAACGATTATGGTATAGCATTAAAGAAGAAATGGCATCTAAGAATGAAGATATGCAAATGAAAAATAGAATAGAATTGTCAAAATTGAAAATGAAGGAAGATGAAACGGTTGATGAATACTTGAATAGAGCAGTAATTATAAAGAGCAGAAGCATTCAAGCAGGAGATGAAATAAAAGATAGATAATTGATTTGCTTCACTTTAGAATGTTTGAGAAGAGAATTTGACTTTGATGCAAAAATCATAAAATCTGACAAAGTAATATGAACTCAATACGACAAATTTTAAAGGAAACTGAGGAAAAAATAAAATATAGGAAACTAGAAAAAGTAGAAAAACAGGAGATTGCATCTAAAGCTAGAGAAGGCTGGTCGGAAAGAAGAAAATTTATTAAATGTTTTAACTGTGGAAAGATGGGTCATATTTCTAAAGAGTGTAGAAACAAGATCAAATGTTTTAATTGTGGAGGATTTGGGCATAAATCGGCAATATGTAGAAAGAATAGAAGTGAAGAGCATGCAAAGTATAATTATAATGGGCCTAAGAGAGGGATAAACAAGAAAAATTATAGAGTCCACAAATCATCTGATAGAGACAAGTGGAGTTAATTACGAAGAAGATCAAGGGGTAGACAAGATAAGATGGAATATGGATTCTGGAGCCTCTAGCCATATGGTTAGTAAAAAAGAACAATTTATAGAATATAGAGAGGAAGAAAGAATAATAGCGACAGCTGAAAAAGGTGCAATAATGAAATCATCAAGAATTGGATCAATTAGAATGAAGTCAAATATAAATGAAAGATTCATAAAAGTTGAAAATGTTTTGCATGTACCTAATTTGAGAGAAAATTTATTATCAGTAACAAAAATTATAGATCATGATTTTAGTGTATTGTTCACAAAAAAACAAAGCTGAAGTAATAGATAAAATGGTGATATTTTATATGAGGCAAGAAGAAATGGTGATAAATTTGAAGTAGAGGGACTCCTAAATATGGAAATAGCAAGAAAAGCAGAAGTAGATGATATTTTATGGCATCAAAGACTTGCTCAAGTAAATTTTCAGAAATTGAAAGAAATGTATGATAATTAAACGGTATTCGGATTGAAAAATTTGCATAATATTAAAGGGAATTGCGAGTCTTGTACATTGGGAAAAATACATAGAAAATCTTACAAAAGTATTCAATATAAACAATCTGAAAATATTTTGGATCTATGGCATACCGACATAGTTGGACCTTTGAATGATTCTTTTGGATATAAGTATTTCATTACTATTGTTGATGATTATAGTAATTTTACTTTCGTTATACCAATTGCTAATAAATCTCAAACAGCAGATTCCATAATAAACTTGATTATGCAAGAAGAAAGACAGACTGGAAAGAAAGTAAAGAGGATTCGAAATGATAATGGAAGAGAATATGTTTCAAATTATTTGAAGAGATGGTTATCTAGTAAAGGCATCAAACAAGAATTCACCACTGCTTATACTCCTGAAAGTGATGGAAAAGCCGAAAGATTTAATAGAACCATAGTTGAGTCAGCAAGAACCATGCTAATTGATTCTAAATTACCTATAAAATTTTGGAGCGAAAGTGTTAAAGTGCCTGTTCATATAAATAACAGAATTAAAATTAAAGAAACGAATACAACTCCTTTCGAGATATACAAGGGATGGAAACCAAACATTGTTTACTTAAAAAGGTTCGGAAGCCTAGCTTATGTTCATATAAGAAAAGAAAGGAGAAAGAAGATGGAACCAAAAGCTCATAAAGGGATCATGATGGGATATAGTATGAAAGAAAAGGATATAGAATATATTTACCAGAAATAGATGAAATACATGAAGTATCAGATGTAAATTTTAATGAATCGAAACTAGGATATTATTTGATGAATAATAGTGGAAGAAATCTTGATGAAAATGAACTTTTCTTTTTTAGTAGAGAAGACCAAAATTTGATTTCTCACGGGAATGAAGACTCTGGTGGTGATATTTATAATAGAGAAGACCAGGTAGAAAACTTTAACATCGATGATGAACATATTCCTCTAGATGATAATGATGTAGATTTGAGTGAAATAGAAGAAATACCTCCTGATGAAATAATTACTCCATGTAGAAGAGGACCAGAACCAGGAATGACGAGAGAAATGAGAGAAGAACGAGATCTTAGTTTGAGAGAAACCGAGGAAGAAGAACTTATAAAAAGCGGAGTGAGGAGATCTGAAAGATTAAGACTAATGAAAAATAAGGAAAATGTTTCTGATAGAACTTATGAAATTAAACGTCCGAAAGATTACCAAGAAGCACTGAATTCAGAAATGAAAGCGGACCATCTCACCAAGACTGTGGATGCTGTCAAGCTTAAGAACTGCATAAGTGGAGGAGTTATTTTTGAGGAATGGAAATTGAAAATTTGAAGGGGAGATTTGTTGATGTTTATTATTTAAAATATTCATTTTCATTCTGTGATTTAATTATTCTGTGATCTAATTTATTCTGTGGTGTTGTGTGTATATAAATATATGTATTTCTTTGAGTGAGGGTGGGAGAGAGTATATGAGGAGACGTTTAGGTGTTAGAGTTTTTAGTTTTATTATAGTAATTTAAATTCATAGTTATTTGTGCCTTCAATAAAGAAGTTTTAAGTTTTAATAGAGAGTAATTTATTAAGATTCTCCCAACAAATCCCGGGGCGAAGCCCGGGCCATTCGTCTAGTTAAATTATATTATTTGAATTATCTTCAATAGTTTCTCAATCACACAACAACAACACCAAAGCTGCGATTAAAAATTATTGTTAATCATCCAGACGAATGCTAAAAATGTATTACAAGATAATTTTCAGCACAACAGAACAAGTTCGAGATAAGCCTGATCCTAGAAGGACTTTTCTACCAACGTTAGTTTTGTATAATCAGGGCCCACAGCTTTTCACACTGATATTTTAGCATTCATTCTAACACATTGAAATATTCTAAAGACATTAAAGAGCTGAAATGGTGAATAAATCTTTCTTCCACCTGAAATCCTTGCAAATCAATAAGCTGAAAAATAAAGAATCTCTTTTTGAAATGTTTTTTTTTTTTGTTCTTTTTTTTTTAGGAAATTCTATAGTTTCCATTTCTTTCTTATTCTTTTTAACGAATTATCCAATAAATAGAATTAAATAATTATAAATTTGTCTATTTATAAAATTCCATTGCGGTAGTTTAAAAATGGATTTACATCCTATATGAAAAAAACTGTCAATGTTGTTCTCTTTTGATCAGAAAAATTAACTTTTACTTGATAAGGGACTTCCGACATGAAATTCAACCAAAATAAATTTCATGGCGAAGAATTCATGGCGAAGAAATATATCTATATTTATTATTTAATTTAATTATTCAATGAAAATATTTGGAAACAGAATTATTATTTGTAAAATCATCATTTAGTTACCTAGCTTGCTTGCTCGATATTCTCTAGCTGTAGATAGAGTTTGGTTGATTGGTTAATAATAATCGTTTAGTCGCGGTGATGTCATCAATAAATACTTTCACACCTTCAGAAATACAAAGATTTGATTTCTACGCTACAATATTATAATATTAATACATGTGGTATTTCTGTAGTCTGGTCTGTTTTATTGAGTTGTGGGGAAAGATGATGATTGCGCAGTCGTGACGGTGGTCAGTGGTAAGGCACACAGAGACGAATCACAGGGGAATCCGAGGCATCAGAGAGAGGGAACGCAGAGTACAAGTTGCGGCCAGCGGGCTATTCACTAACGATCTGCCTGCTGCTTCTGTCCGCTATATGGCATCTGCTGAACTGACTGCCTTGGCTGCGGGGCAAGCCCCTTTTATATGCTCAAGTGTTACGTCACCAGACGTCTGGCGCCGTGGCGAGACGGTTGATCTCATTGGCTGCGGGTAAGCCCTGTTACGTCATTTTATTGGCGCCGCGTTTACGCGACGGTTAACCTCATGGCTGCGGGATAAGCCCTTTTGGTTTCTAGGTTCCCTCTAAATGTACCTCTTTATTTAATTGAACACTCAGAAACGATACATACAAAGTTAAATTGATTAAAGGAGGATTGGGTACAATGATTAAAAGTCCATATTAGATTAGGGGTGTAAGAAGAGGTGGTGAGTATTTACACAGGTGTTTATAATTCTTAAATTACCACAGATGGGCCCCCTGCGTTGAAGAATTTAAAAAGGGGCAGCCTGAGTTAAATTCTGGTAGGTGGGAAGTAATTTTTGGGGAAAATTAATTGGGTCAACAAACAACGCTATTTACAGGGTGGTATGAAGTTGCGGTCAACAAAGTTACAGAATGGAAAGATGAAGTAGGAACTGTTAAAAGAATGACAATATGGTGTTTAAATTGGTTTACAGCAGGATCAGCTTGAGAACATGGGCTTGCAAAGCGTTTTGCTAGGACGTCTTGGAACTAGTTAACAAGGGATAAAAAAAACTATTGTTTTCCACTTGGCGGCTTTGGGTGAAAAAAAAAAAAGAATGAAAATAGCGCGATGGTGAGTGAGTGAAAAAAATGCCTGCAGAGTAATTAAGCTTGGTGTATGGACAAACTACATCAAGTTAATTTCAACAAGTGTAAAAAAATGAACATAAACAAAACATAAAGAAAAATATCACATTAAAAAAACTGACAAAGACATGGGTCGCGCTGGTGGTGAAAAGATCCGCTAAGATGATAAGGTTTGGTGAGAGGCAAGGTAATTTCGTGGTTGTTGAGAGAAAACTATTGCAGAAGTTGAGAAGTGTGAAAAGAAAAATGGTGAAACAAAATTAAAATATAATGATATTTACTAAAGTGGGACAATAAGAAAAACATTGATTAAAATTTGTAAACAAGTCCACTTTAGGTTTTAAAGATTGCTTGAAAAATGTTGTAGTGGTAACATAGGGTGAGGAAAAAATGTGTGGGTATATAGGTTGACAAACGCATCAATGTGCAGCATTGCGACAAGACATTGATTTTAAGGAAGATAGTTGCGGGGTAGTATGGTACAACACGTGGAGTACAAATAAAATAAGGTTGGGATAAACTATCTGTGATGTAAGGTAAATAATTGTCAGGACGTGTGTGTGTGTGTAGGTGGTGAGGAAGTTCTAAATAGACGTTGAACGGTTTCTCCTATCAAAATCCAGATGATGGTAAGGAGTTGGAAAATGGCTTCTTGTAGTTGAAAAAGTCTATCAGTTTCTTGTGCGTATATTCCTATGTAGATAAGCGTGATTAGCGGGACGGTGGAGAAGGGCATTGTTAGCGTGTAAATTAGGAGAATTAAGTGGAAAATAAAAAATGTTTTCATATTGTATCCTATATTTTTTATGAGAGAGATTAGTTGTAGGCTGAGCCATTTATGTTGGAGGGTTGATGACTTGACTTGGGACCGGGTTGGTTCATGATTGATTTGTAGCTGGGGAAGCATTGTTACTTGAAGTCGGTTCTACTTGGATTAGGGAAAAAAGATTTGGGGTTAGAGGTAGAAGAAGTTGGTTGCTGGCTGGTTTGATCGGGAGTTGGTATTCTTGGAACAAGTCCGGTGAGAGATGTCGGAACGGAAATGAGTCATTGTCTTTGGGTTGAACATAATGGGCTTGCATGGTGAGGGGTGCTATATGAGGGACGCTTTCTGTGTAGGGCCTGAGTGTAATTATTATGTCAGACGTAGTGTTAATTTTGACGAGGGGAAAGTTTAAAGTGGGGACATCAAATTTGTTTTCAGAAAATATGTTTTGATTGTTATGCAATAGGAGATTAAATTGGGTCAGAAAATTAGGGTGAGACAATTCAGTTTGCGCATCAGTTAGCTGGCAATTAGGGTTAACAAGGGTTGTGGGAGATAAAAAATAACATGGACATTTTTCTGAGAAGGAATAATTATTTGTGGTTTGTGCATGTGCTGATTGGTTTTGCTATATTTACATTTTGGCAGAAACGCTTTTAGATATTAACACAGTAAATGAGCAATGGAAACTAAAAAAATAAATTAGAAATTAAAACTATATATAAAAAGTTAAAAGGAAGGATTGAAGGTATATATATATTAAATAAAAATAACTAAAGAACCTATTTAGACCACAATCACCTATCTAGCCCACCTACCTCTCGATCCAGCAAACCAAGTCCATGATTAGAAAAGGGCGGCCATTGTTGTCGCTACACCCCTTCTTCGAAAGAATAAAAATCATCTCAATATCCCGCTTACTTTCCCGCAGTGTTGCTGAACTCACTCCTCAAGGCTATATCATCACACTTCTCTCTGTGAAAATAAAATATATTTTTAAATAATAATAAAATGATATTTTAAAATATATTAAAGAAAAGTTTACAATATATATAGATATTAAAAATAAAGAAAGCATATCCTGACCAAAAGCACATGTGGTTTTTAGATAGCAGAACGCCATCTAGTGGAACAAAAAAAAACTATTCATTGATTTAACCTGTACACTGATATTTTTTATTTTTTATATTGTTTTTCATATATTTTTTATGGATTAGAAAGTATTGAATATATAAAAAAAAATAATTAAAAATACAATTAACATGGTGGGATCTGGGCATCTTGGGAAAAGTTCAGGGTTCGTGATGGAGCTGGTGTTCTGCCTGAAGATGGTGATATCATCTACCATGGGTCTGTGGCTTGTCCATAGGCATGCTGGAGACTGGCTTGATGTTGGTGGGTCAAGTCAACCCCAAGGTCAGGTGTTTTCGATCACAGAGAAAAGACGTCTGAGTCCATCTTAGACTTAGCTTGGTGGGGTTAAGTAATCCACCACATGTCAGTTGGCTTGACCACAGGGAAGGTACGTCTGAGTTCATCTCAGACTTAGCTTGGTGGGGTTAGATAATCCACCACAGATCAGTTGGCTTGACCACAGGGAACTGGTGTCTGAGTCCATCTTGGAAGTGCAGCTTAAAAATTGTTCCAACTTTTTTCCCAGATATGAAATCCTTGTCCTTCAAGTTAGATAAAACTAGATATATTGAATAATATCAAAAGAAACATTCCTCGCTGTGGATTAATTATATTTATAGTTAGATATATGGGATTATTAATTTGATTAATTTACAACATTTTATATTTAATCAAAATATATTTGAAAATTTTATATAATTTACTGTGATCTCTCTCTTTCATTCTTTTATATTCGATAATAGAAATTTTATAAATTAGTTCTCTTTCTGTGTTCTTGGCGTCTTAACATCACAACTATTATAAAATGAACAAATAATTCTTTATATATTGATTATATTATTTTATTTTGCTCTTATAAAAATAATTTTCATTTTTATATAAAGGAGGATATTCATCTTCTTCTTTATTATATCCACTCAATCATATTAGGGTATCAAGCTTGTAAAGCCTCAAAATTTGACAACAATCATGACTGGGTGAAGAAGAATGCATATGCCTCGTCATTAAGACTGGGAGCACTACTCAGTGGCAGGCCGACGTAGCTCCAAAAGAAATGGCCGCCTCTTAAATGAGGAACAGACGCCATGTTCAGCCGCTCCTAACATGGATTACAAATGCTGCTCATCCTGTATCCCTGGATTAGGAGCCCTTACAGGATACTATTAGCAGGGCCAGCTGAGCCCAGGTTTTTTTAGTGAGCTTGTTACTGCTCCCCCTCCTCCTTTTTCATCTGGGCTTGGGACCGGCAAAGGCGGAGTTTGAGAATATCCATGAGTTTTCAAAGTGATGAAATGCACAATTGAATGGTATCAACTCTAAAATAAAAGTATATAAACAATTTTCTTTTACTTTTCGTTTTGTAAATGATATAAAATGTTATTTCATCATTTATTTCATGACGGTTTGATCAGATTTCACAGTTTAAAATCGCCTGAACTACTTAATAGATTTAAATGGTGTAATGTTTAACATCGAGTAATAGAATCCAATATGCATATTTGTTGGATGAAAGACGATAATATGAATATATAATTAGTAAATGAATGATACAGAGAGGGTACTAATAAATTTCACGAGAATCTAAATATTAAAAATTATAATGTTTTATTAATATAATTTGCTACTCCACACACATTGTGATTTCACACAGAAATAATGTAATATATTCTCCTCTCAATATATATCATAATATTTAAAATATATATAAATAATGTGCATATAAAATAGTATTTATTATTAATTTAATAACATGATAAACCTGTTGAAGGATTCACAAGTCCGAAAGCTTGAAATTGTAGAGGCCACTTCTGGGGCCTCCACAAAGAGGACTCCAAGAAAAGGACTTCGAGCATGCTTTTTTGTAAAAAACCAGCCCATCTCTTCACCTCCTTTTTTATTTCTAGTTTTTGTAAATAACTTATAGTACTACAATAAATTTTATTTTTATTTAAATAAGCAGCTATTTTGAGTTTTCCTTTTTTTTTTTAATTTTAAAATTAATATTTCGAATAATAATTTTTATTATAGTTTTTTATTTTTTATTTTTAAAATTTCTTTTTTTTTTACAGAGGGTGACCAGATAAAGATTTACTTTTTTTAATTTTTTTTTCGGTCACCCTGGGGAGAAGAGAGTTATTCACGGGCAAGCTTTTGGTGAGGGCGGTCTTAGAGATAAGATAGTATAGGGAAGCTCGTTAAAAATGTAGTTCTACAAGATTTTGGGGAGGGATTTCCAGCCTTCCAACAGAAGCACAAAGTTAAGTATTTTTTTTAATAATGATTTTAATAGGTATATTCATGTAAATTTTCTCACAACCTATCCTCATTGTATATTTATTTATTTTATTTCTTATCTTTGTGTTTTCTTTTTTTTTTTGGTCAAAAGAGATAAATAAATATATATTGTAATCTTAATCAGAGTTTATGTCCTTTCTTTTTTTTTTTTAACCCCAGTGCGCGCAGGATACATACAGATTGTATTTTTTTTATAGCAGGATGTAAACTTTATGTGAACTCCCTGAGATGAAAGAGCCTCATGGATTTCGGGACCATAGTGCCAAAATAAATTCATCAATGACGCCTTCAACGTGGGCCGACCAGTTCCAAATAAGGCCACGAAAAGTTCACGGTAAAGTAACACCCTGCTGTTTAAAACATGTAACTTGTAAAATCCTGTCTAAAGCATAAACTAATAGAGAAATGTGTGCTTGTTGGAGGCTACGGAAAATCCAGTATAGAATGGTAAAGTCCACGAGGCGGCCAACCACGTGGAGAACGGATCCCGCCATTTTTTGAGGTAAGATTTGACATATTTGTGGGAATATTAGATATTATTTGTTTATTATTTGTTTCTTAAATGAAATTAGGCTTATATTGTAAAAAGGCATATTTTAGATCAAAATATCATTATTTTCCAATATTTCAGTTGGCTGAACGCCAATCTTTATTAAGATATTATGAGCATTCTGAAAATTAACAGTAACGCCAATTTTATATTTAAAACTATTTGTACTATGTGTAAAAAGATTTTCGCATAAAAATAGAACGTCGTTTTTAGCCTATTGTGTAACATCA
This sequence comes from Cordylochernes scorpioides, assembly GCA_030710605.1. NCBI lineage: Eukaryota > Metazoa > Arthropoda > Arachnida > Pseudoscorpiones > Chernetidae > Cordylochernes > Cordylochernes scorpioides. Next base: position 3,576,092 of record CP092880.1, read on the forward strand.
TATTATATTTTTAAATTATATACAATTAATACAATTGAACATTGGAAATCATTAAAATTAAACATTCGATGTCAAATTTTACATATAGCAATTATAAGTAGTGGCTTAAAAATATGTACAGTCAACACTTTCGCCTCAAAATATACATCCTGCAGAATCTATTAAAACTTGATGTATTGGTCTTTATTGCAAGCAGCTTATTTTGTATCGGTCAGGTAAAGTTGGTTTTCTTCCCTTGGATCAGAAGTTAATGGACATTTTATCAGAAGGTGTTCAGGGGTTTGTTGTTAGTTTCCACAAGTGCATGCAGGTGAACCAATTTTGCCAATTCTAAACAAATATGTGTCGAAGTCACCATGTGTCCCGTATAAGAATTTGAACGTTATAGAAGTTAGGTTGAACATAGAACATATAATTCTAAATCTAGCATTACCCATACTTTAAAAAAAAGGACCATAACTTAAAACACTGCATCATCTTGTAATCTATTTTTTTTATCATATATTGTCAACACCAGTATTTTTTTTAGCAAGGTACACCAGTTTAGAGTATTTGAGATCTCAACTTTTTTTGTGTTTATTAGTTAACAATCTTAAAAAAATTTCGTTATACTAGCTGGTAGATAGAGAATTACAAGGACATTTTTTTAGCGGGAAAATGCTAAGAATCTGAGAAACCATGGGAAAGTAAATAAAGATATCAATCAATGTCAAATTCTAGACTTTCCCCCCCGCAAGTTTGATTGACAAGTCGGCGAGACCCTAAGGGTTCAAGAGAACCGCTTTCCCGCCTACAAGGAAACCTTTAACAAAGCACAGTCTAGACCGCGCGCTTGGTGTGAAAGGTACGTTTTTTTTTAAAGGCTTGGCCTTTTAGGCCTGGCATTAAGCCTGCCACATATTTCTTCCATTTATTTTATTTATCTATTCATTTTTAATTTAGTATAATATTCTAATAGCGTCGAATATAATATAATTTAAAACAATTTTTGTACAAGTCATTAGGACAAGATAATATTTATGGATGCCAGTATGGCCAATTTTATGGTAAAAGTCTATCGCAACGCAATTCTCTTATGAAGAATGTTTTATTACCATTTAGATTACAGTTATGTATAATAATTTATTTTCTCCATTATTTATTTTAATTTACTTTAGTTTTTTTTATTTTTAAATTACGTTAGTTTATGCAAACAAGACGTTTGTTCAATTATAGTTTTAGAAAAAAACGCGTTCCAATAAACAAGTAGATAATACAATTTTTTTATTTTTAACAGTGTAAATGATCTCTTAAACTGGTCTTGTAATTTTATTTTTTAATGCATGGGAATCTTAAACTGGTATTGTAATTTTCTTTTATTGACAAGCATAGTAGCGAGTGCGCAAAACAGTAATTTATGATCCTGTAGAATGTTATATTCCTATTTGTAAGTCCTCGTGGAGGAAAAAAAGGCTTAAGATATAGTAGTAAATATTGATAGAAAGGTACGTTTTACGCGAAGCTACGGCCTTTAAGACCACAGTCTGGCTCTATGCCTACCACATATTTCACCCATTTCCTTATTTAACTATTTATTTTAGATTTGATGTAATATTCCAATAGTATAATATGCCAAAATATATTTTTAAAACATCTGTTAAATATGATGCACTAGCGCACAATCTGTTATCAAAATTCGAAACTATTTTAAAGGCGTAAGATTCTTTTTGAAATTAAACAATTTCTACTGACCTTACTGCAATAGAAAAATTAAAGGGAGGGTCTGGCTAATCAGTGGTGAACCCTCCCAGCGGTTTCGCCAGTTTAATCTACCATACCACTGTTATATTGCATTTTTGGAACTTCCTTTTATAGTGATACTGATCTAGACTCTTGGAATGGGTATTTTAGAAGAACTATGGACATAAGCTTTGAGGACAGTAGAATTAAATACTGGGAGGGTTCACCACTAATGAGCCAGACCCTCCCTTTAATTTTTCCATTGCAGTAAGGGAAGTAAAAATTGTTTAATTTCAAAAAGAATCTTACGCCTTTAAAATAGTTTTCGAATTTTGATAACAGATGGAGCGCTAGTGCATCATATTATAAATGCTCTAATAAAAGAAACAATTTGATATTTGCGTAAGAGCGATTGCTCGAAGCATATTATGTATTTATAAATGTATGTAATTCTACTGTCCTCAAAGCTTAAGTCCATAGTTCTTTTAAAATACCCATTCCAAGAGTCTACCAACAGTATAATTATAAAAGGAGGTTCCAAAAAAAGCAATAAAACAGCGGTATGGTAGATTAAACTGGCGAAACCGCTGCGAGGGTTCACCACTGATGAGCCAGACCCTCCCTTTAATTTTTCCATTGCAGTAAGGGCAGTAGAAATTGTTTAATTTCAAAAAGAATCTTACTCCTTCAAAATAGTTCGAATTAAAATAAAATTGTTCATCTTTAGGAGTGGATTGTTGTATATTCCGTGAGATAACTGTATAGAAAAAAACTGTATTTGTGAAATGTATTTACCTCATTCCATTTAATTAATTCTCCAATTGAAAAAAGGTTCGCAGGATCGATAGTAGGTAAGTAAAATTTGACGTTGTTATAGCAACAACCATATGAAGATATGGAGATCTTCAACTATGGAGAACATTTTCCTTTCTACCTTCGCTACCCAATTTTACTTTCTGGGATTTTCCCCTTGAAACGGAAAGTTGGGACAATGTTCAAACTGAATTTCTTTGGCGTTCAGATGATTCTGCTGATGCTTAGAATCTGGTCGTTTATTCAACTAAGTGTAATGCCCCTCTACCTGACCTTTGTAGTTACAACGACCATCCTGAAGTACGTTGTCTTCTCTCTTATCTGCAGTCGCTACCAAGCCATCTACAATGTCCTGAAGAGCATCTACAAGAACAAGTTCTTCATTCCTTCAAGACCAGGTGCACATTTCTGTGTTTTATTCTTCTTGAAAATAACATTATTGACACAAGCTTGTTTTAGTGAATTTTTCTTTTTGATAAAAATAGGAGAATTGGATAAATTTGAAGTTGACCTAATTCTCTTGTTTGTAGAGCATTTGCTTATCTCTTTACATATCTCTATCTATTGTTCGATACTCCTATGCGTTTGCATCTCTTTCAAGGATATCAACTCTCAAGCCTTACGATCGAATACCTCATCAGAGTGGAGCCAGATTGGAAGAATGTTCCAGACTATGGTGTCAACTGTAGATAACCTAAATAACATCTACAGTTTGCCTCTATTGCTGATTCTGGTGAACCAAGTGTGGCATTGCTTTGCCTACCTTATATGGATTTTTAAATATGATTCTATTAGTTCAGTACAGAATGGCTCTTTAAGCTTTTTAATATTTTGTGCAGTTTTGGCTTACTCTGTGATGAGCCAGGGAGAGGCTGTAAGGAAGGAATCAGCTCGATATTTCACCATAGACAGACCTGCACAGTGTCCTGACATGCAGCATGTCTACCTGGCCCTGCGTTTTTCATGTAACCAAGGTGTTGTACCCATGGTAGGCCAATTTCTGCCTCTCACAATGGGAACGTTCTTCATGCTGATCCGTTTTGTATCCTCTTACACCTTCGTGCTTTCGAAACTTGACCTGGGAAAATCTTTCTTTTGCCGTTGACTACCTATATTAATAGAGATAATTTGTAAATAATATTTAATCCTCTTGATTGCCTAATATATCTATTTAAATTATATTATTCAAATTATCTTCAATAGTTACTTAATCACACAACAACAAAACTAAAGCTGCGAGTAAAATTGTTGTTTGTTTGGCCATCCTTGACATGGCGCAGGGCCACAATTGGATATCCCCATTAAGTTTCAATTGTGTCATGCCAAATAGTCAATAGAATCCAACATAATTGAATAGATTAAAATGAAATTGTTCATCTATAGGAGTAGATTGTTGTATATTCCGTGAGATAACTGTATGGAAAAAATTGTATTGGTGAAATTTATTTACTTCAGTCCATTTAATTAATTCTCCAATTGAAGAAAGGTTTGCAGGATCGATAGTATGTAAGTAAAATTTGACGTTGTTATGGCAACAACCATATGAAGACATGGAGAGCTTCAACTATGGAGAGCATTTTCCTTTCTATCTTCGCTACTCAATTTTATTTTCTGGGATTTTCCCCCTGAAACGGGAGGTTGGGACGATTTTTAAGCTGCGCTTTTTAGGCGTACAGTTGTTTCTGCTGACGCTTAGAATCTGGTCGTTTATTCAACTGAGTGCAATGCCCCTCTACCTGCTCCTTTTAGTTCCGAACACCGCCCTGAAATATGCCGTCTTCTCACTCATCTACAGCCGCTACCAAGCCATCTACAATATCCTAAAGACCATCTATACAAGCAAGTGTTTCACTCCTACAACACTAGGTGCACATTTCTGTGTTTTCTTTTTCCTTATAGTAATATTACTCACAACATATTGTTTCTGCGAATTTTTATATTTGATAAAAATGGGATATTTGAATGAATTTGGAATTGATATAATTCTATTTTTTGTAGAGCAACTACTTATCTATTTACATCTTTGTATCTATTGTTTAATCCTCTTCTGTGTTTACATATCTTTCAGGAACATCAACACTCAAGCCTTAAAAGCGAATACCTCATCTGATTGGAGCCAGATTGGAAGAATGTTCCAGACTATGGTGTCAACTGTAGATAACCTAAATGACATCTACAGTTTGCCTCTATTGCTGATTCTGGTGAATCAAATATGGCATTTCTTCATCGACCTTATCTGGATCTTTGGCGAGGACTCAGCAACTATAATACTGAGAGGACCTTCAATATTTCTATCCTTCTGGGCAGTTTTAGCTTACTCTGTGATGAGCCAGGGAGAGGCTGTAAGGAAGGAATCAGCTCGATATTTCACTATAGACAGACCTGCCCAGTGTCCTGACATGCAGCATGTCTACCTGGCCCTACGAGTTTCATGTAACCAAGGTGTTGTACCCATGGTAGGTCACTTTCTACCTCTCACCCTGGGAACTTTCTTTATGATTGTCTGTTTTTTAGCCTCCTATATCTTTGTGCTTTCGAATCTTAATCTGGGAAATACTTTTTTTCACCATTGAATATTAATATTTCGAAAAGAAAGATATTATATGTGTCTGTGCTTGCTTTTTTGCTTCAAGCTATTTGTATATGTAATAATACAATATAATGCGGCTTTTGATTGTAGAACGACATTTGAAAAATATCCCGCATGTGCTTCTTTTAAACGAAAAATAGATATTTATTTCAAAGAGAAATAACGACTATTGAACTCCTTGAAATAAATTCCGATTTTTCGTTGATAAGAAACACATACGGGATATTTTTCAAATGTCTTTCAATTTGTATATGTATTTATTGCACTTTCTAAAAGATTATTTTTAAGATCCGATATAGCTATTTGATTATAATGTTTAGTTATATTCTACTCATTTAAACCAAATCAAGCCATGGATAAATTCACTGTAAAACACCCATTTGAGCGCAATGTTATTTAAAGATCATTTCCAATACTTTAGAACAAGCCCATGAGGGCCTGTGAACCCGGAATGGCTTCCTCTGATTTTTTTTCCAATTGTATCTACAGCCTTCAAGGTGTTTCATCAATAATTCTCACATGGTATTAAATCGAATATATCAAAGAGCTAATATGACTAATCGAAATAATTTCCACATGAAATTACAATTTATTTAAATTTTTTGTTCTTATATGAATTTGAATGGGTTTCCTTAACTTTTCTTATTTTCAATATGAATCTATATATATAGATAGATAGAATATTTTCTGGGAGGTAATTGATCCATAGAAGCATAGGGCGCCTCTCCCGTCAAAATAAACGTCAAAACCTGACGCCATCTATTGACCATCATATAAAACTAGCTGCCTCGGGGTCGGTAACAAAGCCACAACACCAGCTTTTTTCTGACGTTTATTTTGACAGGAGAGGCGTCCTTTGCTTATATATATATATACATATATACATATATATATATATATATATCCATTAAACGGAAAAGTATCAATTTTTTGTCTTTTTATTAAGTTACATTAGACTAAGCGTTTGTATTATATATGAAAACAGCAATCACTTATGCTTCATTGGTCAAAACAGTGCAGTAAATTTGACACTATTTTATGGACAATATTTTATATATATGTTTATTTATCAATTATTTTATATATTTATATCTATTTATTAATACATTTATCATTATATAATCATATTTATTCATATTTATATTTATTCTCTATTTAATCATATATAATCTTATATGGACATTGTAATAAAGTAGTTTCAAACTCAATCTCTCTCTGATTAGAGATCGATATTTAAAAGATATTTATATTCCTATGGGCATTATGGATTTCATTTCTTTAGATGGATGAGGAAATGCTATCATCAGTAACTGGTTTATTGCTTCTCTCCAGGACAAAAGAATACGCAACAATTCACTTTCAAAGAAAATTCTATTGTAGAAATGTACAACTCATTTTTTTATTTGTAGAATTCTTCTTACTAACTGATTCATATGTTCAATATATAGCTCATAATAAAAGATAGTATTAGTTTTTTCTCTTATGTGGTTCAATGCTTCTTTTCACATTATTCAAGACTAGGCTGATATCTTAAATATTATCATTCCCGAAGGCTTCTTAATAGGATTATGATAGTGATAAGAAGCCTAAGATAATTTACCTATCATGTGATCTGTGGGATAAAACTACTCGCTGTTGATGCCAGTACAAACTTTCCCTCGAAAATCTTGGGCTACTGTTATTAATTAGGGATATTTAAAACATTAGGACAATCAAGACATTCCCGAAATGCCCCAAATGCGATTCCCAACCAGCCAGTCCTGAACATCTATTGAACTGTATCAAATCCTCCAAAAAGGATCTCTGGGAAAGCCCCAGGACTATGTCTTTGTTATAAAACAAATTTATTCGATGGAATAAAAATGATTACTTCTGTAGCTGTGAAAGTATGCAAAGTATTTCATTTTTCTGTCCTCCAATTGATGAATGCTCTGATTATTTATCAACAGCGCCTGAACGGATCATTTCTGCGAGATAAGGATAGATTTATTCGTATGTATAGTGATAATGGAGATCGTTTAAACGACTTGAGGAATAATTAACAACAACATATCTTGCTTTGAGACATATCTGCTAACACATAAAGATACCAAAATTCTTATTTTTCTTCCTCGATAATTGTGATGTAGCGCTATTTCCAGTATATTTGAAATGGAGTCAGAAACTTTAGCATTTTCTAGCTCATGTAGAGAGATAAATGTATCCAATGTCTACTGTGTGTCTACATATGAGGTCATAACAGGGAGGTTTCATCAAGGACATTGAGCGCACGGTACCTGAGCAATAAGCATAATGTGGAGTTATGACTTCGAACCACAGGAAGTGTTTCTGAGGACGACAGATTAGATATTTTATGAGAGTCTGCAGAGAAAATGCAAAAGCTAGGTCCTGCGTGTATTTAATAAAATAAAAGTTGAACGAAATCAAAGAAAAATGCTTGGTTGCATGGTAAAAGATATGAAAAAGGCATTTGTAAATTACAATATAACATAATGTCTAATTTTAACCGAAAACCAATGAGTTTTCGTTGATAAAATGGAACTATGATAAAATAAAAGAGGTGGTAAATAAAATGGTAAATAATCGCTACAATAAGTGATAAGAAATTGAATTAGAAAAATGATAAATTGGATTAAGTATTTTGATTTTAAAATAAGAAAATAATGTAATTGAATGATATAAAAATACAAAAAAGATATATAGCGAGGTTCGCAACTCGCTTTGTATCTACATGCCACAATCTAGTTTTCGCAATCAATTAATTATACCCCATAGATTTTTTTGTCTTTTCCTGTGCGACACTTGGGTAGAAACGTGATCTGTCCCAATTGCTGATTTATATTATGTATACAGGAGACATGGGAATCTAAATAACCTTTTCGTGTGCCTTTTGTCTTGTGTTGTGTTGTATTTTGAGATATCAAAGCCGAATGTTATATGTTAATATGTATCTAGCCTTAATGCGTTCTAGGGGTTTTTATGCGATTCCCTAGGGCACTTAAGATGTGCTCGCCCAATATCCACTTTATTATATTGGGTGTCGGTACCTAAATCAAACTTTGAATACAGGATCCGAGGGGAGTCCTCGATCCTTCTAAAAGGTTGTTTAATCCTTTTGGAAGAAAACGTAAGCTCGAAAGCTTAGTTACCTAAATTTTCCCTAACATTTTAAGTGGCTAATGTGCGTGTTTTTGTTCATAATTGACCTTGAGATCTGCGTGTTTTTTTTAATCTACCGTCTGTGTAATGTGGGTTGAATGTGACGTATTTTGGGAGTCTGTAAAGAATAATAAGAATAGAAATGTGAACTCATTGGGAGGTGTCGGTAACGTCTTAAATCTGTTGTGAGAATGTAATTGAATGGTGTTTTTTGTAAAAGTCGATATGTAGCTCGAACTGGAATCCAAACTGGACGACACTTAGAGACCGTCCACAGCGTGACCTCAATTTAGTTGTTGGCCGAGGGGCCTCACGGTAATTAGAAAGCGGAAGAGGGGGGCGTGTGGAGAAACAGGGTCCAATCTAAATCTACCCACCCTCTATTTGCTAATGGCGGATTTTTATTGCCGGGCGGGGAGGTGTCTCTCACTTCCTACCTCCTAATTGCTTCTTGCATGCCAAATTGTTTTTTCTAATTGAATCTTTTCTAATGGTTCTATACTGGTCCTAACGGAATTGGGGATTCTCTCTTCGACCTCGGTTTTCTTTTTAGTTGATTCTATTTCCTCTGAGTCTGTCTAGATTTTCCGCTAGAATGTCCCCTAGAATACTTAGGAGTTTTACAAGTGCTTGGCTTACATGGAAGATGGAGTTTCCTATAAAGAAAACTGCCTCTTGCAGTTGGAAAATTCTATGAGAAGATAGGGTATAAATTAGCATGTGAACGATGGATAAGAATGGGATGAGTCCATAGGGTAGAGATAGTAGACAAATAACAAAAATCAGGTGAAAAATGGGGTATCGACACATCTTCTCCCATATTTGTGCTATAAATTGTGATTCCGGGATATCTATTTGGACTTTATTTATTTGTGACTGTTCTATGTCGCACTTCTTGTTATCGTGGGAGAACGGTGTAAATCGTTCTTTGGAAAAAATGGTAGGATCTAAATGCTTGAAAGGCTCGCTATTTGTTGGTTTGAATCTCAACGGTTCTGCTGGAAATAATTCAGGTGTGAAATGTTTAAACGGGAACGTGTAATCGGGCTTGTGTCTTACATGATGTATTCTAATGGCGGGCGGTGTTATATAACGGACTTTCTCTGTATATAATTTTAACTTGTTGACGTGGATCGTATCAGTGTCTCTTTGGAGAGGTTGATTGGGCCTATCTATACGAACCACATTTGGTGAGATAATTTCTAATATTGTATGGGGCCCTGTGAAATACGGAGCGAGCTTCCCTGTGTTGGGGTGGTGATATAATTTAACTAACACTAGATCACCTATTTCGAAATGTGGTTGTTTGTGTCGTTGGTCATAATTGTTTTTGTCTTGTATGTGTTTATTTTGTGTTCGTGTGTGTGCGATCTTCCTAGCTCTGTCGATATCTGGGTAAGGTGTGCTGTGGTTAGAGATTTCTGGGGGCAGGACTCCAAACATCAGGTAGATGGGTGGAAAACCGGTGGTAGAGTGTGGTGTGTTGTTATATATGATTGTAACTCTTTTGACCAGCTTGGTCCATGCGATCTTAGGATTCTCTAAATGTAATAGCCTAAGTTTTCCCGTGAGGGTGGCGTTCCGGCGTTCACATAGACCGTTGGCCTGCGGATTATTGCTAGTTGTGAGTAATGGGTGGATGTTTCTGTTAAGTAGGAAGCTACTAAATTTTGGCGAAGTGAATGCAGGGGCTCTATCCGTAATAAGGCGTTTCGGAGAGCCATCCTGTAATACTCGCTTAAGTACCTGTTGGTAGGTGGTGATGCTGGTGGATTTAGATGGAAAAGTCCACGCGTAGCGCGAAAAATGGTCGACTACAACGAGGTATATTTTGGTGTTGCCATATTTGGCAAATCCTGCTATAGTGTCTAGGGATAATAGGTCAAAGGGTTCTTTGGCTTCCGGTGGTTGACTTAACTCCCCGTAAGTGGGTCCCAATGGACGTTTTGTTAACTGGCAGGTGGGGCAGGTCTTAACCTTTTGTTTAATGTCTTTCGACATACCCTGCCAGTAATATTGAGCGGAGATGAGTCGTGACATTTGTGAAATACCGGGGTGGTTGTATTGTGCGTGTACGGTCTGTAAGAGTTGTTGGAAGAGTGTCTTTGGAATTATAATTTTTGTTACAGCCTTTCGGGAAACGGTATGTAGTCCATTGTGATCAATGGTCAGGCTAGATTCTCTCGATGGGGAAGTCTGGTGGGTCTTAATAAGGGGTGCGTCTAAGAACCCACAGAACAGGTTACGGGACAAAAGATCTGCCTCATACTGTTGTTTTCCTTTTATGTAGCGGACCTCATACTCGTAACTCGACAGTCGCAAACTCCATCGAAACAATCTGCCTGACCGGTTTTTAATTGTCTTCAGCTACTGCAATGCGTGATGGTCAGAAAATATTGTAAATTTCCTGCCCATCACATAGATGCGAAACTTCTCCACACTCTCAACGATTGCTAAATCTAATGATAATAATAATTATTATTCTTATTATATTATAATTATTATGTTATTATTTTATTATCAACATATATAGTCACGACCGTCCTCAATTCCTCATGTCACGGATGCACGCGCATCATCATTAGATCATTATAATTATCTAATGATAATAATAATAATAATAATTATTATTATTATATAATTATTATTATATTGTCAGGAGGACAGAGTTTCCTGGTATTCCCTCTTATCTGGACCGACCGGAAGGGGTAAACAGTGGCGTCACGTGGAACGAGGAAATATCTCGAGTTCTGCTTCTTGCTCTAACGGCTGGGTTGATTCGGCTCACGTAAATAGTAACTCTTCTTTTATTTTAAAATATATCATATAGCTCATCAAATAAATATTTAAAGTAATCCGAAGGCCTAGTTAATTATTTTTCCTCGCGACAATTGTGGTGGAGACGCCGGGGAACGAGACAGTCACCAGACGAAGTCGTCGCCTTCAAGGATTGCAACCAGAGCTATCCACAGTGCTTGCTTTTCCTGCTCGGAAGAAAATGGAGAGAGAAGAAAACCGACCATTCTGCCATCGGTGGAGAGACCCTACTGTCTTCTCGGGAGAACGTGGGGAAGATTCGCAGCGTTGGCTGAGCGACTTCCAGCGTGTGGCACGTTACAACAAGTGGGATGACTCCATGTGTCTGGCCAACGTCATCTTCTACCTCACTGGCACAGCGAAGTGCTGGTTCGAAAACTTCGAGGAAATCTTGAATTCGTGGGAGGAATTTAAGATAAAGTTTTGTGAAATATTCGGGAACAAGGAAGACACGGCTAGAAAAGCCGAGAACATTCTTCGAACTAGAGCGCAGACGAGTGGGGAAAACGTCGAGAGCTACATACAAGAAGTCCTCCTTCTTTGTAAACAAAGCAACCCCAGAATGTCGGAAGGAGAAAAGGTGAGCCACCTGATTAAAGGCGTAGCGGAGGAAGTGTATCAGGCACTTATTGGAAAGGACATCGGCACGGTGGACCAATTTGTTGCGTTCTGCCGCCGATTCGAGGCATTCAAGAGGATGCGTGTTGCACCGCCCAGGTTCAGCCGACTGCCCAATGTGACCACCATCTCGACCGCTGAACCAGAGAACCTAGAAGCCCTGATTAGAAGAATAGTAAGAGAGGAGGTTCAGAAGTTTATGGCTCCTCCTTCTACATTTGCCGCCCAGGATATCGACACTCCACCTCCCGACCTACGGGATGTCATCCGTAGTGAAATCCAGCAAACATTGGCTCCTATCTCTGCCCCTCGTCAGCCCGAGAGCTTCCGACCTCGGCGACAATACCTCCCCCAGAACGATCAAGTTTACCGACGAAGAACCGAAGGACCACCAAATAATCAAAGGACTCAGTGGCGTACTGAAGATGACAGACCGATCTGCTTCCACTGTGGGCGCCCTGGCCACGTTGCACGTTATTGCAGAGACAGACGCCAAGCTTTTGCGGATGCCAGATTTGGAAGAGAAACAGTCGATTTCGGAAGACCAAGAACGGAAAATTACACCATGGGCGAATCAGGAAGCGAACTATCCCAAGGAAGATTTAGAAACCCGTCGCCATACCCCCCCCCCCCCCCCCCCCGCGGAAGAATCCAAGCTCCCAGAAGAACCTCACACTCCCCTGCTCGCCGTCCCAGCCGCTCACCCAGTCGCCGCAGTGAGGAAAACTAGATGGCGCGCCCTCTGGAGGTGTGGCCGCCAAAGACGAAAATCCTCCCTGCCCTATAGCCGCTACAATGGAAAAGAACTGGATATCTGTCAACATACAAGGACGAAATGTACAAGCTCTTGTGGACTCCGGCGCTGATTACTCAGTAATTTCTGAAGCTTTCAGACGTTCTATAAAGGCCCCAGTTTTTAAAGAAAATGGACCACTTCTAAGAGCCGCGGACAAGAAGCCTATCGTGACCCTTGGTAAGTGCTCTTTAGAAGTTCAAATCAAAGGACTCGATATTATTTTTGATTTTGTAGTAGCCGCTGAATGTAGCCACGATGTTATACTGGGCTGGGATTTCTTCAAAGCCACAGATGCCATTATAGATTGTGGGGAAAACAAATTGTATTTAAGCGAAGCTGAAAAATCCTACGAATGGAAAGACCTGAAACTTTGTGCTGCTATGGACTGTGTCATACCGCCGAAATCTTTTGGCAAGATAGTTGTCACCAACCAGGATGTATTTGGCAGCAGAGATGTAGTCGTTACAGGTTCCAAACGCCTGCAGTTGGAAAAAGGACTTTTTATTCCCTCTTCCCTCGTTAGGTTCTTACATGGCAGAGCGGTTTTGTGGGTGACTAACAGTACTCACCAGTCTCAAGTGATACCTTCGGACATGAAGATAGGAACAATGCAAGATCTAGAAGTAGGGAGCATATCTAATCTTGAAGCTTGTTCTGAAATAGCTGGAAAAGACGAAGTAACTTCCCCAGATGTGAGAGAATGTTTAATTTCAATGATTTCTACTGATTTGGAGGAAACAAAGAAAAACAGATTACTCACGTGCCTAAATGAGTTTTCTGATATATTCGACTTTGAGAAAAAGAGCTTCCCTGTCTCTGGCGAAATAAAACATAAAATCGATACGAGTGATTATCCGCCTGTCAGACAGCGTCCTTATAGAGTGTCTCCCGCCGAAAGACGTGTCATTCAGAGTGAAGTAGAGAAAATGATGGAGACTAAAATCATCCGGCCATCATCAAGTCCATGGGCCTCTCCCGTTATATTAGTGAGGAAGAAGGACGGCTCGTTGAGATTCTGTGTCGACTATCGTCGTCTAAACAAAATTACAAAGAAAGATGTGTACCCTCTCCCTCGTATCGATGACGCGCTGGACACCCTCTCTGGATCCAGGTACTTCTCCACTATGGATATGAGATCGGGTTACTGGCAAATCGAAGTAGACGATAAGGACCGGGAGAAAACGGCATTTATCACTCCAGATGGGCTTTATGAATTTAATGTAATGCCATTTGGTCTATGCAATGCACCAGCAACTTTCGAGCGAATGATAGACAACGTCCTACGGGGATTGAAATGGGACATGTGTTTATGCTACTTAGACGACATTGTAGTCTATGGATCGACCTTTAAAGAACATTTAACACGTTTATACAAAGTTTTGAGATGCATTAAGCAGGCCGGACTGTGCCTGAATTATAAAAAGTGTCATTTCGCCTCGAGACAAATAACTATCCTCGGGCACGTCGTTAATGAATTTGGAACGCAGACAGACCCAGAAAAAGTGAAAGCCATTGTCCACTTTCCAAAACCCCGTAATATCAGTGAGACCAGAAGTTTTCTTGGGTTAAGTTCATACTATAGACGCTTCATCAAAAGTTATGCTAACAAGTCTCGACCCTTGAATAGCCTTTTAAAGAAAGATGAAAAATTCATTTGGGGCGAAGAACAAGATGAATCTTTTCGGATTCTCAAACAGGAATTGGGATCTTCACCTGTGTTAGGACATTTCATAGAAGGTGCGGAAACTCATGTCCATACTGATGCAAGCGGCTATGGTTTAGGGGCAGTTCTTGTTCAAATCCAGAATGACGCGGAGAGACCTATAGCCTATGCCTCACGAACACTAACCAAAGCGGAAAAGAATTATTCCACTACAGAAAAAGAATGCCTCGCAGTTGTTTGGGCCCTTGGTAAATTCCGCCCATACCTATATGGCAGACCCTTTACTGTGGTTACCGACCATCACTCGCTATGTTGGCTGGTAGGCTTGAAAGATCCATCCGGCCGCTTAGCCCGTTGGGCCCTCAAACTACAAGAATACGACATAAACATCGTTTACAAAAGCGGACGCAAGCATAAAGACGCTGACTGTTTGTCAAGAAGCCCCTTGGCTGACACCGCAGAGATAGAAGGGCACATTACTTCCATCCAAGACATTGCAGAAGAACAAAGTAAAGACCCTCATTTGGTTGGGATCCGTGAAAAACTTGCAAATGAAAATTTAAAAGGGTATCAGATGATTGGAGGCGTTCTCTATAAGAAAAATTACGACCCTGAGGGCAAACCATGGCTGCTAGTAGTCCCAAAACAAATGAGGCACGAAATTCTTAAAGATGTCCACGACACTCCAATGGCCGGTCATTTGGAATTTGCCAAGACCTATGACCGCGTTAGAAAGAGATTCTATTGGCCTGGACTTTATAGTACAGTTTCCCAATACATTGCTCATTGTAAAGAATGCCAGCGAAGGAAGGGCGTGCCTCAGAAACCTCCTGGACTACTAGTCCCAATACCTCCAACGACCTCGCCTTTTCAAAAGATAGGAATTGATTATCTGGGAAGATTTCCCATATCTCACACGGGAAATAGATGGATAATAGTCGCGACTGATTATCTCACCAGATTTGCGATAACAAAGGCCGCGGCAACAGCGGAAGCTACTGAATTAGCAACCTTCCTTATTGAAGACGTCATACTCAAGCACGGCGCTCCTCGGGAAATCATCACAGACAGAGGAAGAAATTTCATGTCTCAGACCATACGAGAAATAAATAATCTAAACGGAACAATTCACAGATTCACCACGGCATACCACCCTCAAACGAATGGTTTGACAGAAAGACTCAACAAGACCCTGACTGACATGATCTCGATGTATGTTGACGTTGATCAGAAAAATTGGGACAACATCCTACCATATGTGACCTTCGCCTACAATACCGCTCGACAAGAGACAACAGGATACAGCCCGTTCTTCCTCGTCCACGGCCGAGAAGTTGAAACACCGCTAGATTCTATACTGCCGTACCAGCCGGCAGGAACTGCAGAAGATTATGTGGGCCATCTTGTGACCAACGCTGAGGACGCACGAATGTTAGCCCGTCTTAACATCCTGCAGGCTCAGAGCAAAGACAAAGAACGCTACGACAAGAAGCATCAGGAGGTGACGTACAAGGAAGGTGATTTGGTGTGGGTGTTCACCCCAGTCCGTACCGTTGGCTTATCGGAGAAGTTATTGAAGAGATATTTCGGACCCTATCGAGTGATCAGAAAAATATCGAGTGTAAATTATCAAGTAGAAGGCGTGACGAATACTAGGAGAAGACGAAAAACCCAAGATATCGTCCATGTAGTGAGAATGAAGCCCTACCACGACCCTGAAGTCCAAGAACAGATTGCCCAGGGTCATGTGACCGACTAGTAAACAGCGGGACGCTGTTTCTCTTGTGGAGGGAGTGATGTCAGGAGGACAGAGTTTCCTGGTATTCCCTCTTATCTGGACCGACCGGAAGGGGTAAACAGTGGCGTCACGTGGAACGAGGAAATATCTCGAGTTCTGCTTCTTGCTCTAACGGCTGGGTTGATTCGGCTCACGTAAATAGTAACTCTTCTTTTATTTTAAAATATATCATATAGCTCATTAAATAAATATTTAAAGTAATCCGAAGGCCTAGTTAATTATTTTTCCTCGCGACAATATAATTTATATTATTTATAATTATTATATAATTATATAATTATATAATTATAATTATTATTAATATAATTATAAATATAATTATAATTATTATATTATTATTAATTAATTTATATTATATTATTATATAATTATTATATAATTATATAATTATTATTATTATTATAATTATTATTATTATATAATTATTATTTTATTATTAATATATAGTCACGACCGTCTTTCCTCAATCCCTCATCGCTGTCACGGATGCGCGCGCATCATCATTATGATCATTATCTTCTATAGAAACTTCTATCTTTATAATTATGTATATTTACAAAAAGTCAATTCGCTCGCGCATCTAGCGGTGAAAATGAGGGGTAATACCAGCTGACCTAATGTACATGTAAAGTTTGGAGCGGGACGTTTCACAAGAGTGACATCCACGGCTCCAATTTATAATTGTAACAAATAGTATTTGAATAAAAACATTCAATAGGGTAAAACACGGGCGTTGCCCGGGTCATTCGTCTAGTATATATATATATACTAGACGAATGGCCCGGGCAACGCCCGGGTTTTACCCGAGTGCGTATATATTTTTAAAATGTTTTAATTAAAATACTATTCGTTACAATTATAAATTGGCGCCGTGGATGTCTCTCTTGTGAAACGTCCCGCCCCAAACTGTGTGTGTCTTGAAAATATAAAAATAAAAATGTGAACGGAAAAATATGTCCAGGGTAGCCTAGTGGTCATGGCATCTGCCCGGTAAGTGGAAGGTCGTGGGTTCGATTCCCATCCCTTGACACTTTTTTTATTTTATCCATTCTGACCAAAATCTATCCGTGAACTTCACACAGTGAACTTCACACAGAGAGAATAAGGCAATTATATAAGTAGATAATCCAAATTGTGCCTTATCACACACTATTTTTTTATTTGGCCTTATTACCTTGTATTTATAATCTATGACGTAATGCCGGCGGTGCGCGCCCGTTGGCTGCCGGCGAGCACGTGACCTCCCTGTGCGCGCGCATCCGTGACAGAACCGGCCGGCCCATGACGGTCGTGACTATATATATAATGGATGGATAATAATAATAATAATAATTATTATTATTATTATTATTATTATTATTATCATTAGATAATGATAATGATCATAATGATGATGCGCGCGCATCCGTGACAGAACCCATGACGGTCGTGACTATATATAGGGATATAATGAATGTTTGGATGTTTGTTTGTATGTCCGGTATACAAATTCGCAGTTGTTAACTAATTCAAACCAAAATTTCCATACATAGGTTAAAAAAAATATGGGGAAGACGATAGGCTATTTTAAAAAAATATATAAATCAATTATTAAAACTATATATTTTTAGTCAGAAAATGATGATGACGATATTGCTGTATCATGTTTGATTATCAGATACAAAATTATATCGGGAAAAATTCCTAAAAGCAGAGACCACGGGTGAAACCAGTTCATTATTTTGTACGCAGGAACAAAATTCTAACAGAAAAACATTCATTCGAGCAAAAAACAAAAGCCAGATCATCTTTCTATAAAAATATTGCTTCTCAGACACAAAGTTTGGAGCGGGACGTTTCACAAGAGTGACATCCACGGCGCCAATTTATAATTGTAATGAATAGTATTTGAAAATCAAAATAATATAATTTTCAAATATCGTTGTGAAAATTTACATATTTATTTTTATATTTTAAAAACACAAAGTTTGGAGCGGGACGTTTCACAAAAGTGACATCCACGGTGCCAATTTATAATTGTAACAAATAGTATTTGAATAAAAACATTTAATCGGGTGAAACCCGGGCGTTGCCCGGGTCATTCGGCTAGTATTGGATATATCTGATTTCAAAGTCTTAAATCTTCATTAAAGCCATGATGAGTGGGTCAAATCAGATTATAAGATATAAGTATGGCCAACAAAGTCGGAATTCCTATCACATAGAAGACTGAGTTTCCAGAGATATCGCCCAGAAGCCTTTTTCAGAAAAACCTGAAAAGACGTTCTTCAGAAATTTCTGCATTGTTTCTGTGATAGAAATGAGACTAGGTTATCCATCGCTGTCCCCTAAACTCAGGATGACTACACCCAGTTGAATCTAGTGACATCAATACCAGTTCATACTATACTGATATCCTTACTAGAGGAAATGTAGTGAGACATAATAGTAGAGGCGTTCATCTTTGTTGTGGATCTTCCCATTATATCCTTTAGTCAAAAATGAGAGTAGAATCTGCAACTGCATGTTCTTTGTTTAATCAATGAGAAGACACAATGAATCCTATTCCTCATAATATCTGTTTCTTTCCAGATACAAACAACTTCATATGTGATAGATTTTTACATCCAGATTCAAATCTTATCTGCACAAGCTTTCGATCATCTCCGCTCTTCAACAAGTGTGAAGACAATCTGACTGACAAGAGGTTAATAGGAAGATACAAAAATACAAATACATTTCATTCAAGGCTTATATTTCAAAATTTTGAAAACAATTTTACTCAGAACAAATTTTTAAGTGTGATGCCACTTCAACCCCTACTTTGATAATGTTTATAATGAATTGATTATATTTTTTTCTGAAGCACTTTGTAACTCTTCTAATATTGCTATTAATATTAAAGAAACTAGTTACACTAATTCATATTTTTATTTTATTCTAAAAAGAAACGACGATATATTCACATTTATTAGATTATCACATTAAAAAACACAAATAAACACTTTTCTTTCAATTCTTTTAAAACATTGATGAAATTATAGATTTTAAATGAATTATAGATCTTGGTGTGTGAACCTGTATATGATACAAAATATTATATCAATTTCTATTTGATATTTTAAAACATTTGGTTAGTATATCACCAGTAATTCTTTTGGTCCTACTTTTAATAGTATAGAATCCCTTGGATCTGAAGATTTGGGGCTGTTTACACGCTGGTTATTCCCAGGGTAGTCCCTTGGACATTCTTTTTCCTCTTCAATCTACTCATCACAGTTTCATTCTCCTGGATCTTGCCTTCCGTGTGCGACCTTACCATCTGGCACTTCCACAACTGCATCGCAAATAGTCACATGTTTATTAAAAGCATGTTATTTTAGGTTGCATTTCCTTGTATCCCACTCTATTTGATTAATATCGGAAATGAAAATAAAGCTTGTAAAATCGATCTGAAGAGCGTAAATAATATTGATATAATTATTCGACGTCGTTATGGCAACAATCATATCAAGACATGGATATCTTCAACTACGGAGAACATTTTCCTTTCTACCTTCGCTACCCAATTTTACTTTCTGGGATTTTCCCATTGAAACGGAAAGTTGGGACGATGTTTAAACTGCAATTCTTTGGCGTCCAGATGATTCTGCTGATGCTTAGAATCTGGTCGTTTATTCAACTAAGTGTAATGCCCCTCTACCTGACCTTTGTAGTTTCAACGACCATCCTGAAGTACGTCGTCTTCTCTCTTATCTGCAGTCGCTACCAAGCCATCTACAATGTCCTGAAGAGCATCTACAAGAACAAGTTCTTCATTCCTTCAAGTCCAGGTGCGCATTTCAGCGTTTTATTCTTCTTGCAAATAACATTATTGACACAATCTTTTTTTAGTGAATTTTTCGTTTTGATAAAAATAGGAGAATTGGATAAATTTGAAGTTGATCTAATTCTCTTGTTTGTAGAGCATTTGCTTATCTCTTTACATATCTCTATCTATTGTTCGATACTCCTATGCGTTTGCATCTCTTTCAAGGATATCAACTCTCAAGCATTACGATCAAATACCTCATCAGAGTGGAGCCAGATTGGAAGAATGTTCCAGACTATGGTGTCAACTGTAGATAACCTAAATAACATCTACAGTTTGCCTCTATTGCTAATTCTGGTGAACCAAGTGTGGCATTGCTTTGCCTACCTTATCTGGATTTTTGAACATGATTCTATTATTTTAGTAAAAAATGGCTCTTTAAGCTTTTTATTATTTTGTGCAGTTTTGGCTTACTCTGTGATGAGCCAGGGAGAGGCTGTAAGGAAGGAATCAGCTCGATATTTCACCATAGACAGACCTGCCCAGTGTCCTGACATGCAGCATGTCTACCTGGCCCTGCGAGTTTCATGTAACCAAGGTGTTGTACCTATGGTAGGCCAATTTCTGCCTCTCACAATGGGAACGTACTTCATGCTGATCTGTTTTGTAGCCTCTTACACCTTTGTGCTTTCGAATCTTGACCTGGGAAAATCTTTCTTTTACCGTTGACTTCCTATATTAATGGTGATAATTTGTAAAGAATATTTAATCTTCTTTATCGCCTAATATTGCTAATTAAATTATATTATTTGAATTATCTTCAATAGTTTCTCAATCACACAACAACAACACCAAAGCTGTAAGTAAAAATTATTGTTAATCATCCAGACGAATGCTAAAAATGTATTTCAAGAGAATTTTCGGTACAACAGAACAAGTTCAAGATAAGCCTGATCTTAGAAGGACTTTTCTACCAACGTTAGTTTTGTATAATCAGGGCCCACAGCTTTTCACACTGATATTTTAGCATTCATTCTAACACATCGAAATATTCTAAAGACATTAAAGAGCTGAAATGGTGAATAAATCTTTCTCCCACCTGAAATTCTTTAAATCAATAAGCTGAAAAATAAAGATTCTGTTCTTTGAAATGATATTTTTGGTTCTTTTTTACGATATTCTCTAGGTATTATATCTTTCCTATTCTTCTTTTTAACGAATTATCCAATAAATAGAATTAAAGAATATTAAATTTGTCCCTCTATAGAGTTCCATTGCGGTTGTTTAAAAATGGATTTTCATTCTATATGGAAAAAACTATCAATATTGTTCTCTTTTGATCAGAAAAATTAAATTTTACTTGATAAGGGACTTCCGACATAAAATTCAACCAAAATAAATTACATATCAGTCTGTTTAAGAAAGAAAAATGAAGAATTCTGAATTTATTTGGTAATTATAGATTCTATTTTTCGAGATGGAGATGAAGGAATGTTTTATAAAAAATTATATATATTGTGGCGAAGAAATATATTTATTATTTAATTTAATTATTCAATGAAAATATTTGGAAACAGATTTATCATTCATAAAATCATCATTTAGTTGCCTAGCTTGCTTGCTCGATATTCTCTAGCTGTAGATAGTTTGGTTAATTTGTTAATAATTATCGACTAGTCGCGGTGAGGTCATCAATAAATACTTTCACACCTTCAGATATACAAAGATTTGATTTCTACGCTACAATATTATAATATTAATACATGTGGTATTTCTGTAGTCTGGTCTGTTGTATTGAGTCGTGGGGAAAGATGATGATTGCGCAGTCGTGACGGTGGTCAGTGGTAAGGCACACAGAGACGAATCACAGGGGAATCCGAGGCATCAGAGAGAGGGAACGCAGAGTACAAGTTGCGGCAGGCGGGCCATTCACTAACGATCTGCCTGCTGCTCCTGTCCGCTATATGGCATCTGCTGAACTGACTGCCTTGGCTGCGGGGCAAGCCCCTTTTATATGCTCAAGTGTTACGTCACCGGACGTCTGGCGCCGTGGCGAGACGGTTGATCTCATTGGCTGCGGGTAAGCCCTGTTACGTCATTGGACGTCTGGCGCCATGGCGTCGGCGGGACGCTTGACCTTATTTGGCTGCGGGTAAGCCCTGTTACGTCATTTTATTGGCGCCGCGTTTACGCGACGGTTAACCTCATGGCTGCGGGATAAGCCCTTTTGGTTCCTACGTTCCCTCTAGATGTACCTCTTTATTTAATTGAACACTCAAAAACGATACATACAAAGTTAAATTGATTAAAGGAGGATTGGGTACAATGATTAAAAGTCCATATCAGATTAAGGGTGTAAGAAGAGGTGGTGAGTATTTACACAGATGTTTATGATTCTTAAATTACCACAGATGGGCCCCCTGCGTTGAAGTATTTAAAAAGGGGCAGCCTGCGTTAAATTATGGTAGGTGGGAAGTAATTTTTGGGGAAAATTAATTGGTCAACAAACAAAGCTATTTACAGGGAGGTAAGAAGTTGCGGTCAACAAGGTTACAGAATGGAAAGATGAAGTAGGAACTGTTAAAAGAATGACAATATGATGTTTAAATTGGTTTACAGCAGGATCAGTTTGAGAACATGGGCTTGCAAGGCGTATTGCTAGGACGTCTTGGAACTAGTTAACAAGGGATAAAAAAACTATTGTTTTCCACTTGGCGGTCTTGGGTGAAAAAAAAAAAGAATGAAATAGCGCGATGGTGAGTGAGTGAAAAAAAAATGCCTGCAGAATATTTAAGCTTGGTGTATGGACAAACTACATCAAGGTAATTTCAACAAGTGTAAAAAAATGAACATAAACAAAACATAAAGAAAAACATCACATTAAAAAAACTGACAAAGACATGGGTCGCGCTGGTGGTGAAAAGATCCGCTAAGATGATAAGGTTTGGTGAGAGGCAAGGTAATTTCGTGGTTGTTGAGAGAAAACTATTACAGAAGTTGAGAAGTGTGAAAAGAAAAATGGTGAAACAGAATTAAAATATAATTTTATTTACAAAAGTGGGACAATGGGAAAAACATTGATTAAAATTTGTAAACAAGTCCACTTTAGGTTTTAAAGATTGCTTGAAAAATGTTGTAGTGGTAACATAGGGTGAGAAAAAAATGTGTGGGTACATAGGTTGACAAACGCATCAATGTGCAGCATTGCGACAAGACATTGATTTTAAGGGAGATAGTTGCGGGGTAGTATGGTACAACACGTGGAGTACAAATAAAATAAGGTTGGGATAAGCTATCTGTGATGAAAGGGAAATAATTATCAGGACGTGTAGGTGGTGGGGAAGTTCTAAATAGACGTTGAACGGTTTCTCCTAACAAAATCCAGATGATGGTAAGGAGTTGGAAAATGGCTTCTTGTAGTTGAAAAAGGCTATCAGTTTCTTGTGCGTATATTCCTATGTAGATAAGCGTGATTAGCGGGACGGTGGAGAAGGGCATTGTTAGCGTGTAACTTAGGAGAATTAAGTGGAAAATAAAAAATGTTTTCATATTGTATCCTATATTTTTTTATGAGAGAGATTAGTTGTAGGCTGAGCCATTTATGTTGGAGGGTTGATGACTTGACTTGGGACCGGGTTGGTTCATGATTGATTTGTAGCTGGGGAAGCATTGTTACTTGAAGTCGGTTCTACTTGGATTTAGGGGAAAAGATTTGGGGTTAGAGGTAGAAGAAGTTGGTTGCTGGCTGGTTTGATCGGGAGTTGGTATTCTTGGAACAAGTCCGGTGAGAGATGTCGGAACGGAAATGAGTCATTGTCTTTGGGTTGAACATAATGGGCTTGCATGGTGGGGGGTGCTATATGAGGGACGCTTTCTGTGTAGGGCCTGAGTGTAATTATTATGTCAGACGTAGTGTGTTAATTTTGACGAGGGGAAGTTTAAAGTGGGGACATCAAATTTGTTTTCAGAAAATATGTTTTGATTGTTATGCAATAGGAGATTAAATTGGGTCAGAAAATTAGGGTGAGACAATTCAGTTTGCGCATCAGTTAGCTGGCAATTAGGGTTAACAAGGGTTGTGGGAGATAAAAAATAACATGGACATTTTTCTGAGAAGGAATAATTATTTGTGGTTAGTGCATGTGATGATTGGTTTTGCTATATTTACATTTTGGCAGAAACGCTTTTAGATATTAACACAGTAAATGAGCAATGGAAACTAAAAAATAAATTAGAAATTAAAACTATACATAAAAAGTTAAAAGGAAGGATTGAAGGTATATATATATTAAATAAAAATAACTAAAGAACCTATTCAGACCACAATCACCTATCTAGCCCACCTACCTCTCGATCCAGCAAACCAAGTCCATGATTAGAAAAGGGCGGCCATTGTTGTCGCTACACCCCTTCTTCGAAAGAATAAAAATCATCTCAATATCCCGCTTACTTTCCCGCAGTGTTGCTGAACTCACTCCTCAAGGCTATATCATCACACTTCTCTCTGTGAAAATAAAATGTATTTTTAAATAATAATAAAATAAAATTTTAAAATATATTAAAGAAAGGTTTACAATATATATAGATATTAAAAATAAAGAAAGCATATCCTGACCAAAAGCACATGTGGTTTTTAGATAGCAGAACGCCATCTAGTGGAACAAAAAAAAACTATTCATTGATTTAACCTGTACCCTGATATTTTTTATTTTTTCTATTGTTTTTCATATATTTTTTTATGGATTAGAAAGTATTGAATATATATTTAAAAAAATTAAAAATACAATTAACATGGTGGGATCTGGGCATCTTGGGAAAAGTTCAGGGTTCGTGATGGAGCTGGTGTTCGGCCTGAAGATGGTGATATCAGCTACCATGGGTCTGTGGCTTGTCCATAGGCATGCTGGAGACTGGCTTGACGCTGGTGGGTCAAGTCAACCCCAAGGTCAGGTGTTTTCGATCACAGAGAAAGGACGTCTGAGTCCATCTTAGACTTAGCTTGGTGGGGTTAAGTAATCCACCACATGTCATTTGGCTTGACCACAGGGAAGGTACGTCTGAGTTCATCTCAGACTTAGCTTGGTGGGGTTAGATAATCCACCACAGATCAGTTGGCTTGACCACAGGGAACTGGTGTCTGAGTCCATCTTGGAAGTGCAGCTTAAAAATTGTTCCAAATTTTTTCCCAGATATGAAATCCTTGTCCTTCAAGTTAGATAAAACTAGATATATTGAATAATATAAAAAGAAACATTCCTCGCTGTGGATTAATTATATTTATAGTTAGATATATGGGATTATTAATTTGATTAATTTACAACATTTTTATATTTAATCAAAATATATTTGAAAATTTTATATAATTTACTGTGATGTCTCTCTTTCATTCTTTTATATTCGATAATAGAAATTTTATAAATTAGTTCTCTTTCTGTGTTCTTGGCGTCTTGACATCACAACTATTATAAAATGAACAAATAATTCTTTATATATTGATTATATTATTTTATTTTGCTCTTATAAAAATAATTTTCATTTTTATATAAAGGAGGATATCCATCTTCTTCTTTATTATATCCACTCAATCATATTAGGGTATCAAGCTTGTAAAGCCTCAAAATTTGACAACAATCATGACTGGGTGAAGAAGAATGCATATGCCTCGTCATTAAGACTGGGAGCACTACTCAGTGGCAGGCCGACGTAGCTCCAAAAAAAAATGGCCGCCTCTTAAATGAGGAACAGACGCCATGTTCAGCCGCTCCTAACATGGATTACAAATGCTGCTCATCCTGTATCCCTGGATTAGGAGCCCTTACAGGATACTATTAGCAGGGCCAGCTGAGCCCAGGTTTTTTTAGTGAGCTTGTTACTGCTCCCCCTCCTCCTTTTTCATCTGGGCTTGGGACCGGCAAAGGCAGAGTTTGAGAATATCCATGAGTTTTCAAAGTGATGAAATGCACAATTGAATGGTATCAACTCTAAAAATAAAAGTATATAAACAATTTTCTTTTACTTTTCGTTTTGTAAATGATATAAAATGTTATTTCATCATTTATTTCATGACGGTTTGATCAGATTTCACAGTTTAAAATCGCCTGAACTACTTAATAGATTTAAATGGTGTAATGTTTAACATCGAGTAATAGAATCCAATATGCATATTTGTTGGATGAAAGACGATAATATGAATATATAATTAGTAAATGAATGATACAGAGAGGGTACTAATAAATTTCACGAGAATCTAAATATTAAAAATTATAATGTTTTATTAATATAATTTGCTACTCCACACACATTGTGATTTCACACAGAAATAATGTAATATATTCTCCTCTCAATATATATCATAATATTTAAAATATATATAAATAATGTGCATATAAAATAGTATTTATTATTAATTTAATAACATGATAAACCTGTTGAAGGATTCACAAGTCCGAAAGCTTGAAATTGTAGAGGCCACTTCTGGGGCCTCCACAAAGAGGACTCCAAGAAAAGGACTTCGAGCATGCTTCTTTGTAAAAAACCAGCCCATCTCTTTACCTTCTTTTTTATTTCTAGTTTTTGTAAATAACTTATAGTACTACAATAAATTTTATTTTTATTTAAATAAGCAGCTATTTTGGGTTTTCCTTTTTTTTTTAAATTTTAAAATTAATATTTCGAATAATAATTTTTATTGTAGTTATTTATTTTTTTTTTTTTTAAATTTCTTTTTTTTTACAGAGGGTGACCAGATAAAGATTTACTTTTTTTAATTTTTTTTTCGGTCACCCTGGGGAGAAGAGAGTTAGTCACGGGCAAGCTTTTGGTGAGGGCGGTCTTAGAGATAAGATAGTATAGGGAAGCTCGTTAAAAATGTAGTTCTACAAGATTTTGGGGAGGGATTTCCAGCCTTCCAACAGAAGCACAAAGCTAAGTATTTTTTTTAATAATGATTTTAATAGGTATATTCATGTAAATTTTCTCACAACCTATCCTCATTGCATATTTATTTATTTTATTTCTTATCTTTGTGTTTTCTTTTTTTTGGTCAAAAGAGATAAATAAATATATATTGTAATCTTAATCAGAGTTTATGTCCTTTCTTTTTTTTTAACCCCAGTGCGCGCAGGATACATACAGATTGTATTTTTTTAATAGCAGGATGTAAACTTTATGTGAACTCCCTGAGATGAAAGAGCCTCATGGATTTCGGGACCATAGCGCCGAAATAAATTCATCAATGACGCCTTCAACGTGGGCCGACCAGTTCCAAATAAGGCCACGAAAAGTTCACGGTAAAGTAACACCCTGCTGTTTAAAACATGTAACTTGTAAAATCCTGTCTAAAGCATAAACTAATAGAGAAATGTGTGCTAGTTGGAGGCTACGGAAAATCCAGTAAAGAATGGTAAAGTCCACGAGGCGTCCAACCACGTGGAGAACGGATCCCGCCATTTTTTGAGGTAAGATTTGACATATTTGTGGGAATATTAGATATTATTTGTTTATTATTTGTTTCTCAAATGAAATTAGGCTTATATTGTAAAAAGGCGTATTTTAGATCAAAATATCATTATTTTCCAATATTTTAGTTGGCTGAACGCCAATCTTTATTAAGATATTATGAGCATTCTGAAAATTAACAGTAACGCCAATTTTATATTTAAAACTATTTGTATTATGTGTAAAAAGATTTTCGCATAAAAATAGAACGTCGTTTTTAGCCTATTGTGTAACATCATATTATATTTTTAAATTATATACAATTAATACAATTGAACATTGGAAATCATTAAAATTAAACATTCGATGTCAAATTTTACATATAGCAATTATAAGTAGTGGCTTAAAAATATGTACAGTCAACACTTTCGCCTCAAAATATACATCCTGCAGAATCTATTAAAACTTGATGTATTGGTCTTTATTGCAAGCAGCTTATTTTGTATCGGTCAGGTAAAGTTGGTTTTCTTCCCTTGGATCAGAAGTTAATGGACATTTTATCAGAAGGTGTTCAGGGGTTTGTTGTTAGTTTCCACAAGTGCATGCAGGTGAACCAATTTTGCCAATTCTAAACAAATATGTGTCGAAGTCACCATGTGTCCCGTATAAGAATTTGAACGTTATAGAAGTTAGGTTGAACATAGAACATATAATTCTAAATCTAGCATTACCCATACTTTAAAAAAAAGGACCATAACTTAAAACACTGCATCATTTTGTAATCTATTTTTTAATCATATATTGTCAACACCAGTATTTTTTTTAGCAAGGTACACCAGTTTAGAGTATTTGAGATCTCAACTTTTTTTGTGTTTATTAGTTAACAATCTTAAAAAAATTTCGTTATACTAGCTGGTAGATAGAGAATTACAAGGAATTTTTTTTAGCGGGAAAATGCTAAGAATCTGAGAAACCATGGGAAAGCAAATAAAGATATCAATCAATGTCAAATTCTAGACTTTCCCCCCCCGCAAGTTTGATTGACAAGTCGGCGAGACCCTAAGGGTTCAAGAGAACCGCTTTCCCGCCTACAAGGAAACCTTTAACAAAGCACAGTCTAGACCGCGCGCTTGGTGTGAAAGGTACGTTTTTTTTAAAGGCTTGGCCTTTTAGGCCTGGCATTAAGCCTGCCACATATTTCTTCCATTTCTTTTATTTATCTATTCATTTTTAATTTAGTATAATATTCTAATAGCGTCGAATATAATATAATTTAAAACAATTTTTGTACAAGTCATTAGGACAAGAAAATATTTATGGATGCCAGTATGGCCAATTTTATGGTAAAAGTCTATCGCAACGCAATTCTTTTGTGAAGAATGTTTTATTACCATTTAGATTACAGTTATGTATAATAATTTATTTTCTCCATTATTTATTTTAATTTACTTTAGTTTTTTTTATTTTTAAATTACGTTAGTTTATGCAAACAAGACGTTTGTTCAATTATAGTTTTAGAAAAAAAAAACGCGTTCCAATAAACAAGTAGATAATACAATTTTTTATTTTTAACAGTGTAAATGATCTCTTAAACTGGTCTTGTAATTTTATTTTTTAATGCATGGGAATCTTAAACTGGTATTGTAATTTTCTTTTATTGACAAGCATAGTAGCGAGTGCGCAAAACAGTATTTTATGATCCTGTAGAATGTTATATTCCTATTTGTAAGTCCTCGTGGAGGAAAAAAAGGCTTAAGATATAGTAGTAAATATTGATAGAAAGGTACGTTTTACGCGAAGCTACGGCCTTTAAGACCACAGTCTGGCTCTATGCCTACCACATATTTCACCCATTTCCTTATTTAACTATTTATTTTAGATTTGATGTAATATTCTAATAGTATAATATGCCAAAATATATTTTTAAAACATCTGTTAATGTCATTATGACAAGATACTTTGTTGGATTCCAGTATGGTTAGTTTATCGGAGCGCAAATCCTTGTTTAAAATAAATGTCTTATTGCCATTTTAGATTAAAGTTATGTATGGTGATTAATTTTTTTTACGCATCATTTTAAATATTTTAAGTACTTTAGTTTATGCGAGAAATATGTTTGTTCAATTATACAGTTTTAGATAAGACTTGTTTTTACAATATTTTTATTTTTAATAGCGTAGATGACATTAAACTGGTCTCGTAATTTTATTTTGCATGGACATACCATCTTGTGCAGATAGTAATCTGCAATTCTGTAGAATTGTATATTCTCATTTGTAACTCTTCGTGGAGGGAAATGCGTGACAACAGTATAGCGTTTATAGACAGAAAAACCTTCTTTGTATAGATTATTAGCCTTTTTTTTTCTCTCCCAGTCACCTTTGATTATATTTTTTGCATGTGTCACGCACATTACAAATAGTTACTGCATATAATTTTATCTCTCCCATTTATAGATGTATTTATATTTTATTATTTAGTCATTATCTTATTCAATCTAATAGCGATTTTATAGTATGATAATCCATATTACAGAATTTGGTGGGAAGGTTTTCCTTTTTAATGAAAGTAGTGAAATTGTTGTTTCTTTTCTTTAGCTCCAGCCAAAGAACGAAATCATTTTTATATCCTGCATCTTTTGGAAGCTAATAGCATTATTTCAGAATTAAATGCAATATGCAAACTTAGCAATTTATCAGATATATAGTTACAGGTAACTTTAGATAAGCAATGATAATGAACCTTGCACCTCGTGTATGTTTGCACCTGACTGGTTTTTGATAAGCCCTTCCAGAAACCCTTATCTATTCCACCACCTTCAGATTGTTTGGGCAGCAGAGGCCTGTAACAAAGGAGAAACTTATAGCATCAGAACAGACCTAAAACTCGTTTCGACATCGGCTTTCATAGTTTTATGAAATGTGGCATTAGACATTGGTAACCAGTAGCAAAGACTACATTTCTGGGGTCGGGAATAGGCCTTGGAGACTAAGGAGGGTATCTTGCGTAGTTTTGAACTGTGGATGTCGGAGCATGTGATTTTGCCTACAAGATTATACATTATTTTAATAGGACTAAGATGCTCACGAAGGTGGACGTGAGTGAAGAACGACATAAAACATAATATCCCGATGGACGCCACCGAGCGTAAGACCACGTGGCATGAACCAGTTGAAGAATGGGTCATTGTGGTAGTATGTGAAGAAATCATCTGAAATATATGCATCATTTATAAAATATAGATTTAATCTATATACATCCATCTGCAGGCTGATGCACCAATTTCGCTCAGAATTTCCAAGATTGATTAATCGACATGCCGAGTTAATCTACGCGAGATATAGTTGTGCCAACCTGCACCTTCTCAGATGTGTCTAGACTAGGTTCACCTCTGTCATACCACGAGAAACCACTGCGACAGCCATGTTTTAACGAGATAAATGTTTAGCACCACAACGAGATATATATATTTTAGCATTCAACTCCGTACTTTAGTGAGACCTCAATGGGAAAGTGTGCTGTGTCAAACCAGGTCAAGTCAATATACATAATATCATCGAAGGCGTAAGAGAGATTAGCCTGCAATCGACAGTATATTTTTTTACGAACCACCGTGTAATGAACAAGAGTTCAGGCTGGAATAAGAAAAAGAACAATATGATAGAAGGATGTATAGAAACAGTCATTTCGTAATATTTTTAATATGTATTAAATGGGATAGATCAACATAAGCAGATTTTTTTTTGTGTAGAATTTTTTTTACGAAACTTTGAATTTTGAACTTTTATGTTAAAATTTAAAATTTTCTCATGTCAATGCATTTGTAGGTGTAGACAATCGGTCTGGTTTAATATTTGGCAATTAGGTGTAACCAATTTTTTTTATAGAATTTTTTTTTTTCATGAAACCTTAAATTTTGAAATTTTATGTTAAAAATTTCAAACTTTCTCATGTCAAAGCATATAGTATAGACAATCAGTCTTGTTTAATATTTGGCAATTAGGTGTAACCAATTTGGCACAAATATTCAAGTTTAGGGTAAATTTTTTTTATGAAGATTGGATGTATTTAGAATAAGATATTATTTGATCAAGGAGCTAATACTTAGTACTTCAGTATGGTGCATACTTTACAGTAGGATCGGTGGCGCAAGCAGCTAAATAGATGTTTAGGTATAGCTGGGCGACATCAAGTTTACTCCAGAGCCACACAACAACTCCAGAGAAAGATGTACTGCCGAGGTCGGAGTAGTGTTTGGCGGCGGGCTGTTTGTGTTCTTAGTGACGTCCAAGGTTGGGTATACGAGCCATCGTATGACGCTCAATAATCCCTTGAATTGAGATTAAGTAGACATAGACAATCAGAAGCCAGGTAGTTGAGAGCAGTGGTGTAGCAGAGTGTAGGTTTCCACATTAGTACAGATATCGGTTGGGTATATATATAGACGCCCTTTAATTCCATATTCTAGAACTATTGCGTGTTGCCTACAGTTAGCAAGTAGAATGAAGTTGTCGCACTGGTAGTGTAGAGTGGTTGCTGTGACTGGAGCGTGTTTGAGGAGGGGAGGTCAGTCAACAGGATCTTATCAGTAGAGGAAGCGTTTCCAATTGTCTGTCGCCTTCATGAGTTGAATGTTCTATTCTTTGTCGCTCTAATTAGTAAATTGTCCTATTAAATTATCTTTGCAGTGGTACTATGTGTTGAGGCAAAGACAATTTAGGGACTTTGATATTTACAATTCTTTAAAGGTTAGGTTAGCTTACAGTTGAGACTGATATCAGTCATTGATTAGAGTTTGTTCAGAGATTGTATGAGGCATAGGATAGTTTTTGACAGAGGGCATTTAGTTCCCATGTAGTATTTCAATATTTCTTTGATAATAAAGTCCTAAAGGTTATTTAATATTATAGTGATTTGATAATGATATTATTATAGTATTTTGGTTTTTATGATAGAGTCTAACTTTAGTTTGAATGCGATCGTGAATGGAATGAGTGAATGTAATGATCAATGAATGAGACCACAAAGTTAAAGTCTAACATACTGTTAATCCAAAGATACATTTAGAATAGTGTTAGGGAATTCTAATAGGATCGATTTTATTTTGATTTCAAATTTGTTAGGGTTATAAGCCTCTCAGGACAATGCAATTCTCAAATTAGAAAATAGTCGCTCCTTTTTGTTAGGCTTTGATATGTGTGAGACTTTGGTGGACTTAGCGGGTTTTCACCGGCGCACCAGATGGCTACATACCATTCAATTAAATCAATGTAGGGTTTGATAACTGGGTGGTATCTGGTTTCAAACCCCAGTAGGGGAAGTATGCGCTATGGGTATGCTTCCTTCCATATGGATAACGTTAGTGGTAAAAGACTGAGTTAGGGTGGGTTTTGCAAGTCGGGGACTTGATCGGTTCTATACACTGACCCATTTGTTGGGTCTGATACCATTAATAGGGACGCGCGAGGTTTCGTAGTGTCTTCAGACGACTGACACGAGGACTCTTCGGCGAGGGTATCAATAAGTACAGAATAGGCCAGTTAATCACGCCACGGGCTTTGTGCTGGACGTGAGGTCTTTGGCATTTCGGGCTTTGTGCTGAATGTCGTATTTACTCATACACTGGCTATGAACCATGATGAGTTGGATGATGTGTTCATCCTGGAGAACCAACCCAGCCCAGTCAGTCTTTATAAAGGACTCCCTACCAGACGTACTATGGTAGTACATTGATAAAATACTATTTTATTTATTTTATTAGGTATTAAACAAGTTTAGAGCTTGATCATGTTTGTTTAAGTTAGTTAGTAGCAAACCCATATAGAATTGGACATGTTTCAACGAAAAAGGCATGGAACTGATAGAGATAAATTTTGAATGACAGGCACCGTGTCAAGTCGATGTGAAGTCACCATTTTTTTATTTTTTATTATTGTCCCTTTCATTTATTTAATTTTGTCTGAATTCATTATTGGCTTTCTTATTTATTTTTAGATTGAATTCATTTTAGTTCAGGTGTGAATTCATTTTGGCTCTTTTATTTATTTAATTTTTGTCTGTATTCATTATTGGCTTTCTTATTTATTTTTTTTGTTTGAATTCATTATTGGTTCTTTTATTATTATTATTTTAGTTTGAATTCATTATAGTTCAGGTCTGAATTCATCATTGGCTTTCTTATTTATTTAATTTTGTTTGAATTCATTATTGGTTCTTTTATTATTATTACTTTAGTTTGAATTCATTATAGTTCAGGTCTGAATTCATTATTGGCTTTCTTATTTATTTATTTTTTTTTTGAATTCATTATTGGTTCTTTTATTATTATTATTTTAGTTTGAATTCATTATAGTTCAGGTCTGAATTCATCATTGGCTTTCTTATTTATTTAATTTTGTTTGATTTCATTATTGGTTCTTTTATTATTATTACTTTAGTTTGAATTCATTATAGTTCAGGCCTGAATTCATCATTGGCTTTCTTATTTATTTAATTTTGTTTGAATTCATTATTGGCTCTTTTACTTTTATTTTTCTTTTCCAGTTTGAATTCATTATATTTCAAGTTTGAATTCATTTTGGCTCTCTTATTTTTTTTTGTTTGAATTCATTATAGTTCAGATTTGAATTCATTATTGAATCTTATTTATATTTTATTTTTATTTTATTCTAGTTTGAATTCATTATGATTCAAATTATTATTCATTATTGACTCTTTTATTAATTTTTTTTAATTACTAAGCATTATTTTTTTTAACTAGTAGGTATGCACCTTCCCACAAATGCGTCAAATCTTACATATAAATAGATGTATATATGTGTTTATAACCCTTGTGTTCCAGGCACCCTAAGACTCCGGATATACTTATCACAATACTATCCGTGTCACAGAGTGGAATTAAAAAGCCAGTCTTGCATTCAACTGGCGAATAAATAGAATGCATGGCGCCCTTTTGTTTTGACATTTATTTTTTTTTAGACAGTGCTATTGTTTCCGCTAATCCAGAGCACCCCCCGACCTCCACTTTGACCCCGGAGATTTGTCTTGCTCCCTCGCAAGCCAGAGCGTCCCCGACCTCCACTTTTGACCCCAGAGATTTGTCTTGCGCCCTCGCAAGCCAGAGCATTCCCCGACCTACACTTTTGACCCCGGAGATTTGTCCTGCTCCCTCGCAAGCCCAAATCCCGTGGTCTTGGCGGGGAAGGACTGTAGAGGCCACTTCTGGGGCCTCCACAAAAAGGACTCCAAGAAAAGGACTTCGAGCATGCTTCTTTGTAAAAAACCAGCCCATCTCTTCACCTCCTTTTTTTTTTATTTCTAGTTTTTGTAAATAACTTATAGTACTACAATAAATTTTCTTTTTATTTAAATAAGCAGCTATTTTGGGTTTTCCTTTTTTTTAATATTTTAAAATTAATATTTCGAATAATAATTTTTATTATAGTTTTTTATTTTTTTATTTTTAAAATTTCTTTTTTTTTTACAGAGGGTGACCAGATAGAGATTTACTTTTTTAAATTTTTTTTTCGGTCACCCTGGGGAGAAGAGAGTTAGTCACGAGCAAGCTTTTGGTGAGGGCGGTCTTAGAGATAAGATAGTATAGGGAAGCTCGTTGAAAATGTAGTTCTACAAGATTTTGGGGAGGGATTTCCAGCCTTCCAACAGAAGCACAAAGTTAAGTATTTTTTTTAATAATGATTTTAATAGGTATATTCATGTAAATTTTCTCACAACCTATCCTCATTGCATATTTATTTATTTTATTTCTTATCTTTGTGTTTTCTTTTTTTGGTCAAAAGAGATAAATAAATATATATTGTAATCTTAATCAGAGTTTATGTTCTTTCTTTTTTTTTTAACCCCAGTGCGAGCAGGATACATACAGATTGTATTTTTTTTATAGCAGGATGTAAACTTTACGTGAACTCCCTGAGAATAAAAGAGGCTCATAGATTTCGGGACTATAGCGCCGAAATAAGCTCATCAAAATGAAAAGTTGCACAATAAAATTAGATCTGGAAGCTTTATTTATTTTATAACATTTTGATTTATTAGTTTTCCAGTTGTAGAAATGTTTTCTGAATCAATACCAGAGTAAACAGATTCGATTTTCACAATTTGCATAATCAATCTCCTGAGCGCTTGATCAAATATTAATGTCGTTATGGCAACAATCACATCAAGACATGGAGATCTTCAACTATGGAGAACATTTTCCTTTCTACCTTCGCTACCCCATTTTATTTTCCGGGATTTTCCCATTGAAACGGAAAGTTGGGACGATGTTTAAACTGCAATTCTTTGGAGTCCAGATGATTCTGCTGATGATTAGAATATGGTCGTTTTTTCAACTAAGTGTAATGCCCCTCTACCTGACCTTTATAGTTTCCAACACCATCCTGAAGTACTTCGTCTTCTCTCTTATCTGCAGTCGCTACCAAGCCATCTACAATGTCCTGAAGAGCATCTACAAGAACACGTTCTTCATTCCTTCAAGACCAGGTGCACATTTCAGTGTTTTATTCTTCTTGCAAATAACATTATTGACACAAGCTTGTTTTAGTGAATTTTTCTATTTGATAAAAATAGGAGAATTGGATAAATTTGAAGTTGATCTAATTCTCTTGTTTGTAGAGCATTTGCTTATCTCTTTACATATCTCTATCTATTGTTCGATACTCCTATGCGTTTGCATCTCTTTCAAGGATACCAACTCTCAAGCCTTACGAACGAATACCTCATCAGAGTGGAGCCAGATTGGAAGAATGTTCCAGACTATGGTGTCAACTGTAGATAACCTAAATAACATCTACAGTTTGCCTCCATTGCTGATTCTGGTGAGCCAAGTATGGCATTGCTTTGTCTACCTTATCTGGATTTTTGAACATGATTCTAATAGTTTAGTACAGAATGGCACTTTAAGCCTTTTATTATTTTGTGAAGTTTTGGCTTACTCTGTGATGAGCCAGGGAGAGGCTGTAAGGAAGGAATCAGCTCGATATTTCACCATAGACAGACCTGCCCTGTGTCCCGACATGCAGCATGTCTACCTGGCCCTGCGAGTTTCATGTAACCAAGGTGTTGTACCCATGGTAGGCCACCTACTACCTCTCACAATGGGAACGTTTTTCATGCTGATCTGTTTTGTAGTCTCTTACACCTTTGTGCTTTCGAATCTTGACCTGGGAAAATCTTTCTTTTACCGTTGACTACCTATATTAATGGCGATAATTTGTAAAGAATATTTAATCCTCTTGATTGCCTAATATTTCTATTCGAATTATATTATTTAAATTATCTTCAATAGTTTCTCAATCACACAACAACAAAACTAAAGCTGCGAGTAAAATTGTTGTTTGTTTGGCCATCCTTGACATGGCGCAGGGCCACAATTTGATATCCCCATTGAGTTTCAATTGCGTCATGCCAAATTAGTCAATAGAATCCAACGTAATTGAATACATTAAAATGAAATTGTTCATCTATAGGAGTGGATTGTTGTATATTCCGTGAGATAACTGTATGGAAAAAAAACTGTATTTGTGAAATTTATTTACCTCAGTCCATTTAATTAATTCTCCAATTGAAGAAAGGTTTGCAGGATCGATAGTTGGTAAATAATATTTTACGTTGTTATGGCAACAACCATATGAAGTCATGGAGAGCTTCAACTATGGAGAACATTTTCCTTTCTATCTTCGCTACTCAATTTTATTTTCTGGGATTTTTCCCCTGAAACCGGAGGTTGGGACGATTTTTAAGCTGCGCTTTTTAGGCGTACAGTTGTTTCTGCTGACGCTTAGGATCTGGTCGTTTATTCAACTGAGTGCAATGCCCCTCTACCTGTTCCTTTTAGTTCCGAACACCGCCCTGAAATATGCCGTCTTCTCACTCATCTACAGCCGCTACCAAGCCATCTACAATATCCTAAAGACCATCTATACAAGCAAGTGTTTCACTCCTACAACACCAGGTGCACATTTCTGTGTTTTCTTTTTCCTCATAGTAATATTGCTCACAACATCTTGTTTTTGCGAATTTTTATATTTGATAGAAATGGGATATTTGAATCAATTTGGAGTTGATATAATTCTCTTTTTTTGTAGAGCAACTACTTATCTATTTACATCTTTGTATCTATTGTTTAATCCTCTTCTGTGTTTACATATCTTTCATGAACATCAACACTCAAGCCTTAAAAGCGAATACCTCATCTGATTGGAGCCAGATTGGAAGAATGTTCCAGACTATGGTGTTAGCTGTAGATAACCTAAATGACATCTACAGTTTGCCTCTATTGCTGATTCTGGTGAATCAAATATGGCATTTCTACATCGACCTTATCTGGATCTTTGGCAAGGACTCAGAAAATATATTACTGAGAGGACCTTTAATATTTCTATCCTTCTGGGCAGTTTTAGCTTTCTCGGTGATGAGCCAGGGAGAGGCTGTAAGGAAGGAATCAGCTCGATATTTCACTATAGACAGACCTGCCCAGTGTCCTGACATGCAGCATGTCTACCTGGCCCTACGAGTTTCATGTAACCAAGGTGTTGTACCCATGGTAGGTCACTTTCTACCTCTCACCCTGGGAACTTTCTTTATGATTGTCTGTTTTGTAGCCTCCTATATATTTGTGCTTTCGAATCTTAATCTGGGAAATACTTTTTTTCACCATTGAATTTTATATTTCGAAAAGAAAGATATTATATGTGTCTGTGCTTGCCTTTTTGCTTCAAGCTATTTGTATATGTATAATACAATAAAATGCGGCTTTTTGTTGTAGAACGACATTTGAAAAATATCCCGCATGTGTTTCTTTTGAACGAAAAATCGAAATTTATTTCAAAAAGAAATAACGACTATTGAACTCCTTGAAATAAATTTTGATTTTTCGTTCAAAAGAAACACATGCGTGATAATTTTCAAATGTCGTTCTATTTGTATATGTATTTATTGCACTTTCTAAAATATTATTTTTAAGATCCGATATAGCTATTTGAATTATAATGTTAGTTTAAGATCATTTCCAATACTTTAGAACAAGCCCATGAGGGCCTGTGAACCCGGAATGGCTTCCTCTGATTTTTTTTCCAATTGTATCTACAACCTTCAAGGTGTTTCATCAATAATTCTCAAATGGTATTAAATCGAATATATCAAAAAGCTAATATGACCAATCGAAATAATTTCCACATGAAATTACAATTATTTTATTCTTATGTGAATTTGACTGGGTTTTCTCAACTTTTCTTATTTTTAATATGAATCTATTTATTAAGATAGATGGAAAATTTTCTGGGAGGATATTGATCCATAGAAGCATAGGGCGCCTCTCCCGTCAAAATAAACGTCAAAACTAGACGCCATTTATTGACCATCATAGCA
Organism: Cordylochernes scorpioides; assembly: GCA_030710605.1. Taxonomy (NCBI): domain Eukaryota; kingdom Metazoa; phylum Arthropoda; class Arachnida; order Pseudoscorpiones; family Chernetidae; genus Cordylochernes; species Cordylochernes scorpioides. The sequence goes on from CP092880.1 coordinate 3,614,680, forward strand.
AACTAGCTGCCTCGGGTCGGTGACAAAGCCACAACACCAACTTTTATCTGACGTTTATTTTGACAGGAGAGGCGTCCTTTGCTTATATATATATCCATTAAACGGAAAAGTATCAATTTTGTCTTTTTATTAAGTTACATTAGACTAAGCGTTTGTATTATATATGAAAACAGCAATCACTTGTGCTTCATTGGTGAAAACAGTGCAGTAAATTTGACCCTATTTTATGGACAATATATTAATTATTTTATATATTTTTATCTATTTACTAGCGGATGTGTACCCGGCTTCGCCCGGGTTTTATCCGAGTGAAAGTTTGCCTAACGAATATTATATATTATGAAGTATAATAAACAATGTTAAAGATTAGTTTTAATTATTAATCAAGATTGTGTGTGAATATGTGAGAAAGATGTAATATCGTTGTTGTTTTCTTGGCCGACTGTTTTACATATGGTGTTATCTTAAAATTGCTTGTTTTGAATACTTTTTTAGATTGAGTTGAATGAATTGCTGAATTTTTTTTTTGTATTTATATATAAATAAAATTAACTCTGTTGAATTTTTGTATTTAATCGATAACAGCGAAGTTACGCATGTTAATGTTAGGGGAAAATATTTTGATGTTAAGCAAAACCTGCTCCATCTCGTTTTACATAAATGTTGAAAATTTGGTCGAAATTGATGCATTGTAACGGAAGTTTTTAGTGAACAACACTTATGAAATTTGCATTTTATCAATATAGATTCATTTATTTATCATTATATAATCATATTTATTAATACTTATATTTTATCTGTATTTAACCTTATATAATCTTATATGAACATTGAAATAAAGTAGTTTCTCAAACTCAATCTCTCTCTGATTAGAGTTCGATATTAAAAATTCTCTATATTCCTATGGGAATTATGGATTTCATATATTCAGATGGATGAGGAAATGCTATCATCACGTACTGGTTTGTTGCTTCTTTCCAGGACAAAAGAATACGCAACAATTCACTTTCAAAGAAAAATCTATTGTAGAAATGTATAACTCATTTTTTTATTTGTAGAATTCTTCTTACTAACGGATTCATATGTTAAATATATAGCTTATAATAAAAAATATTATTAGTTTGTTTCTTTTATGTGGTTCAATGCTTCTTTTCACAATATTCAAGACTATGCTGATATCTTAAGCATTATCTTTCCCGAAGGCTTCTTAAAGGTATTATGATAGCAATAAGAAGCCTTAGATAATTTACCTATCATGTGATCTGTGGGATGAAACTACTCGCTGTTGATGCCAGGACAAACCTTCCCTCGAAAATCTTGGGCTACTGTTATTAATTAGGGATATCTAAAACATTAGGACAATCAAGACATTCCCGAAATGCCCCAAATGCGATTCCCAACCAGCCAGTCCTGAACATCTATTGAACTGTATCAAATCCTCCAAAAAAGATCTATGGGAAAGCCCCAGGACTATGTCTTTGTTATATACAAATTTATTCGATGGAATAAAAATGATTACTTCTGTAGCTGTGAAAGTATGCAAAGTATTTCAAATTTCTGTCCTACAATTGATGAATGCTCCGATTATTTATCAACAGCGCCTGAACGGATCATTTCTGCGAGATAAGGATAAATTTATTCGTATGTATAGTGATAATGGAGATCGTTTGAACGACTTGAGGAATAATTAACAACAACAACATATCTTGCTTTGCGACATCTCTGCTAACACATAAACATACCAAAACTCTTATTTTTCTTCCTCGACAATTGTGATGTAGCGCTATTTCCAGTATATTTGAAATGGTGTCAGAAACTTTAGCATTTTTCTAGCTCGTGTAGAGAGATAAATTTATCCAATGTCTACTGTGTGTCTACATATGAGGTCATAACATGAAAGTTTCATCAAGGACATTGAGCGCACGGTACCTGAGCAATAAGCATAATGTGGAGTTATGACTTCAAACCATAGGAAGTGTTTCTGAGGACGACAGATTAGATATTTTATGAGAGTTTGCAGAGAAAATGCAAAAACTAGGTCCTGCGTGTCTGAAGACAGGGAGCAAGTCTGTATATACCTATTGGTCATACATAGCTGAGCAGTTCTACCTCTTTGTGGAACTCTCCATTATCTCCAGTAGTCATGAAACGAGTGAAACGATCGCATCACAATATATCTATGTTTATTAAGATTATATTCCATCAGAACCAACTATACATAATACCTTCGATACCGTATTAGATGTCAATGTTTTGAAACTTGATAGTATAGATGCATGCAAATAGGAATTCGAAAAACTGCAAATAATGATGGAATAAGAAGAAAAAATAAGGCCATCTAAGGGAACTAATCATATAGAATTAAAGACAGTTTTAGATAGTACACGATACAAGAAGTGACGACCTTTGAGTAATGCCATGTAGGTCCTTCAAATTTTGGTGATATATATGTCGCAATATCGTTGCGGAATTTCTTGTTGTTGGATGAGAATGGTGTAGATTGTTGGAAGCGCAGTCGTTTGAGTGGAAGGTGAAGCATACAGTGGGGAATAACCAGGACACGTGATGGGGTTTTGAAAATAAAAGGCAATTGGTCGGAGGAAAGAAAGGCTTTGGAGAAGATGGAGCGGGTTGTCTATTAACTATCTAATCACATGGCGGTGATTGACTTAGCTGAAAAGGATGAACGGGGGGAGGTCTCTAGAGCAGGTGTTACCTCGGTGGGAGCGAAGCGACAACTGACAATTCTTGGTTCTCGATTTAACACGAGAACCCTTCTTACTTCCCATTGGTGGAAAGGTGTGACGTGGCGGTTCTCTATTGGTCTACGTTACGTCTTTATCCTAAAACATGTCCCAGCTTGACCAGGAAGTAATAGTTTGTTGAACTCAACTTTTTATTAGTTCCGCGATAATAAAACGGGGTATAACTTTCCTAATGATTGTGCTAACTTCTAAGCCTCTTTTCTAGGCCTTTCTTCTAAGTCTTTCTATCCTCCAATGTTACCTTTGTTCTTTTATTGAAACAAATCATACATTTTATACATATTGGATTGACTATTGGCATCTATGTATGTACAAATTATGACAGATGCGCCCCCTACATGTGAAGAATTTATGAAGGGGTTTTAGTCTGAATAAGTTCTGTTAAACAAAGAAAATAATTTTGAGCGAAAATTAATTGGTTATAGGGAGGTTATATATAACATTGATAAGGATATAAGAAAAAAAAGTAGTGTTAATGCTATATAGTTGGTTTTTAGTTAATAGAAATCAAAATTTTACAAAGGTGCATCATATGTTAAGTACTATGGTACATAGTAAAAAGGAAAAATTGCCTGACTACATTTTTTGCTCGAGATTGGGAAGGAAATCTTGGAAATTTCATGAGGTAATTTTGGAAATCAAAAATAAAAATAATAAAAAATAGTTGACTGAAATCAAAGTGAAGGCGTGGTTGAAAAAAAATTGCCTTGTTGTGTGAAGAAAAAAAAAAGAAAAATGCTTTGTTGCAAAAAAAAAAGAAAAAAAATGCTTTGTTGCATTGGTGATAAAGAAAAATGCCTAAATACTTTTTGCTCGAGTTTTGGGAAGGAAAACGAGGAAATTTCATGAGGTATCAAAAATAAAAATAAAATAAATGTTGAGCGAAATCAAAGTTGAATGCTTGGTTGCGTAAAAAAAAAAGAAAAATGAAAAAGGTTTTTCAAAATAAAGGATGACTTAATGTGTAAAGTTTAACCGAAAACCAATGAGTTGTCGTTGATAAATGAAACTACGATAAAATAAACTAAGTGGTAACTAAAATGGTAATTAATGGCTAAAATAAGTGATAATAAATTGATTAAGTTGCTAAATTGGTTAAATATTTTAATTTTGATTTAAAAAAAAATAGTGAAAATGGTTAATATATAAAAAATATATATATATAGTGGTTTGAACCCGTTGTGTATCTACATGCCCTGATCTAGATGTCTTAATTGATTAATTATGCCCTATAAATTTTTTGTCTCTTCTGTATCGACACTTAGGCGGAAACGTGATCCTAATCCTCAAGTGTGAATTTATGCTATGTATACAGGAGACATGGAAATCTATATAACCTTTACATGTATTTTTGTCTTGTGTCATTGTTTTTTGAGATCTCAAAAGCCGAGTGTCGTATTTTAATTTGTCTCAAGCCTTAATGCGTTCTAGGGGTTTTTATGCGATCCCCTAGGGCACTTAAGATGTGCTCGCCCAATATCCACTTTATATATTGGGTATCGGTACCTATATTAATACCTTGAATACAGGATTCGAGGAGAATCTCGATCCTTCTGAAAGGTCGTTTAATCCCTTTTGGGAGAATACGTAAGTTTGAAAACTAACTAACAATTAAAGCGGTAGTGTGCGTGAACTTTGTTCCTATTTGACTTTGAGATCTACGTGTAGGTGGAATATGTAACGTTTTTTTTTTTTTTTTGGAAGTCTGTAAGAATAATTAGGATTTAATTATAATAGGGGTATAATAGAGGCGTGAATTCATTAAGATGTGTTGGTACGTCTTGTGTGAGTGAAGTTGTATTTGTAAAAGTCGATATGTAGCTGGAATGGGGAATGCAAGATTGGTGACATGGAGAAATCTGTGGATGGAAAAACGCGGTGACCTATTTTTATGTGCCGGCCAAAAGAGAGGCGCGGTAATTTGAGACCCGGAAACGGGACTCTCACCCTCTATTTGCATGGGGAATTTTTATTGCCTCGCGGGGCCACTTGCTTCCTGTCTCCTAATTGATTTTGTGTGCGACTTGCATCTTTTATGTTTCTCTACTTATTTTACTGGAGTGGGATTTTTTCTTTCTTTCGGCACTGGTTTGTTACTTTTCAGTTACTTCTATCTCCTCGGAATTTATTTAGATTTTCTGCAAAAATGCTTCCTAATATTATAATAAGTTTTACAAATGCTTGTCCTAAATGAAAAACTGCCTCTTGCAGCTCGAAAACTCTATTAGAAGGCATGGTATAGGTTAACAAATAACTAAGGAATAAAACTGGGGTACATTTATAGGGTAGGACTAGCAGACAAAGGATAAAAATCAGATGAAAGTAGGGTATTGATACATGTTCTTCCATGTTGTTGTAAATGGTGATTCTGAAATATTTGTTCGAACCTTATTCATTGTTGATCGTTCAATTTCGCACTGCTTGTTATCGTTGGGGAGTGGCGTGTATCTTTTTTGGGACAGAGTGATAGGATTGAAATGATTGTCAGGTTCGCAGTTCTTAACATCGGGGAAGAATGGCGCAAATCGCCTTGTTGAAAAAATGGCAGGGTCTAAATGCCTGAAAGGCTCGCTGTTTGTGGGTTTGACTCTTAATGGCTCTGCTGGAAATAATTCGGGTGTGAAATGCTTAAACGGGAACGTGTAATCGGGCTTGTGCTTTATATGACATATTCTAACGGCGGGTGGTGATATATAACGGACTGTTTCTGTATACAGCTTAAGCTTGTTGACGTGGATCGTATCAGTGTCTCTTTGAAGAGGTTGATTTGGTCGATCTATACGGACCACATTTGGTGAAATAATCTCTAATACTGTGTGGGGTCCTGTGAAATATGGCGCGAGTTTCCCTGTATTGGGGTGGTGATATAATTTAAATAACACTAGGTCACCTACTTCGAAATGTGGTTGTTTGTGTCGTTGATCATAAATGGTTTTGTCTTGAAGATGCTTGTTTTGTGTTCGTGTGTGTGCAATCTTTCTAGCTCTGTCGATATCTGGGTAAGGTGTGTTGTGGTTAGAGAGTTCTGGGGGTAGGAAGCCAAACATTAGGTAAATGGGTGGAAAACCTGTGGTAGAGTGTGGGGTTTTGTTATATGTGACTGTAACTCTTTTGACCAACTTGGTCCATGCGATCTTAGGATTTTCTAAATGTAACAGCCTAAGTTTTCCCGTGAGGGTGGCGTTCAGGCGTTCACATAGACCGTTGGCTTGTGGATTGTTGCTGGTTGTAAGTAGTGGGTGGATGTTTCTATTAAGTATGAAACTGCTAAATTTTGGCGAAGTGAAGGCAGGGGCTCTATCCGTAAGGAGGAGTTTCGGAGAGCCATCCTGTAATACTCGCTTAAGTACCTGTTGGTAGGTGGTGATGCTGGTGGATTTAGATGGAAAAGTCCACGCGTAGCGTGAAAAATGGTCGACTACAACATGGAGGTATATTTTGGTGTTGCCATATTTGGCAAATGCTGCTATGGTGTCTAGGGATAATAGGTCGAAAGGCTCTTTGGCTTCCGGAGGTTGACTTAACTCCCCGTAAGTGGGTCCCAATGGACGTTTTGTTAATTGGCAGGTGGGGCAGGTCTTAACCTTTTGTTTAATATCTTTTGACATACCTTGCCAGTAATATTGCGTGGAGATGAGTCGTGACATTTGTGAAATGCCGGGGTGATTGTATTGTGTGTGTACTGTTTGTAAGAGTTGTTGTATGAGTGGTTTTGGAATTATAATCTTGGTTACACCTTTTCGGGAAACTGTATGTAATCCATTACGATCAATGGTCAGGCTAGACTCTCTCGATGGAGGAGGTTGGTGTGTCTTGATAAGGGACGCGTCTAAAAATCCACAGAACGGGTTACGGGACAAAAGATCCGCCTCATACTGTTGTTTTCCCTTTATGTAGCGAACTTCGTACTCGTAACTCGATAGCCGTAAACTCCATCGAAACAATCTGCCGGACGGGTTTTTGATGGTCTTCAGCCATTGCAATGCGTGATGGTCAGAAAATATAGTAAACTTTCTGCCCATCAGATAGATGCGAAACTTCTCCACACTCTCAACGATTGCTAAGCACTCAAGTTCAGAGATGGAGTAGTTTTTCTCGTGTGGGCGCAATGTTCGACTGAAAAACTGAACTGGATATACGTTCCCGTCAGGGTGAACCTGTTTGAGAATGCCTGCTATACCGAGGGTGGATGCATCGCAATACACTTGGCATGGCAGACCTTCTTTGTACAGGTGTAAAATGGGGTGTTGTGTGAGGTTCCCCTTCAGGTCAATGAACGCCTTTTGGCAAGCTTCATCCCAGATCCACACGACATCCTTTTTGAGGAGGTTATTGAGTGGTGCTCGTAAGCGAGCGTATTCCGGGATGAATTTGTTATAGGCGTTCACAGCGCCTAAAAAGGATTGTAGTGTTTTTCGGTTGTGTGGTTGTTTAATGGCGTGAATGATGTCTGTGTTGCGTGTGAGCGGTGTGGTTGTACCAGCTGTGATGGTGTAGCCTAGGAAATCTATGGACTGCTTAAAAAATTCGCATTTCGCGAAGTTAAGTTGTAACTCCTCTGCTTCGCAAAAGGCAAAAAATTGTCGCAGGTGGTTTTGATGTTCCACCAATGTGTTGGAGTAAATTATGAAATCATCAAAGTAATGTGCCACACAGTCAAGTCCGTGTCTCTGTAGGACCTGACTCATGGCTCTTTCGTAGATCTGAGGGCTGGTTTTTAATCCGAAAGGTAATCGAGTGGGTTGGTATAACCCTTCGAGGGTGGCAAATGCTAACAGTGGTCGAGAATCGGGGTGTATTGGGACCTGCCAATACGCAGAGGATATGTCGGCCGTGGAGAAATACTTGGCCTGTGCGAGGCGTTCGAGGATATCCTCGATTCTCGGGAGGGGATGGACATCAGAGCTAATTAGCTCGTTCACCTTTCTATAATCGATACAAAACCGTTTGGTCTTGTCGCGCTTAGTGACGAGGGTGACAGGGCTCGAGAAAGGTGAAAAAGATTGCTCTATAATGCCATTCTCTAGCATTTGTTGGACTTGATTACGGATTTCTTGTTGGTCACATATCGAAACACGATATGGCCGTATGGTAATTATTTTGTCGGAATTCGTGGGTATTTTTACTGGTGGAATCCGTAAGCATGGTACGTTGAATTTGTTCTGTGTGAAGATGTGATTGTATCCTTGTAAAAGTGTTGTGAACTGGGGTGTATAGAGAGGATTGTGTGTCGTGTTGTAGCATGTATGTGGTAAAGGATTTTGTTGGGTCTTAGTGTGAGTGTCGAGTTCGTGGTGTGGGTTTGTCATGTGATATTTGTGTGACGACGTATGATCACCTATGTGCTTGGTATGCGAGTTGTCCCGCTGTAGGGGTATGTTTTGGGCATTCTGGTTACCAATTGAAGCCGTGGTGGCTTTGTTATTTGAGGGCATGTAAAAAGGCAATTGGCCTTAGTGAAAAAATGGCATGTAGATAAGGGGTTTTTTTTCAATGAATGCACGCAATGGTTGTCATAGGCGGAAAGTTTGGCTGTAGGGTAAGATCTTTGTGATATCGCCTGACATTGCCAGTAGGTGCATACATTTGGTACATTGTTAAAATGGTAGAGGATGGGGTAGACAATGGGGCGCCCAGCTGGAATATAGTGCATTTATTAAAATCTATTGCTAATTTGAATTTGTGGAGGCTCTTAAGGCTAAGAATTCCAAATGGTAACGGTGCATTCACTACATGGAAATTCTCTCTTCGGGATATTTGTCCTATGGTTAGAGGGAGAGACAGTTTACCCATTGTTTTTGCAAAACCATCCAGGGTTTGGAGATCCAGTGAATGTCTCTTAAGGGTTAATTTAGGCAGGTGAGTTTTTAACATATGGTAGAGGTTATATGGCACTATATTCAGGCTGGCGCCTGTAGCAATTAAAAAGGGGCATGGTATATTAGGGGCTAGGAAAAGTTTTACAGTCAGTTGGGTTAGGGAGCCTACCTCAGTCTCGAAAAGTCTGCTCTGCTGGGGTGTCTCTGGCTTGACTTAGTTGCTGGGGACTCGGGACTGGTTGCTTTGGGACTGATTGCACTGTCCTGGCACTTTGATATCGGTTGCTCGGGACTGATTGCACTGTCCGGTCTTTTTCGTGGGTCGCCGGGACTGGTCGATGCCGGCATTCGCTGTGCCAGTGTCTCGCGCCGCAGAACTTACAGTTGGACGGTGGAAGAGGTGCATTCCAGGCACCTGGGCGTCGAGGTGTGTTGTGGTACGGACCCGACATCGTGGGCGGTTGGTCCTCTCTGTGTCGCGTTGTCGGTACACTGGGCCCATGGATCCGCTGTACCAGTTGGAACCACTCTCCTAGGTTCTCGGGAGGCACTACGCGGACTAGACGCTGGTCGGAGAATGGCAACCCTTCTGTCAGCGTCTCGACGATCACCTCCTGCGGGAGTCCTAGCTGTAGCCCCATGGCGGTTTTCTCCCGGTAGTAGGTCTCTAGGTTGGCTTGTCCAGTAAGCTTCATGGCGAAATATTTCGCAAAGGACGCTTCGCTCGACTCAGGATAGAGATCTAAAAGGATTTGTCTCACCTGGAAATAGCTCCGGTCGGCCAGCCGAAGTTTCCTGAAAAGCTCCAGGGGTTGTCGCACCAGGTAGTTTGGTAGACGGAGCAGTTTTTCTTTTTCTTCTATGGCGGCGTCTTCCATTTTCCGGTCGAATACTTGGAAAAACTGGATCGCGCTGTATGTTCCATCGAAAGGCGAGATTGTCGGTCCTGTAGGGTCGCATGACCTACCCTGGGACAGCGCGGCGGTGAACTGCTGAATGACATCCGCTAGAGGGCCCGTCTCCTCTCTGCCGGTCATTTCCTGTCTGCTGCCTTCTTCTTCCCTTTCTTTCGTTGGGTCGTCCTTCTTTACGCCGATTGAATCTTGGTTAATCTCCATCTCTTTATCCTGTCGACTTAATCCGTTTGTCGCAATATCGTTGCGGAATTTCTTGTTGTTGGATGAGAATGGTGTAGATTGTTGGAAGCGCAGTCGTTTGAGTGGAAGGTGAAGCATACAGTGGGGAATAACCAGGACACGTGATGGGGTTTTGAAAATAAAAGGCAATTGGTCGGAGGAAAGAAAGGCTTTGGAGAAGATGGAGCGGATTGTCTATTAACTATCTAATCACATGGCGGTGATTGACTTAGCTGAAAAGGATGAACGGGGGGAGGTCTCTAGAGCAGGTATTACCTCGGTGGGAGCGAAGCGACAACTGACAATTCTTGGTTCTCGATTTAACACGAGAACCCTTCTTACTTCCCATTGGTGGAAAGGTGTGACGTGGCGGTTCTCTATTGGTCTACGTTACGTCTTTATCCTAAAACATGTCCCAGCTTGACCAGGAAGTAATAGTTTGTTGAACTCAACTTTTTATTAGTTCCGCGATAATAAAACGGGGTATAACTTTCCTAATGATTGTGCTAACTTCTAAGCCTCTTTTCTAGGCCTTTCTTCTAAGTCTTTCTATCCTCCAATGTTACCTTTGTTCTTTTATTGAAACAAATCATACATTTTATACATATTGGATTGACTATTGGCATCTATGTATGTACAAATTATGACATATATATTGGATATATCTGATTTCAAAGTCTTTAATCTTCATCAAAGCCATGATGAGTGGGTAAGATCAGATTATAAGATATAAGGATGGCCAACAAAGTCGGAATTCCTATGACATAGAAGACTGAGTTTCCAGAGCTATCGCCCAGGAGCCTTTTTCAGATATTAATAGCTGAAAGGACGTTCCTTAGAAATTTCTGCATTGTTTCTGTGATGGAATTGAGATAAGGTTATCCATCGCTGTTCCCTAAACTCAGGATGCCTACACCCAGGTGAATCTAGTGACATCAATACCAGCTCATACTATGCTGAAAACCTTACTAGAAGAAATGTAGTGAGCCATAATGCCAGAGGCGTTCTGCCTTGTTGTGGATCTTCCCATTATATCCTTTAGCCAAAAAAGATAGAAGCGTCTGCAACTGGCTTATTCTTTGTTTAAACAATGAGAAGACACAATGCATCCTATTCCTCAGGATATCTGTTTCTTTCCAGATACAAACAACTTCATATTGATAGATTTGTCATCCAGATCCAAATCTTATCTGCACAAGCTTTCGATCATCTCCGCTCTTCAACAAATGTGAAGACTATCTGACTGACCAGAGGTTAATAGGAGAATACAAAAATAAATACATTTTACTCAAGGCTTATATTTCAAAATTTTAAAAACTATTTTACTAAAAACAAATTTTTAAGTGTGATGCCACTTCAATCCCTACTTTGATAATGTGTATAATAAATTGATTTTATTTTTTCTGAAGCATTGTATAACTCTCCTAATATTGCTCCTAATATTAAAGAAACTAGCTTACGCTAATTCATATTTTTCTTTTCTTCTAAAAAGAAACGACGATACATTCACATTTATTAGATTATCACACTTTTCTTTCAATTATTTTAAAACATTGATGAAATTATATAGATTATAAATGAATTATAGATCTTGGTGTATGAACTTGTATATGATACAAAATATGATATCTATTTATATTTGATATTTTTTAAACATTTGGTTAGTATATCAAGAGTAACTTCTTTGGTCCTACTTTTAATAGTATAAAATCCTTTGGAATTGATGATTTGGGGCTGTCTCCACGCTCGTTATTCCCAGATAGTCCCTTGTAAATTATTTTTTCTCTTCAACCTACTCATCACAGTTTCATTCTCTTGGATCTTGCCTTCCGTGTGCATTCTTACCATCTGGCACTTCCACAACTGCATCGCAAATAGCCACATGTTTATTAAGCGCATGTTATTTCAGGTTGCATTTCCTTGTATCCCACTCTATTTGATTAATATCGGAAATGAAAATAAAACTTGTAAAATCGATCTGAAGAGCGTAAATGATATTTGACGTCGTTATGGCAACAATCATATCAAGACATGGAGATCTTCAACTATGGAGAACATTTTCCTTTCTAACTTCGCTACCCAATTTTACTTTCTGGGATTTTTCCCCTGAAACGGGAGGTTGAAACGATTTTTAAGCTGCGCTTTTTAGGCGTACAGTTGTTTCTGCTGACGCTTAGAATCTGGTCGTTTATTCAACTGAGTGCAATGCCCCTCTACTTGCTCCTTTTAGTTCCGAACACCGCCCTGAAATATGCCGTCTTCTCACTCATCTACAGCCGCTACCAAGCCATCTACAATATCCTAAAGACCATCTATACAAGCAAGTGTTTCACTCCTACAACACCAGGTGCACATTTCTGTGTTTTCTTTTTCCTTATAGTAATATTACTCACAACATCTTGTTTTGGCGAATTTTTATATTTGATAGAAATGGGATATTTGAATGAATTTGGAGTTGATATAATTCTCTTTTTTGTAGAGCAGCTACTTATCTATTTACATCTTTGTATCTATTGTTTAATCCTCTTCTGTGTTTACATATCTTTCATGAACATCAACACTCAAGCCTTAAAAGCGAATACCTCATCTGATTGGAGCCAGATTGGAAGAATGTTCCAGACTATGGTGTCAACTGTAGATAACCTAAATGACATCTACAGTTTGCCTCTATTGCTGATTCTGGTGAATCAAGTATGGCATTTCTTTATCTACCTTATCTGGATCTTTGGCGAGGACTCAGCAACTATATTACTGAGAGGACCATTAATATTTTTATCCTTCTGGGCAGTTTTGGCTTACTCTGTGATGAGCCAGGGAGAGGCTGTAAGGAAGGAATCAGCTCGATATTTCACCATAGACAGACCTGCCCAGTGTCCTGACATGCAGCATGTCTACCTGGCTCTACGAGTTTCATGTAACCAAGGTGTTGTACCCACGGTAGGTCACTTTCTTCCTCTCACCCTGGGAACTTTCTTTATGATTGTCTGTTTTGTAGCCTCCTATATCTTTGTGCTTTCGAATCTCAATCTGGGAAATACTTTTTTTCACCATTGAATTTTAATATTTCGAAAAGAAATATATTATATGTGTCTGTGCTTGCCCCTTTTTGCTTCAAGCTATTTGTATATGTATAATACAATAAATTGCGGCTTTTTATTGTAGAACGACATTTGAAAAATATCCCGCATGTGTTTCTTTTGAACAAAAAATCAAAATTTATTTCAAAGAGAAATAACGACTATTGAACTCCTTGAAATAAATTTCGATTTTTCGTTCAAAAGAAACACATGCGGGATAATTTTCAAACGTCGTTCTATTTGTATATGTATTTATTGCACTTTCTAAAATATTATTTTTAAGATCCGATATAGCTATTTGAATTATAAAGTTTAGTTATATTCTACTCATTTAAATCAAATCAAGCCGTGGATAAATTTACTGTAAAACACCCATTTGAGCGCAATGTTAGTTAAAGATCATTTCCAATACTTTAGAACAAGCCCATGAGGGCCTGTGAACCCGGAATGGCTTCCTCTGATTTTTTTTCCAATTGTATCTACAGCCTTCAAGGTGTTTTATCAATAATTCTCAAATGGTATTAAATCGAATATATCAAAAAGCTAATATGAATAATCGAAATAATTTCCACATGAAATTACAATTATTTTATTCTTATGTGAATTTGACTGGGTTTTCTCAACTTTTCTTATTTTTAATATGAATCTATTTATTAAGATAGATTGAAAATTTTCTGGGAGGATATTGATCCATAGAAGCATAGGGCGCCTCTCCCGTCAAAATAAACGTCAAAACCTGACGCCATCTAATGACCATCGTAGCAAACTAGCTGCCTCGGGTCGGTGACAAAGCCACAACACCAACTTTTTTCTGACGTTTATTTTGACAGGAGAGGCGTCCTTTGCTCATATATATATTGTTACATCATGATTAATGGCGTATTTCTTATATTATTTTTAATATATTTGAAATTTAAATTATATATATTTATTTATTTTTATATAAAATATTCTATGATATTTATTTAAAACAGATTATTTAGTTTATCATCATTTGTATTTAGGTACACGTGACTTCACTGCTCTCTTTGATGTGAGAAAATAAATAAAGTATTCTGGGGGCTACTTAAAGTAGACTTATCTCATTATTCCCTTATATAAATTTGTTGGATGGTTGAAACACGCTCTGGTAAGATGCAAGACCCAGCACAGGAGAGAATCAAGGCTGAAGAGTCTGCTAAGCCGCAACCTGGTGCAACAATTGGTGGAGATGCTAGTTCCGACCCAGTTGTCCTGAATCCCAACATCGACATCCCCAAGTATGATGGAACAGAAGACCCTCGCCCATGGATTGAATCTCTTGAAGAAATTGGCTTCCTGTACCATTGGGCAGACTACATTATCTCCCGTTATGCTGCCATGAATATGATTGGTAGCGCCAAAACCTGGCTGAACCTACACAAAGTAAGTTTCACAAAGCTGGGAAAATTTCAAGAGCCGCTTAATTGAGGATTTTGCCTCAGACGCCAACAAAGAAGAAATGAAGATGAGACTAAACAGGATGCAACAGTGGAATGAACCTGCAATCAGGTTCGCAGAGGATATCCTTGTACTGTGCAACAAGGTCGACCCCCAAATGGAAGAAGAGACTAAAATAAACTGGGTTATTGGAGGGTTAAAGAAAGAATACTTTTTTGCCCTTCACCTAAACCCTCCTAAAATACCAATGAACTTCTAGAAATTTGTAAAAAGCTGGATTTGTTCGAAAAGAATTACCAAGAACGTGCAGAAAAATCAAGAGCTCTATATATTGGACCACGCTCTCCTCGTCCCCATCATCAAGAGCAATGTAAGAATGCTACGTCGTTCAGAAGACCATATCAGAACACCTCCAAGCCCCAGGCCCCCGCTCCGAGGTACTACCAGAACACCTCCAAGTCCCAGGCCCCCACTCCGAGGTACTACCAGAACAAGCCTCTGCCCCTAGACGATCTTACACTCCCAATCCTGAGCCAAAACCGGTCTACCCAAGTAAAACATACAATAATAATCCAAATTCAAATAGGAATAGGACAAAAGACGGGAGACCAATATGTTTCAAGTGTAACAAGCCAGGACACGTAGCGCGGTATTGCAGAGTCAAGTTTGTGAGGATCGTAGAAGAGGACCCCTCAGTTTCCCAAGAGTCAAGAAAATCTTCAAATGGACGAAAGAAAAGATTATACACGGCCTCGCCTCTATGCGGATGTTTGTAATGACACACAAACGAATATTCCTACACGGAATAGATATTCCGTGTTGGAAGATTTAAACTAAGTGTCGCGCCTGATTCCTTCAATCAAAGCAAGTCGACCATAAATGGAATTAGAAAGTTGGACCCTAGGTACAAAATTAATATTAATGTGGACAAGATAGGGTTATGCGAAGCTTTGATTGATACAGGCGCCGATCTTTCAGTGGTCGACCTAAGGACAGCACTTTTTGCTGGCCGTGAAATAAATAGTCTCACTAAAACATGTTCAGGACCCGATGGGAAAAAAATAGATATGGTAGGTAGCATTATTTTAGATTTTAAAATTGATGACACTGAATTATCCCACGAATTTGTAGTAATGGACGCGCATCTACGAACTCTTATTCTTGGACGAGATTTCCTTAAAAAAAATGAATGCTAAAATTGATTGTAAACGAGAAACGATAAAATATAAATTGATGAGTAATCATGACGTAAGCAATTATGACCTAAAAAAAATAAAGAGCACTACAGATACCGTTATACCTAAACTATCTATTAAATTGATTAGGGCCTCAATAGAAGCAGAGGATGGGGAATATGTCATCGAAGAGAACAACAAAATGACTCAAAAAAATGGTCTTCGATTGGCAAGAAGTTTGCTCACTGTCACGGATAAGAAAACTCATATCTGGATAACGAACCCTTATCCTCGACCTTTAAAAATCATGAAAGACCAAACATTGGCTTATGGAAGTCTTCCTGCAGAGGTAAATTTTATAGAGAATATAGAGAAGCAGAATGAAAATGACGAAATACAATTTCAAATAAACAAAAATTTATCATTTAAAGAACAAGAGAGGTTAAAACAAATTTTGGCCAAGTATACTGATTTGTTCTCATCGAGGTTAGGCAGGACCAATTTGGCAAAACATCAGATTCATACAGAAGACGCAAAACCGATAAAGCACAAGCCTTACAGGGTAAGTGCTAAGGAACGAACCATCATAAAGGATCAAATAGACGAGATGCTTGAAGAAGGAATAATTAGACCATCTTCAAGTCCCTGGTCCTTTCCCGTTATATTGGTCAAAAAACGAGATGGCAAATACAGATTTTGTGTGGATTACAGGAAATTAAATGAAGTAACAGTGAAGGATGTTTATCCAATCCCAAGAATTGATGATTTAATGGATTCTCTCCAAGGATCCAAGTACTTCTCAGCAATAGATCTCAAATCGGGATATTGGCAAGTCGAAATTGAAGAGAGAGACAAAGAGAAGACGGCTTCCACTATGGCACATGGGTTATATGAATTCAACGTGATGCCTTTTGGACTTTGTAACGCGCCTGCTACCTTTGAGAGAAATATGGAGAATATGCTTGGAAACCTGAGATGGCAAATTTGTTTGTGTTATCTGGATGATGTTATCATATATAGCCCGGATTTTCCAACGCACCTCAAAAGACTCGAAGCTGTTTTTAGATGTTTTCGTGAATCTAATTTAAGATTAAACGACAAAAAATGCCGATTTGTTTTTGAAGAATTGGAGATTATCGGCTATATAACGAGCAAACATGGTATAAAACCCGCGGAACATAACATCAAAGCTATCAGAAATTTTCCTCGGCCCACAAAGGTCAAAGAAGTACAATCATTTTTGGGAATGTGCTCATATTATAGAAAATTTATCAAAGAATTCTCAAAAATTGCTGACCCTTTGACCAACCTTATTAAAAAAAGTGTATCATTTACCTGGACGGAAAGGCAAGAGGAAGCGTTTCAAACCCTAAAAACAGCACTATTAAGTCCACCAATCTTAGGGCACTTCAATCCAAATGCACTACTTATATTCATACTGATGCGTCCAACATCGGCATAGGTGCAACTCTTGTCCAAGATATCGGTGGTGAAGAGAAGGTGATCTCATATTTGAGTCGTACCCTGAGTAAAGCGGAGCAAAATTATTCAACCACCGAAAAAGAAAGTCTGGCCGTTGTCTGGTCAATGTCAAAATTACGACCCTACCTTTATGGAAGACACTTTAAAATAGTAACAGACCATCACGCCTTATGCTGGCTCAAAAACTTGAAAGATCCAACAGGTCGATTGGCAAGATGGGCATTGAAAATTCAAGAATATGACTTCGATATAATACATAAATCAGGAAAGAAGCATCTGGACGCCGATGGCTTATCTAGGGGACCCTTACCAGAAACTGATTGGGATGAGGATTTTGTAAGGCTATTTTTAAATCAAATAACAGACGAAGAGGATAAATTTATCGAAAGTGTTAAGAAAAACCTTAATGGAAGCAGGCGATCAATTGCGCAAAACTTTAAAGAAGAAGATGGATGCTTCTTTAAGAAAAACCCGAACCCTGAAGGCAGGGCGTGGTTGCTTGTGGTTCCAGAGAAGAAAAAGAGAGAAATTATGAAAGAATATCACAATCATATGTCGAATGGCCATCTGGGCGTCGCCAGAACCATGTACCGTATAAAGAGTAAATACTTTTGGCCATCCATGCTAAAGGATGTCTCAGAGTTCGTTAAGACGTGTCACCTTTGCCAAAGTAGGAAAGGCTCAAACCAATTACCTTCTGGACTACTACAGCCTATCCCCCCAGCCAACTTTCCTTTCGAAAGAATTGGAATTGACTTTGTTGGTCCACTGCCATCTACGAAAAACAGGAAAAAATGGATAATCGTGCTGACGGACTACTACACTAGATATGCAGAAACAAGAGCAGTCTCGGAAGCAACAGTGAAAGAAGTTTCTAAATTTCTAGTAGAGGATATTTTTCTCCGGCACGTGTTTTGTTTCTCTAAGGGAATCGGGCTACGATGGTGAACACTTCTTTATTTAAGAACGGAACTTTCCTAACTAACTGACAACATTCATTTGTCTCTATTTATATCCTAACTCGAGCGTCTATATGCAAAACCATATTTACATATTTACATCTGAATATGTACAATTACATCACATCTCCCCTCTTAGAGATTAGCTCTAGTCCTCTCCAAAACGTCTGGGCGGACGAACTGTTCTTCCAGGAGATGTTGATGATCCGGCCACATCCGCAGCAGCATCCGAAGTGTGTGGGTTGGCCTCTGGGTAATTTACATATGGCTCCCCGTTAAGGTCCGTCAGCCAAACTCGATCATTTACTTCCAATGGAGGCAGTTCTCGTACTCCTGCGCCCTTAGGCTTCGCATCAGAATCCTTTAATCCGTCGCCCTTTGGCTTCGCTTCAGAATCCTTTACTCCTTTTCATCAATAGCATTCACAACACCTATTATAGAGGGAGCAGAACAAGCTTCCCTTGATTTGCCATAGTGATCCGAATTGTCACTCCGCACCTTCAAAGGAATCCCACAGGAACCACAATTTTACCTTTGTACTATTTCACTTTTGTACAATTTTACTTTTGTACAATTTTACTTTTGTACAATTTTACTTTTGTACAATTACACTTTTGTACAATTACACTTTTGTACAATTTTACTGTTGTACAATTTTACTTTTGTACAATTACACTTTTGTACAATTACACTTTTGTACAATTACACTTTTGTACAATTTTACTTTTGTACTATTTCACTTTTGTACAATTTTACTTTTGTACAATTTTACTTTTGTACAATTTTACTTTTGTACAATTACACTTTTGTACAATTTTACTTTTGTACTATTTCACTTTTGTACAATTACACTTTTGTACAATTACACTTTTGTACAATTACACTTTTGTACAATTACACTTTTGTACAATTTTACTTTTGTACAATTTCCACTATTCCAATGAATACATCATTTTGGGAGCTTGATACTTCTTGTACGGTTTTTGTGTGACAAACCTTGGCAAAATGACCTTTCTTTCTGCACTTGTTGCAAATAGCATCCTTAGCAGGACATTGTTCTTTCGAATGTCCTTGGTAATATCCACATCGGAAACATTTACGTTTCTCATAAGAAGAACAACCTTGAGGATTCTTTGGAAAATTAGAATTGTACGTTTTTGTACCTTTCATTCTTGTTTTGCGAACATTTGTGCCATTTCTGCTCCCTTTCCTGTCAATCACATCCACGTTCCGATCTTCAGTGTCTTGCCTAATTTCTTTTTGTTGATTCTTTACACTTTCTGATTGGCGCACTATCTGGATTGCCTTCTCCAAGGTAAGTTCCGATTCCAACTGTAATTTCTCAGAAAGATTAAGGTTTTTCACTCCAACTACCAAGCGATCCCTGATCATCTCTTCTTTTAAGATACCATAGCTGCAGGTTTCTGCCAGCACATAGAGATTGGTTATGAATTCCTCTACAGGTTCCGTCTCCCCTTGGCTTCTTCTATTGAATTTTGCTCTTTCATAAATAACATTTCTTTTTCCTATGAAATAGTCCTGAAATTTGGACACCACTAGTTTATAGTCATTAATTTGCGCTTCACTTAAATTAAATAAGATCAAGATTTCTTCTGCTTTATCGCCCATTATGTAAATCAGAGCATTTACTTGCTCACTTTCACTTTTCTCTGAAAGTTCTGAAGCGATTCTGTATCTTTGAAATCTTTTGAACCATATTGGCCATTCATTAGGTTTGCCGAAATTGAATCCTTCTGGAGCAGCTACTTGTATATAATTAGCCATTTTTTTTCCTTTTCTTAAAAAAAATTCTTATATTTCAACTTTATAATTTTGAAAATTGCTTTTACGCTTTTACTGCTTTTACGCTGCCACCATGTTTTGTTTCTCTAAGGGAATCGGGCTACGATGGTGAACACTTCTTTATTTAAGAACGGAACTTTCCTAACTAACTGACAACATTCATTTGTCTCTATTTATATCCTAACTCGAGCGTCTATATGCAAAACCATATTTACATATTTACATCTGAATATGTACAATTACATCACAGCACGGTGCTCCACAATATCTTATTAGTGACAGAGGCTCTCAATTTACCAGTAATTTAATGAAAGAGGTGATGAAAACGTGCAAGATTAAACATTGCTTCACAACGAGCTATCATCCCCAGACTAATGGATTGACAGAGCGGTTAAATAGAACATTGATCAATATGCTCAGTATGTATGTGAACACTGATCAGAAGAATTGGGACGAAATACTCCCATTCATCACTCACGCTTACAATACTACAATTCAGGAAACCACAGGATATTCCCCCTTTTTCCTGATGTTTGGAAGAGAACCCACGTCTCTTTTGGACGACAGGAATATCTCGGTAGACATTGACAAGGACGATTATGATGAATACATAAAACATCACTTAGACAAAATAAACAGAACAAGAAAATTAGTTATTAACAACACAATGAAGACTCAAGAAAGAATGAAAAAGAACTATGACAAGAAACACATGGAAAGAAGCTACGAACCAGGAGAATTAGTAGCAGTTTGGACACCAATTAGGAAAATAGGAAAGTGTGAGAAACTTCTGAGAAAATATTTTGGTCCATATAGAATATTAAAGAAGCTGTCCAACGTAAATTACTTAATTGAACCAAAAGATAATCCTGGCCAAGACCCATTGATTGTCCATGTCTCAAGAATCAAACACTATTTTGAAAGAATTGATGAGGTCAATCACGAGGACGTGACGACCTCTGGAGAGGGGGAAGTGTTACATCATGATTAATGGCGTATTTCTTATATTATTTTTAATATATTTGAAATTTGAATTATATATATTTATTTATTTTTATATAAAATATTCTATGATATTTATTTAAAACAGATTATTTAGTTTATCATCATTTGTATTTAGGTACACGTGACTTCACTTCAACTCAACTGTAAATACAAAGCGCAATGTCCCGCCAAGGACACTGGCGCCCAAAGGAAAGCAATACAAGAGAGAGAGAGAGAGGGAGAATCTATTTACATATAAAAAAAAAACATATGCTCAAGGCATTTACATATTTTTGAAATTGATTTCAAACAAGCATACTATATACATAGGTAATTTAATTTAAACACACCTCAAGATAAATGAAAAAGGAAAAAAAAAGAATCATATATACAGCACATAGTTAATTATACCTAACACTTGAGATTAATTAAAAACTTTGATATAAATTTACAAAATCTATTGAAAACAATGTATGAATCCCTGCTGGATATCAGTTCTCTTGGATCGGTACAGAGGATACAGTTATTGAGTCTGTAGTCTTTAAATGCTGGGCACTTAAGTAAGAGGTGAGTGGAATCTTGAATGGGGCATCCACAAAAACAGCCCGGATCCTCCGATGCGCGTATTCTTTCCAGAAAACTTCCGAAATTACCATGGTTGGTTACAAATTGTGTGTTGTGGAAATTAGGGCGAAAATAATTAGGAATACCCCGGTTGAAAAAACTTGTAAATGTCTCGTTTGTATTATTCAGTAAGAGCAACATTCTTTTGTCTATATAGGATTTAATTATAAAGGGAATATCGATGTTGTATTTTTGCTTGTCCTCGAACGATAAGTTATTTAAGTCATATTTCATATTTTTTGCTTCAATGTAATCTGCAATCAATGGAGTCTTAGCCAAACTGTGAACACAGTTGTACGAAGTTGTCTTGTAAGCTTGAATGCTCCATAATAATATCTGATATTGCATTGAGTTTAATTTTTGTATCGATTTTTTATTTAAAAATTTGAACCATATTTCTGATCCATATGTTAAAGTTGATCTGAATAAAGATTTGTACAATGTAATTCTTTTATGGGAGCTCAAACCCCATGATTTGCTGCACAGAGAGAATAGAAATTTTTTTATTCTTAGAGTTCTGCTCACTATTTCCTCTATATGAAAAGCAAAATTTAATTTGTTTTTTCTTCTATGATTTGCAATTGTTATTCCTAAAATTTTTATTTTTTGTACTGGTGAAATTAATCCACTCTTAAATTTAACTGGGATCTTCTCTTTATTATGCAAATATAAAATGTTTGTTTTTTCGGAACTGATTTCTAACTTGTTCTTAATACACCACAATTCGATAGTATTTAATGCTTCCTCTATAACTATTTTTAGTGATGCTAGATCTTTATTCCAGCATATGATCGAAATATCATCCGCATAACAAATCAACTCACAATTGGGCACCTGCAAATTCATCAGCAAATCATTCAACAAAATTGTCCATAGAAGTGGAGAAAGCGGACCGCCCTGAGGACACCCCTTGGTAATTGGCTTTGAAGTTGTTAGATTGTCGTAACTGAAAGAAATGAACCTGGAATTTAAATATGATTGTAGAATTTTGATCAGTTTTTCCGGTAAATTATCTGAGTCTATTCTTTTGATGATCGCTGGCCACCAGGCATTATCAAAAGCCCCCGAGATATCTATTGTAATTAGTGCAGACAGTTCTCTTTGCTTATGCTCCATTAATACATCGATTATAGTATTCAAAGCAGTGATGGTTGACTTAGACTTGATAAATCCGTGCTGCCTCGAGCTTAACAGATTGTTTTGAATATAAAATTCATAGATTTTATTTTTGAGAATTTTTTCTAGAATCTTTGAAAAAATTGATAATAAAGATATCGGACGGTAGCTTTTAGCTGATTCATAATTGGTTTTGCCGGGTTTGGCTATTATTTTGAGTGCTGCTGTTTTCCATTTTTTAGGGAAGTATCCTATTTGAATACATTTATTAAATATTGAGTGTAAAATCGGAAGTATTAGTTGAAAAGCATTCTTTATCATATTATTACTAATATTGTCTGGACCAGGAGCTTTATTTACATTAATTTTGTCGATTATCTCTTCTATTTCTTTCTTATGAATTTTGCATGAGTTGGAGTTTGTAAAATTCGGTGTATAGTTCCTTTTTGATGTATGGTGAGCAGTATCCGATATAGTTGTATCATCAGGAATTAGTTCATTAATAAGATCTTTTATTAGAGTTTCTTTAGAATCTACTGGTGCCTGTTCAATTATTGGTAATCCCTTTTGTTGATTAGAGGAGCACAGTTTTTTTAAGGTTCTATAGGCGTTTCCAAACGGATTATTAGATCCATTTTCTTCTATAAAATCTCGCCAACTATTCCTCTTAGCTTTTGTAATACTATTTTTATATTTATTTCTGACAGACTTATATTCATTAACACTAATTGCTTTATGATGAAAGTATCGATTTCTCACATAATGAAAATACTTTTTCTTTTGTTCTAATTCTTTGTTCCACCACTTGATCTCGGTATCGAAAGTGAAGTTGGAAGATTTCACCTCCAGTGATTGATATTCAGCTTCCAGAATTATATCCGATAGCCTGTCAACTACCATGTCAATATCAGTTTCCCTTTCGACCTTTTTTTACATCGTTTTCCAATCTTCTTACTTCCTGTTTAGAAATTGTATTTGAAAACAGTGACCAGTCTGCTTTCTTTTCGCTAAATTTCCATGTAGATTTTTGTTGATTGTTTGTAATATCTAAGTTAACATTGATATCAAATGAAACTGTCACATGGTCGGAAATATTGGTCAATTCAGAAGTTTGCCAATTGTTTACCAGTTTCAATGAATGTCTATTTGAAATAGTGAGATCTATTATGCTTTTATTACGACAGGTAGGAGTTTTGTTATTGTGAATAAAAAGATTATATTCATTGATAATAGGTTGCATTTTATATCCGTTAGAGTTTGTAATTCTATCGAACCAAACCGGGTGACGGGAATTAAAATCTCCACAGAGGATTAGGGGAGTACTCGGGAGTACTCAAATTCTTTAAAAAACTTCACTGCTCTCTTTGATGTGAGAAAATAAATAGAGTATTCTGGAGGCTACTTAAAGTAGACTTATCTCATTATTCCCTTATATAAATTTGTAGGATGGTTGAAACACGCTCTGGTAAGATGCAAGACCCAGCACAGGAGAGAATCAAGGCTGAAGAGTCTGCTAAGCCGCAACCTGGTGCAACAATATATCCATTAAACGGAAAAGTATCAATTTCGTCTTTTTATTAAGTTATATTAGACTAAGCGTTTGTATTATATATGAAAACAGCAATCACTTGTGCTTCATTGGTCAAAACAGTGCAGTAAATTTGACACTATTTTATGGACAATATATTAATTATTTTATATATTTTTATCTATTTATTCATATATTTATCATTATATAATCATATTTATTAATATTTATATTTTATCTGTATTTAACCTTATATAATCTTATATGAACATTGAAATAAAGTAGTTTCTCAAACTCAATCTCTCTCTGATTAGAGTTCGATATTAAAAATTCTCTATATTCCTATGGGAATTATGGATTTCATTTATTCAGATGGATGAGGAAATGCTATCATCACGTACTGGTTTGTTGCTTCTCTCCAGGACAAAAGAATACGCAACAATTCACTTTCAAAGAGAAATCTATGGTAGAAATGTATAACTCATTTTTTTTATTTTTAGAATTCTTCTTACTAACGGATTCATATGTTAAATATATAGCTCATAATAAAAAATATTATTAGTTTGTTTCTTTTATGTGGTTCAATGCTTCTTTTCACAATATTCAAGACTATGCTGATATCTTAAGCATTATCTTTCCCGAAGCCTTCTTAAAGGTATTATGATAGCAATAAGAAGCCTTAGATAATTTACCTATCATGTGATCTGTGGGATAAAACTACTCGCTGTTGATGCCAGGACAAACTTTCCCTCGAAAATCTTTGGCTACTGTTATTGATTAGGGATATCTAAAACATTAGGACAATCAAGACATTCCCGAAATGCCCCAAATGCGATTCCAAACCAGCCAGTCCTGAACATCTATTGAACTGTATCAAATCCTCCAAAAAGATCTCTGGGAAAGCCCCAGTACTATGTCTTTGTTATATACAAATTTATTCGATGGAATAAAAATGATTACTTCTGTAGCTGTGAAAGTATGCAAAGTATTTCAATTTTCTGTCCTCCAATTAATGAATGCTCTGATTATTTATCAACAGCGCCTGAACGGATCATTTCTGCGAGATAAGGATAAATTTATTCGTATGTATAGTGATAATGGAGATCGTTTAAACGACTTGAGGAATAAGTAACAACAACATATCTTGCTTTGCGACATCTCTGCTAACACATAAAGATACCAAAACTCTTATTTTTCTTCCTCGACAATTGTGATGTAGCGCTATTTCCAGTATATTTGAAATGGAGTCAGAGGATTCCCAAGTTTATCTTAATACTTTCCGTAAATGATCCCTTCCATCTGATAGCTATAGTTGCTTGTTCGTAGTAACTTCTGATCGTACTTATGAATTGGTAACTTATGCCTAGGTTAAATTATCTATATTCCTATGGGCATTATGGATTTAATTTCTTTAGATGGATGAGGAAATGCTGTCATCACTAACTGGTTTGTTGCTTCTCCCCAGGACAAAAAATTACACAACAATTTACTTTCAAAGAAAAATTATATTGTATAAATATATAACTTAACAGTGAAACTCATTATTTATTTATTTTTTGTAGAATTCTTCTTACTAACTGATTCATATGTTCAATATATGGCATAAAATAAAAATGTTATTAGTTTGTTTCTCTTATGTGGTTCAATGCTTCTTTTCACAATATTCAAGGCTATGCTGAAATCTTAAGCATTATCATCCCCGAAGGCTTCTTAATAGGATTACGATAGTTATAAGAATCCTAAGATAATTTACCTATCATGTGATGTGTGGGATAAAACTACTCGCTGTTGATGCCAGGACAAACTTTGCCTCGAAACTCTTGGGCCACTCTTATTACTTAGGAAAACCAAAACATTCCCGAAATGCAATTCCCAACCAGCCAGTCCTGAACATCTATTGAACTGTATCAAATCCTCCAAAAAAGATCTCTTGGAAAACACCAGGACTATGTCGTTGTTATATACAAATTTATTCGATGGGATTTTTTTAAAATTATTTAACAGTTGGGAGAGACACGCCATATCCACAATTTGGATAATTGCGTGTATATTTTAAATTATATACAATTAAAACAATTGAACATTGGAAATCATTAAAATTAAACGTTCAATGTCAAATTTTACATATAGCAATTATAAGTAGTAGCTTGAAATATGTACAGTCAACGTTTTCGCCTCAAAATATACATTCTGCAGAATCTATTAAACTTGATGTATTGGTCTTTATTGCGCAAGCAGCTTGTTTTGTATTAGTCAGGTAAAGTTGGTTTTCTTCCCTTAGATCAGAAGTTAATGGACAGTCTATCAGAAGATGTTCAGGGGTTTGTTGTTCGTTTCCACAAGTGCATGCAGGTGAACCAATTTTGCCAATTCTAAACAAATATGTGTTGAAGTCACCATGTCCAGTAAAAAATTGAACGTTATAGAAGTTGGGTTGAACATAGTTAGGAATTCTTGAATGGGATAAAAATGATTACTTCTGTAGCTGTTGGAGTATGCAAAGTATTTCATTTTTCTGCCCTCCAATTAATGAATGCTCTGATTATTTATCAACAGCGCCTGAACGGATCATTTCTGCGAGATAAGGATAAATTTATTCGTATGTATAGTGATAATGGAGATCGTTTGAACGACTTGAGGAATAAGCAACAACAACATATCTTGCTTTGAGACATCTCTGCTAACACATAAAGATACCAAAACTCTTATTTTTCTTCCTCGACAATTGTGATGTAGCGCTATTTCCAGTATATTTGAAATGGAGTCAGAAACGTTAGCATTTTTCTAGCTCATGTAGAGAGATAAATTTATCCAATGACTACTGTGTGTCTACATATGAGGTCATAACAGGAAAGTTTCATCAAGGACATTGAGCGCACGGTACCTGAGCAATAAGCATAATGTGGAGTTATGACTTCAAACCACAGGAAGTGTTTCTGAGGACGACAGATTAGATATTTTATGAGAGTTTGCAGAGAAAATGCGAAAACTAGGCCCTGCGTGTATGAAGACAGGGAGCAAGTCTGTATATACCTATTGGCCATACATAGCTGAGCAGTTCTACCTCTTTGTGGAACTCTCCATTATCTCCAGTAGTCATGAAACGAGTGAAACGATCGCATTACAATATATCTATGTTTATTAAGATTATATTCCATCAGAACCAACTATACATAATACCTTCGATACCGTTTTAGATGCCAATGTTTTGAAACTTGATAGTATAGATGCATGCAAATAGGAATTAAAAAGAACTGCAAATAATGATGGAATAAGAAGAAAAAATAAGGCACAATTCATCCTTAAGGTTATTATATCCTTTAGCCAAAAAAGATAGAAGCGTCTGCAACACGCTTATTCTTTGTTTAATCAATGAGAAGACACAATGCATCCTATTCCTCATAATATCTGTTTCTTTCCAGATACAAACAACTTTATATGTGATAGATATTTTCATCCAGATCCAAATCTTATCTGCACAATTTTTTGATCATATCTGCTCTTCAACAAGTATGAAGACTATCTGACTGACCAGAGGTTAATAGGAGGATACAAAAATAAAGACATTCCACTCAAGGCTTATATTTCAAATTTTTAAAAACAATTTTACTAAAAACAAATTTTTAAGTGTGATGTCACTTCAATCCCTACTTTGATAATGTTTATAATGAATTGATTTTATTTTTTCTGAAGCATTGTATAACTCTCCTAATATTGCTCCTAATATTAAAGAAACTAACTTATGCTAATTCATATTTTTCTTTTCTTCTAAAAAGAAACGACGATACATTCACGTTTATTAGATTCTCACACTTTTCTTTCAATTCTTTTAAAACATTGATGAAATTATCTACTTATATATTTGCCTTATTCTGTCTGTTTGTTTGTCTGTTTGTCTGTTTGTCTGAAGCTCACGGATAGAATGCGCGCTCATTGGCTGCCAGGGAACACGTGTCCTCCCTGCCCCCCTCTAGACAACCCTTTTATTCAAAAACCATACATCCAATCGCCATGAAATTCTGGGATATTATTAGGTATATCCCCGGAAAGGTTTTCGAAAAATAATTTCTTGAATATCTTGAATATCCTTAGAGTTATTTGCAGAATTGTAGATATAACTCGCAAGCAGCGCCGCCAGACGGTGATGAAAGCAATGGGGAGGTAACGCCATCTATGTTTGATTTTTTAAACTGTTTATATTTCTGAAGAAAAATTGAGATTGAATTAAAAGGGGGGAATTGTTAGGTTTATTAATTCAAATAATTTTTCTCTGTGTAAATAATTATGTAAATATATGAATAAATATAAATTGATGAAGATAATATTAGCTAACATATGTTAATTAACAATTTGGCAACGTAGTTAGTGCCTTCTTGATCCTTTCTTGTTTTTGTATTTCTTCTTAATCCTTAAATTTTACTTTTGTACTTTCTATGCATAAAGATAATATTAAAAAATATATTATATAACATATTTCTCTTTTTTACCCCCAAAAACACCAACAGGGATGGTATAGTTGCATAAATGATACAAGTTTTATAACAGGTTTAAATATGGTCAAATATAATTGGAAATTTTAGTATAATATGTAAATTAATAGATCACACGCTCTCTATTTATAACACTATCATCCCTGTTTGTTGAGAGGGGTGAGAAAACTTTGACACTGTGTATCAAATACAGTTAAACCTGTCTATAGCGCTCCCTCTTGGGACTCACCAAAATAGGGTGTTATAGAGAGGGGATGCTATAGACAGGTTACTTTTAATGTAAATCGCATCGTACTACGTATTTAAAATCGGGCGCTATGAGCACCCAAGTCAACGTTTTTAAAATATATTCGCACTCGGGTAAACCCCAGGCGTGCCCGGGCCATTCGTCTAGTAGATTATAAATGAATTATAGATCTTGGTGTATGAACTTGTATATGATACAAAATATGATATCTATTTCTATTTGATATTTTAAAACATTTGGTTAGTATATCACCAGTAATTCTTTTGGTCCTACTTTTAATAGTATAAATTCCCTTGGATTTGATGATTTGGGGCTGTCTCCACGCTGGTTTTTCCCAGGGTAGTCCCTTGTAAATTATTTTTCCTCTTCAACCTACTCATCACAGTTTCATTCTCCTGGATCTTGCCTTCCGTGTGCATCTTTACCATCTGGCACTTCCACAACTGCATCGCAAATAGCCACATGTTTATTAAGCGCATGTTATTTCAGGTTGCATTTCCTTGTATCCCACTCTATTTTATTAATATCGGAAATGAAAATAAAACTTGTAAAATGGATCTGAAGAGCGTAAATGATATTTGACGTCGTTATGGCAACAATCATATCAAGACATGGAGATCTTCAACTATGGAGAACATTTCCCTTTTTACCTTCGCTACCCAATTTTACTTTCCGGGATTTTCCCATTGAAACGGAAAGTTGGGACGATGTTTAAACTGCAATTCTTTGGCGTCCAGATGATTCTGCTGATGCTTAGAATCTGGTCGTTTATTCAACTAAGTGTAATGCCCCTCTACCTGACCTTTGTAGTTTCAACGACCATGCTGAAGTACGTCGTCTTCTCTCTTATCTGCAGTCGCTACCAAGCCATCTACAATGTCCTGAAGAACATCTACAAGAACAAGTTCTTCATTCCTTCAAGACCAGGTACACATTTCTGTGTTTTATTCTTCTTGAAAATAACATTATTGACACAAGCTTTTTTTAGTGAATTTTTCTTTTTGATAAAAATAGGAGAATTGGATAAATTTGAAGTTGATATAATTCTCTTGTTTGTAGAGCATTTGCTTATATCTTTACATATCTCTATCTATTGTTCAATACTCCTATGCGTTTGCATCTCTTTCAAGGATATCAACTCCCAAGCCTTACGATCAAATACCTCATCAGATTGGAGCCAGATTGGAAGAATGTCCCAGACTATGGTGTCAACTGTAGATAACCTAAATAACATCTACAGTTTGCCTCTAATGCTGATTCTGGTGAGCCAAGTATGGCATTGCTTTGTCTACCTTATCTGGATTTTTGAACATTATTCTATTATTTTAGTACAGAATGGCTCTTTAAGCTTTTTATTATTTTGTGCAGTTTTGGCTTACTCTGTGATGAGCCAGGGAGAGGCTGTAAGGAAGGAATCAGCTCGATATTTCACCATAGACAGACCTGCCCAGTGTCCTGACATGCAGCATGTCTACCTGGCCCTGCGAATTTCATGTAACCAAGGTGTTGTACCCATGGTGTGTTGTTATCCAAGACGAGGCAAGATTAACTAAGCATTAGTTTATTTCCTCTTATTATATTTTATTATATACAAGTCAAAAGAGATCACTAGCAGAGTATTATTCCTTTTAGTTTCCAGAGCTCAACAATCTATGAGCCTAATACTCTGCACATCTCCTCCCTTAACTTTACAGGGACCTTCGAGGTATCTTGACTGCCCTTCCATCTTGTATGCACGGCTGGCATTGAAGGGAGGCTCTTCTCTGGATCCTGGTCTTGGTTGTCCCTCTGCATCCTTCCATCTCTTGTAGATGAGGCCGTTGGCGTAGGGCAATCCTCCTCGGTCTCTTGCTCCTGGTCATCCTTGCATCTCCTTGAGAGCCAGGTTGATGTCGAAGTGGGAATCTCCTCATTTCTCTGCTCCTGGCGCTTTCCAGGGGCATCGTCCTATATGCTTGAAGAGTCAGATAGCAATCTTCTTCTTTCTTCTTGGACTTGGGCTTCTTAGATTTCTTCTTGGGAGGTTCTTCAGCTTCTACTTCCTCCTCCTCACTGTCCTCAGCTTGCTTCCTCTTCTGGGGAGTCTCTTCCTCCTCATTGTCAGAGGACTCCTCCTCATCTCCGGACTCTTGAGTTCCAGATTTGGGGCAGTCGTCCTTCTTATGGCCAAACCCCCCACAGGTGTAGCAAGCCTTCTTGGACTTGAGCTGGTTCTTTTCCTGTCCTCCATCTTCAGCCGTGTTGTTGGTACTCTCATATTTACGGTGGCCAACTTCTCCGCAGTTGTAGCAGGTGTTGTTGCTGCCTCCATCACGGCTCTGTCCACGGCCACGTCCACCACCACGGGCAGGTTTGGTACATTCAAACTTGCGGTGGCCTTCTTCCCCGCGTACATAGGTTGACAAACGCATCAATGTGCAGCATTGCGACAAGACATTGATTTTAAGGAAGATAGTTGCGGGGTAGTATGGTACAACACATGGAGTACAAATAAAATAAGGTTGGGATAAGCTATCTGTGATGTAAGGGAAATAATTGTCAGGACGTGTGTGTAGGTGGTGAGGAAGTTCTAAATAGACGTTGAACGGTTTCTCCTATCAAAATCCAGATGATGGTAAGGAGTTGGAAAATGGCTTCTTGTAGTTGAAAAAGTCTATCAGTTTCTTGTGCGTATATTCCTATGTAGATAAGCGTGATTAGCGGGACGGTGGAGAAGGGCATTGTTAGCGTGTAAATTAGGAGAATTAAGTGGAAAATAAAAAAGGTTTTCATATTGTATCCTATTTTTTCAATAGAGAGATTAGTTGTAGGCTGAGCCATTTATGTTGGAGGGTTGATGACTTGACTTGGGACCGGGTTGGTTCATGATTGATTTGTAGCTGGGGAAGCATTGTTACTTGAAGTCGGTTCTACTAGGATTAGGGGGAAAAGATTTGGGGTTAGAGGTAGAAGAAGTTGGTTGCTGGCTGGTTTGATCGGGAGTTGGTATTCTTGGAACAAGTCCGGTAAGAGATGTCGGAACGGAAATGAGTCATTGCCTTTGGGTTGAACATAATGGGCTTGCATGGTGGGGGGTGCTATATGAGGGACGCTTTCTGTGTAGGGCCTGAGTGTAATTATTATGTCAGACGTAGTGTGTTAATTTTGACGAGGGGAAAGTTTAAAGTGGGGACATCAAATTTGTTTTCAGAAAATATGTTTTGATTGTTATGCAATAGGAGATTAAATTGGGTCAGAAAATTAGGGTGAGACAATTCAGTTTGCGCATCAGTTAGCTGGCAATTAGGGTTAACAAGGGTTGTGGGAGATAAAAAAATAACATGGACATTTTTCTGAGAAGGAATAATTATTTGTGGTTAGTGCATGTGCTGATTGGTTTTGCTATATTTACATTTTGGCAGAAACGCTTTTAGATATTAACACAGTAAATGAGCAATAGAAACTAAAAAAATAAATTAGAAATTAAAACTATATATAAAAAGTTAAAAGGAAGGATTGAAGGTATATATATATTAAATAAAAATAACTAAAGAACCTATTTAGACCACAATCATCCATCTAGCCCACCTACCTCTCGATCCAGCAAACCAAGTCCATGATTGGAAAAGTGCGGCCATTGTTGTCGCTACACCCCTTCTTCGAAGGAATAAAAATCATCTCAATATCCCGCTCACTTTCCCGCAGTGTTGCTGAACTCACTCCTCAAGGCTATATCATCACACTTCTCTCTGTGAAAATAAAATATATTTTTAAATAATAATAAAATGATATTTTAAAATATATTAAAGAAAAGTTTACAATATATATAGATATTAAAAATAAAGAAAGCATATCCTGACCAAAAGCACATGTGGTTTTTAGATAGCAGAACGCCATCTAGTGGAAAAAAAAAAACTATTCATTGATTTAACCTGTACACTGATATTTTTATTTTTTTATATTGTTTTTCATATATTTTTTTATGGATTAGAAAGTATTGAATATATAAAAAAAATAATTAAAAATACAATTAACATGGTGGGATCTGGGCATCTTGGGAAAAGTTCAGGGTTCGTGATGGAGCTGGTGTTCTGCCTGAAGATGGTGATATCAGCTACCATGGGTCTGTGGCTTGTCCATAGGCATGCTGGAGACTGGCTTGATGCTGGTGGGTCAAGTCAACCCCATAGGTCAGGTGTTTTCGATCACAGAGAAAGGACGTCTGAGTCCATCTTAGACTTAGCTTGGTGGGGTTAAGTAATCAACCACATGTCAGTTGGCTTGACCACAGGGAAGGTACGCCTGAGTTCATCTCAGACTTAGCTTGGTGGGGTTAGATAATCCACCACAGATCAGTTGGCTTGACCACAGGGAACTGGTGTCTGAGTCCATCTTGGAAGTGCAGCTTAAAAATTGTTCCAACTTTTTTCCCAGATATGAAATCCTTGTCCTTCAAGTTAGATAAAACTAGATATATTGAATAATATCAAAAGAAACATTCCTCGCTGTGGATTAATTATATTTATAGTTAGATATATGGGATTATTAATTTGAATAATTTACAACATTTTTAAATTTAATCAAAATATATTTGAAAATTTTATATAATTTACTGTGATGTCTCTCTTTCATTCTTTTATATTCGATAATAGAAATTTTATAAATTAGTTCTCTTTCTGTGTTCTTGGCGTCTTAACATCACAACTATTATAAAACGAACAAATAATTCTTTATATATTGAATATATTATTTTATTTTGCTCTTATAAAAATAATTTTCATTTTTATATAAAGGAGGATATCCATCTTCTTCTTTATTATCTCCACTCAATCATATTAGGGTATCAAGCTTGTAAAGCCTCAAAATTTGACAACAATCATGACTGGGTGAAGAAGAATGCGTATGCCTCGTCATTAAGACTGGGAGCACTACTCAGTGGCAGGCCGACGTAGCTCCAAAAGAAATGGCCGCCTCTTAAATGAGGAACAGACGCCATGTTCAGCCGCTCCTAACATGGATTACAAATGCTGCTCATCCTGTATCCCTGGATTAGGAGCCCTTACAGGATACTATTAGCAGGGCCAGATGAGCCCAGGTTTTTTTAGTGAGCTTGTTACTGCTCCCCCTCCTCCTTTTTCATCTGGGCTTGGGACCGGCAAAAGCGGAGTTTGAGAATATCCATGAGTTTTCAAAGTGATGAAATGCACAATTGAATGGTATCAACTCTAAAAATAAAAGTATATAAACAATTTTCTTTTACTTTTCGTTTTGTAAATGATATAAAATGTTATTTCATCATTCATTTCATGACGGTTTGATCAGATTTCACAGTTTAAAATCGCCTGAACTACTTAATAGATTTAAATGGTGTAATTTTTAACATCGAGTAATAGAATCCAATATGCATATTTGTTGGATGAAAGACGATAATATGAATATATAATTAGTAAATGAATGATACAGAGAGGGTACTAATAAATTTCATGAGAATCTAAATATTAAAAATTATAATGTTTTATTAATATAATTTGCTACTCCACACACATTGTGATTTCACACAGAAATAATGTAATATATTCTCCTCTCAATATATATCCTAATATTTAAAATATATATAAATAATGTGCATATAAAATAGTATTTATTATTAATTTAATAACATGATAAACCTGTTGAAGAATTCACAAGTCCGAAAGCTTGAAATGAAAAGTTGCACAATAAAATTAGACCTGGAAGCTTTATTTATTTTATAACATTTTGATTTATTAGTTTTCCAGTTGTAGAAATGTTTTCTGAATCAATACCAGAGTAAACAGATTCGATTTTCGCAATTTGCATAATCAATCTCCTGCGCGCTTGATCAAATATTAATGTCGTTATGGCAACAATCACATCAAGACATGGAGATCTTCAACTATGGAGAACATTTTCCTTTCTACCTTCGCTACCCCATTTTATTTTCCGGGATTTTCCCATTGAAACGGAAAGTTGGGACGATGTTTAAACTGCAATTCTTTGGAGTCCAGATGATTCTGCTGATGATTAGAATATGGTCGTTTTTTCAACTAAGTGTAATGCCCCTCTACCTGGCCTTTATAGTTTCCAACACCATCCTGAAGTACTTCGTCTTCTCTCTTATCTGCAGTCGCTACCAAGCCATCTACAATGTCCTGAAGAGCATCTACAAGAACACGTTCTTCATTCCTTCAAGACCAGGTGCACATTTCAGTGTTTTATTCTTCTTGCAAATAACATTATTGACACAAGCTTGTTTTAGTGAATTTTTCTATTTGATAAAAATAGGAGAATTGGATAAATTTGAAGTTGATCTAATTCTCTTGTTTGTAGAGCATTTGCTTATCTCTTTACATATCTCTATCTATTGTTCGATACTCCTATGCGTTTGCATCTCTTTCAAGGATATCAACTCTCAAGCCTTACGATCGAATACCTCATCAGAGTGGAGCCAGATTGGAAGAATGTTCCAGACTATGGTGTCAACTGTAGATAACCTAAATAACATCTACAGTTTGCCTCTATTGCTGATTCTGGTGAGCCAAGTATGGCATTGCTTTGTCTACCTTATCTGGATTTTTGAACATGATTCTAATAGTTTAGTACAGAATGGCACTTTAAGCCTTTTATTATTTTGTGCAGTTTTGGCTTACTCTGTGATGAGCCAGGGAGAGGCTGTGAGGAAGGAATCAGCTCGATATTTCACCATAGACAGACCTGCCCTGTGTCCCGACATGCAGCATGTCTACCTGGCCCTGCGAGTTTCATGTAACCAAGGTGTTGTACCCATGGTAGGCCACCTACTACCTCTCACAATGGGAACGTTTTTCATGCTGATCTGTTTTGTAGCCTCTTACACCTTTGTGCTTTCGAATCTTGACCTGGGAAAATCTTTCTTTTACCGTTGACTACCTATATTAATGGCGATAATTTGTAAAGAATATTTAATCCTCTTGATTGCCTAATATTTCTATTTGAATTATATTTTTTAAATTATCTTCAATAGTTTCTCAATCACACGACAACAAAACTAAAGCTGCGAGTAAAATTGTTGTTTGTTTGGCCATCCTTGACATGGCGCAGGGCCACAATTTGATATCCCCATTGAGTTTCAATTGTGTCATGCCAAATTAGTCAATAGAATCCAACATAATTGAATAGATTAAAATGAAATTGTTCATCTATAGGAGTGGATTGTTGTATATTCCGTGAGATAACTGTATAGAAAAAAAATTATTTGTGAAATTTATTTACCTCAGTCCATTTAATTAATTCTCCAATTGAAGAAAGTTTTGCAGGATCGATAGTATGTAAATAATATTTGACGTTGTTATGGCAACAACCATATGAAGTCATGGAGAGCTTCAACTATGGAGAACATTTTCCTTTCTATCTTCGCTACTCAATTTTATTTTCTGGGATTTTTCCCCTGAAACGGGAGGTTGAAACGATTTTTAAGCTGCGCTTTTTAGGCGTACAGTTGTTTCTGCTG
This sequence comes from Cordylochernes scorpioides, assembly GCA_030710605.1. Classification (NCBI taxonomy): domain Eukaryota; kingdom Metazoa; phylum Arthropoda; class Arachnida; order Pseudoscorpiones; family Chernetidae; genus Cordylochernes; species Cordylochernes scorpioides. The sequence goes on from CP092880.1 coordinate 3,650,790, forward strand.
ACGCTTAGAATCTGGTCGTTTATTCAACTGAGTGCAATGCCCCTCTACCTGCTCCTTTTAGTTCCGAACACCGCCCTGAAATATGCCGTCTTCTCACTCATCTACAGCCGCTACCAAGCCATCTACAATATCCTAAAGACCATCTATACAAGCAAGTGTTTCACTCCTACAACACCAGGTGCACATTTCTGTGTTTTCTTTTTCCTTATAGTAATATTACTTACAACATCTTGTTTTGGCGAATTTTTATATTTGATAGAAATGGGATATTTGAATGAATTTGGAGTTGATATAATTCTCTTTTTTGTAGAGCAGCTACTTATCTATTTACATCTTTGTATCTATTGTTTAATCCTCTTCTGTGTTTACATATCTTTCATGAACATCAACACTCAAGCCTTAAAAGCGAAAACCTCATCTGATTGGAGCCAGATTGGAAGAATGTTCAGACTATGGTGTCAACTGTAGATAACCTAAATGACATCTACAGTTTGCCTCTATTGCTGATTCTGGTGAATCAAATATGGCATTTCTTCATCGACCTTATCTGGATCTTTGGCGAGGACTCAGCAACTATATTACTAAGAGGACCATTAATATTTTTATCCTTCTGGGCAGTTTTGGCATACTCTGTGATGAGCCAGGGAGAGGATGTAAGGAAGGAATCAGCCCGATATTTCACCATAGACAGACCTGCCCAGTGTCCTGACATGCAGCATGTCTACCTGGCTCTACGAGTTTCATGTAACCAAGGTGTTGTACCCATGGTAGGTCACTTTCTTCCTCTCACCCTGGGAACTTTCTTTATGATTGTCTGTTTTGTAGCCTCCTATATCTTTGTGCTTTCGAATCTTAATCTGGGAAATACTTTTTTTCACCATTGAATTTTAATATTTCGAAAAGAAATATATTATATGTGTCTGTGCTTGCCCCTTTTTGCTTCAAGCTATTTGTATATATATAATACAATATAATGCGGCTTTTTATTTTAGAACGACATTTGAAAAATATCCCGCATGTGTTTCTTTTGAACGAAAAATCGAAATTTATTTCAAAGTGAAATAACGACGATTGAACTCCTTGAAATAAATTTCGATTTTTCGTTCAAAAGAAACACATACGTGATATTTTTCAAATGTCGTTCCATTTGTATATGTGTTTATTGCACTTTCTAAAAGATTATTTTTAAGGTCCAATATAGCTATTTGAATTATATAGTCTAGTGATATTCGACGTATTCAAACCAAATCAGGCCGTGGATAAATTTACTGTAAAACACCCATTTGAACGCAATGTTAGTTTAAGATCACTTCCAATATTTTACAACAAGCCCAAGAATGGCTTCCTCTGATTATTTTTTTCAATTGTATCTACAACCTTCAAGGTGTTTCATCAATAATTCTCACATGGTATTAAATCGAATATATCAAAGAGCTAATATGACTAATCGAAATAATTTCCACATGAAATTACAATTTATTCAAATTTTTTGTTCTTATATGAATTTGAATGGGTTTCCTTAACTTTTCTTATTTTTAATATGAATCTATATATATAGATAGATAGAATATTTTCTGGGAGGAAATTGATCCATAGAAGCATAGGGCGCCTCTCCCGTCAAAATAAACGTAAAAACCTGACGCCATCTATTGACCATCGTAGCAAACTAGCTGCCTCGGGGTCGGTGACAAAGCCACAACACCAACTTTTTTTCTGACGTTTATTTTGACAGGAGAGGCGTCCTTTGCTTATATATATATCCATTAAACGGAAAGGTATCAATTTTGTCTTTTGATTAAGTTACATTAGACTAAGCGTTTGTATTATATATGAAAACAGCAATCACTTATGCTTCATTGGTCAAAACAGTGCAGTAAATTTGACACTATTTTATGGACAATATTTTATATATGTGTTTATTTATAAATTATTTTATATATTTATATATATTTATTCATATATTTATCATTATATAATCTTATTTATTCATATTTATATTTATTCTGTATTTAATCTTATATAATCTTATATGGACATTGTAATAAAGTAGTTTCAAACTCAATCTCTCTCTGATTAGAGATCGATATTTAAAAAATCTTTATATTCCTATGGGCATTATGGATTTCATTTCTTTAGATGGATGAGGAAATGCTATCATCACTAACTGGTTTGTTGCTTCTCTCCAGGACAAAAAATTACACAACAATTCACTTTCAAAGAAAAATCTATTGTAGAAATGTATAACTCATTTTTTTTTTATTTGTAGAATTCTTCTTACTAACTGATTTATATGTTCAATATATAGCTCATAATAAAAAATATTATTAGTTTGTCTCTCTTATGTGGTTCAATGCTTCTTTTCACAATATTCAAGCTTACGCTGATATCTTAAGCATTATCTTTCCCGAAGGCTTCTTAATGGGATTATGATAGTGATAAGAAGCCTAAGATAATTTACCTATTATGTGATTTGTGAGATAAACTACTCGCTGTTGATGCCAGGACAAACTTTGCTTCGAAACTCTTGGGCCACTCTTATTACTTAGGAACATCTATAACATTAGGAAAATCAAAACATTCCCTAAATGCCCCAAATGCGATTCCCAACCAGCCAGTCCTGAACATCTATTGAACTGTATCAAATCCTATAAAAAAGACCTCTGGGAAAACCCCAGGACTATGTCTTTGTTATATACAAATTTATTCGATGGGATAAAAATGATTACTTCTGTAGCTGTGAAAATATGCAAAGTGTTTCATTTTTCTGCCCTCCAATTGATGAATGCTCTGATTATTTATCAACCGCGCCTGAACGGATCATTTCTGTGAGATAAGGATTGATTTATTCGTATGTATAGTGATAATGGAGATCGTTTAAATGACTTGAGGAATAAGTAACAACAACATATCTTGCTTTGCGACATCTCTGCTAACACATACAGATACCAAAACTCTTATTTTTCTTCCTCGACAATTGTGATGTAGCGCGATTTCCAGTATATTTGAAATGGTGTCAGAAACTTTAGCATTTTTCTAGCTCATATAGAGAGACAAATTATATCCAAGTTCACTGTTACCACCAACATCCTGAATATCTCATCTCCTCTCTTATCTACAATGAAGTCATCTACAATGTCCGGAAAGCCATCTACAAAATAAAATGCCACACTCTTACTACAAAAGGATCATATTTCTGCTTTAGCAAACATTCTTTTTATAAATATTTTGATTAATTTTGAGTTGACCTAATTCTCTTATATACTTTGAGTCAAAAGGCGATCCATTAATTAAGATTATATGAAAGGGCGTACCTGGATCTGTAAAGAAAAAAAAACAATTTTTTTCTCAAAATATTTCGAGAGATTGCTCCCTCTTTATCATACTGTGCAATAAATTGATAAAGAGGGAGCAATCTCTCGAAATATTTTGAGAAAAAAAATGTTTTTTTTTTTACTTTACAGATCCAGGTACGCCCTTTTATATAATCTTAATCTATATACATCTTTCTACAAGTGTCAGTATTAGGAAAAACAGTTAAATTCTCTGTTAACATATAGCTATCAACGAGACAGCAGCCTATTTACTGTCTAGGGATAATGTTGGGAGATGACCTACTACTGTAATCCTATATTCTGCAGGTTTCTGATCGTAAATAGATCATTATATTGGATGTAAGGTATATATTTCTGTACATATTTAGTGACTTATATTCGTGCATATGTGTAATAAGGAATAAATATTACAATATAATGCGGCTTATGATTGTAGAGCGACATTTGAAAATTATCCCGCATATGTTTCTTTTGAACGAAAAATCGAAATTTATTTCAAGGAGAATTGGAGATTATTGCTAACCTTAGGGATGAAGTATGAAAGGATGAATTGTAAAGAGTAATGTTAAACGGAAAAATAAATATCACAATAATGTTGTTCAAACGTCGTTTTACAAAGTTGGCATTCTCCCTGAGGCTGTTGTGGTTCACTCTCCAACATCTCAGTAGCAGTTCTTCTGTTCCGTCCTGACTCTCCCCCCACCAGTGGTAAGGCTGAAGGATATGTGTGGGCATTTCTTGAGGCTCAATTAATCCAACTTTGAATAATTAAACAATTTGTTTTTCTTCACACATATTAATTCAATATCTTATATCTAAAATGTCTTTATATACAAAGTTTGTTTACAATTCGAAGGCAACAACATTATTGATGATGATAACAAATATTTTTTACAAAAATATTATAATTTCTAAACTATCAATTATAACCAAAAATAAAATATACAAATTGAATTTACATTTTCTAGAATAATTATTGAGAATGAGTGGTGTCCCTACATCACTCCCTCCCAAGTAACTAAGTTACGAGATGAGGACCATGTAGGACAACAACTCCTAACCTGGGTAACATTCCACCTTATCTCTGAAACGAACAGGGGTTCTTATTGTCCTTCCAGATCTTGACATCTTGGGGGCAGCACTGGCGGAAGGTTCTTTATCCTCTTCAGGTGGGGCGAGTCTTGGGTCCCCAGCTACTCCAGGTGTGGTGGCTATGTCCTCTTCCTCTTTTAGTATGTAGGCTGGTTTGAGTCTATCGATGGAAACATTTATTTCCTTTCCTTTAATTTCGATTGAAAAGTATTTGTCGGTCCTAGAAGTTACTTTGAATGGGCCCTCATAGGCAGGCTCCAATGATTTTCTCACTCTGCATGTCTTCAAGAAGACATGAGAACACGTCTCTAAGTCCTTGAAAACAAATATTTTGGGGGACGTATTGTGTCGTGTTAACTTGGGCTTGAGTGATTCCATCTGCTTTTGCAGTTTGTGGAGAAATGTCTCCGGGGTGGTTGAAATTTTAGGGGCGTCGAAAAACTCGCCTGGAAGTTTAATTGTTTTTCCATAGACCATTTGTGTCAATGAGTAGTCAGAGTCTTTTCTCAAGGCTGCTCTTAGTCCTAGCAGTACCGTGGGAATTGACTCCGTCCATTTATTTGAGTTGTGCGCCCTTATTGCTGCTTTTAGTGTTCTATGGAATCTTTCAATTTTTCCGTTACTTTGTGGGTGATATGCGGTGGTGTGCTTAAGTTTCACTCCACATAAGGTCGCCAAGGTTTTAAACATTTCCGAAGTGAACTGCCTTCCTTGGTCGGTGATCACTTCATATGGGACTCCAAATCTGGTGATCCATCCTTCGTAAAATGCTCTTGCTACTGTTTCGGCAGTTTCGTTTCGTATGGGTATTGCTTCAATCCAACCAGTGAAACGGTCTATGCACGTGAGGCAATAAACATATTCGTTGGAGGGTGGAAATGGGCCGATTAAGTCTATGTGAACCGTGCTGAAACGTTCATCAGGTTCTTTAAATTGCTTAATTTCTGATTTTGTATGGCGAGAAGTTTTATTTCTTTGGCATTGAATACAAGTTTGCGCCCATTCTTTTATATTTCTTTTTATGTCTGGCCATATAAATCTCGATGTCATGTCTTTCACAGATGTTTTAATTCCAGGGTGTGATAATCCCTGTATTTGTTGGAAAATTTTCATTCTGAATTGTTTGGGAACGAATGGTCTAATATTTTCAGTAGATGTGTCGCACCACAAACTTTTACCAGATGGTAATGGATAGCGTTTGAATTTTAGAGATTTATTCGAATTGATAAGTTCTATAAGTTCCTTATCTTTATCTTGTTCTTTTGCTATCTCATCATAATCGATTATCTTGGTGATGTCTTCTATTCTCGATAAGTTATCAGCAACTATGTTTTGTTCTCCTTTGATGTAGATGATATCTGTAGAGAATTGTGAAATGTATTGTAGTTGTCTAACTTGCCACGGAGATGCCTTATCATTTCTTTGCTTGAAGGCAAAGACTAGGGGCTTATGATCAGTAAATATTTTAAATGTTCTTCCTTCCAGCATATATTTGAAATGTTTGATTGACATGTATATGCTTAGTAATTCTCGATCATAAGTACTATAATTTTTTTGACTTTCATTTAGCTTCTTCGAGAAGAATGCAATTGGCTTCCATGCTTCGTTCTTGTATTGTTGCAAAACTGCGCCTATCGCCCAATTTGAAGCATCTGTGCAAAGCGACAGAGGTAGTTCTGAATTGGGATAGCTTAACAGTGTTGCTTTTACTAGGTTATTCTTGCATTTATTGAATATTTCTTTTGCTTCTTCGGTCCAATTAATTAATCTTTTATCTTTCTTTTTTGAACCTTTGAGGTAATCGTGCAAAATGGATTGTGTTTCCGCAGCATCTTTCAAAAATGGACGGTAGAAATTTAACATGCCTAAAAAGGCTCGTAATTCCTGAATCGTAGTTGGCAATTTATATTCTTGGATAACTTTTACGCGTTCTGGAAGTGGGCTAAATCCTTCAGGCGTAATTAAATAACCCAAGAATTCTATTTCTTTAACTCCAAAGACAGATTTTTCCATATTTATTCTCAATCCGTATTTGCTAAATCTTCCAAATACTATCTTCAGATGGTTTTGGTGTTCCTCTTCTGACTCGGAAGCTATTAGGATATCATCTAGATATGGGAATGTAAAATAAAGGTCTTGGAGAGTTTGGTGGATGCATCTCTGGAATGTTGATGGTGCATTCCTTAGTCCAAAGCTCATAACATTAAATTCAAACAATCCAAAAGGTGTGGTAATAGCAGTTTTTGGCTTATCTTCTTCGGCTATTGGAATTTGAAAATATGCCTTAAAAAGATCGACCTTTGAAAATATTTTATTTTTGTTCAGTATGTGACTAAAATCGTTTAATCTCGGAATTGGGTATCTATCTGGAACTGTACAGTCATTTAACCTTCTGTAATCACCACAAGGTCTAAACGTCCCATTTTTCTTCAAGACCATGTGCAGTGGACTTGACCATTGTGAACTTGATCGGCGGATTATATCATTATTAAGCATGAACTGGAATTCCTCTTTTGCTAATTTCAGTGTCATTGGGTCCAATGGTCTTTGTTTCGAGAAAACTGGTTGTCCCTTTGTAATAATGTGATGTTCGACGTCATGTTTGACTTTATTTATTAAAAAATTGGGCTTAGTTATTTCGGGGAACTGTGCCAATATATTGTAATATTTTTCGTTCTTGTTTATGGTGCTGGTGATACTTGTGCTGTCGATGGACATGACATCACCTCGAATTGAGAGGTTAGTTATGCCATCAATTAGCCTTTTATTGCTAATGTCAAGTATCAACTTGAAATTATTTAAAAAGTCAGCTCCAATAATTCCTTTGTTCACTTTGGCGATGATGAAACACCACTGAAAGGATCGCCTTAGGCCCAAATCTATTTTGATCACCTTAGTGCCAAATATTACTATTTTGGAACCATTTGCAGCATATAGCAAGAGTTCGTTGCTTGGCACATCCTTATCAGTTGGCGGAATTACGCTGACGTCAGCACCGCTGTCTATCAGGAACTGCAGACCCGTTTCTTTGTCCTTAACAAATAGACGATGTTTGCGACTATCCTGTATTTGGTCAGCAACAAAACTAGTCGCTAGTTTTGCCGCTGGTTCCCGTTTCCCGACTCCTTCCAGCTACATGGAGGCTTGCACTTGTTTGGTAAACATTTGGCGCCAAAACGGAAGTGGTAAAAGCAATATTTACCATCAGGGTTGAAGCGTTTCCGAGAATTGCTTCGTGGTCTTGAATAGGTCCTATTTTCAGATCGAGATCTCGACCTCAATTCAGACACCTGTTTTTCGAGGTCTTCCATTTTAGCGAGCAACTGTTCCATTGGGGATGAGGCTTCCTTCACCTGGTATAGTTCCTTTGAGGGATTTATTTCATTTATCTTATCAGCCATTATGGCCAACTTGCTTATATCCTCGTCGCTTACTATTAAGATGTTTTTGATTGAGACTGGCAATTTGTCCAGCCATAAGGTTTTAATCAAATTTTCAGGAACATCTAGGGTAGCGAGGGATCTTAATTTTTGTAGTAATTGGCTTGGCTTCATGTCTCCTAGGTTAATACCGGAAATAAGTTGTTTTATTCTCTGACCTTCACTTTGTCTGAACGATTCTAGCAGCCGCAACTTAGAGTCAGAGTATTTAGTGTCGCTTCTGCTATTTATTATATCCCAAATACTTTCCATGTATTTCGGTTCTAGCTGGGAGATCAAATAATTGAACTTCGTTTCTTCCTGAACAAGGCCATTTATTTTAAACTGAGCTTCAACCTGATGAAACCATAATTCGGGCTTTTCAACCCAGAAAGGTGGGATCTTAATGCTGACTTTGCATAATTCTGTAGCAATTTCGCTAGGCTTATTTTCTGATTCCATTTTTTTGTTAAAATAATATTTTGATAAGGAAAATCTAATTAAAGTAATAGGCAAAAATTTAAAAATATCAGACGAAATTATCTAAAGGTAATATTAAAAGAAAAATTAGCAATAATATAAATGGGTAATATGTAAAATAAAATCTGGATCTTGAACAGGAATCGCTAATTCAAAGTTGTTCTTTTTTTAGGCTTGGCTTACCTTCGTATTTTGGCTTTATTTGGATCACGTCCGGCTCACCAATATATGTGTGGGCATTTCTTGAGGCTCAATTATTACAACTTTGAATAATTAAACAATTTATTTTTCTTCACACATATTAATTCAATATCTTATATCTAAAATGTCTTTATATACAAAGTTTGTTTACAATTCGAAGGCAACAACATTATTGATGATGATAACAAATATTTTTTAGAAAAAGATTATAATTTCTAAACTATCAATTATAACCAAAAATAAAATATACAAATTGAATTTACATTTTCTAGAATAATTATTGGGAATGAGTGGTGTCCCTACAGATACTGACAGAAGGAAAGAGTTCCACAGGAGTAGTAGTTTTCAATAAGATTTAGGGTGCTCTTCAGGCACGTCTGGTGTGTGCCCTCACCAGTGGTAAGGCTGAAGGATACTGCTAGAAGGAAAGAGTTCCACAGGAGTAGTAGTTTTCAATAAGATTTAGTATGCACTTCGGGCAAATCTAGACTGTACCCCCACCAGTGGTAAGGCTAAAGGATACTGCCAGAAGGGAAGAATTCTACAGGACTGTTAGACTCTTGGAATGGGTATTTTAGAAGAACTATGGACATAAGCTTTGAGGACAGTAGAATTAAATACTGGGAGGGTTCACCACTGATGAGCCAGACCCTCCCTTTAATTTTTCCATTGCAATAAGGGCAGTAGAAATTGTTTAATTTCAAAAAGAATCTTACGCCTTTAAAATAGTTCGAATTAAAATGAAATTGTTCATCTATAGGAGTGGATTGTTGTATATTCCGTGAGATAACTGTATAGAAAAAAAACTGTATTTGTGAAATGTATTTACCTCAGTCCATTTAACTAATTCTCCAATTGAAGAAAGGTTTGCAGGATCGATAGTATGTAAGTAAAATTTGCCGTTGTTATGGCAACAACCACATGAAGACATGGAGAGTTTCAACTATGGAGAACATTTTCCTTTCTATCTTCGCTACCCAATTTTTCTTTCTGGGATTTTACCCTTAAAACGGAAAGTTGGGACGATGTTTAAACTGCAATTCTTTGGCGTTCAGGTGATTCTGCTGATGCTTAGAATTTGGTCGTTTATTCAACTAAGTGTAATGCCCCTCTACCTGACCTTTGTAGTTTTAACGACCATACTGAAGTACGTCGTCTTCTCTCTAATCTGCAGTCGCTACCAAGCCATCTACAATGTCCTGAAGAGCATCTACAAGAACAAGTTCTTCATTCCTTCAAGACCAGGTGCACATTTCAGTGTTTTATTCTTCTTGAAAATAACATTATTGACACAAGCTTGTTTTAGTGCATTTTTCTTTTTGATAAAAATAGGAGAATTGGATAAATTTGAAGTTGATCTAATTCTCTTGTTTGTAGAGCATTTGCTTATCTCTTTACATATCTCTATCCATTGGTCGATACTCCTATGCGTTTGCATCTCTTTCAAGGATATCAACTCCCAAGCCTTACGATCGAATACCTCATCAGAGTGGAGCCAGATTGGAAGAATGTTCCAGACTATGGTGTCAACTGTAGATAACCTAAATAACATCTACAGTTTGCCTCCATTGCTGATTCTGGTGAACCAAGTGTGGCATTGCTTTGCCTACCTTATATGGATTTTTAAATATGATTCTATTAGTTTAGTACAGAATGGCTCTTTAAGCTTTTTATTATTTTGTGCAGTTTTGGCTTACTCTGTGATGAGCCAGGGAGAGGCTGTAAGGAAGGAATCAGCTCGATATTTCACCATAGACAGACCTGCCCAGTGTCCTGACATGCAGCATGTCTACCTGGCCCTGCGAGTTTCATGTAACCAAGGTGTTGTACCCATGGTAGGCCACTTTCTGCCTCTCACAATGGGAACGTTCTTCATGCTGATCTGTTTTGTATCCTCTTACACCTTTGTGCTTTCGAATCTTGACCTGGGAAAATCTTTCTTTTACCGTTGACCTCCTTTACTGATGGCGATAATTTGTAAAGAATATTTAATCTTCTTTATCGCCTAATATTTCTATTTAAATTATATTATTTGAATTATCTTCAATTGTTTCTCAATCACACAACAACATAGCCAAAGCTGCGAGTAAAAGTGTTGTTTGCTTGGTCATCCTTGACATGGTGCGGGGCAACAATTTGATATCCCCATTTAGTTTCAATTGTGTCATGCCAAATGAGACAATAGAATTCAACATAATTGAATAGATTAAAATGAAATTGCTCATCTATAGGAGTGGATTGTTGTATATTCCATGAGATAACTGTATAGAAAAAACTGTATTTGTGAAATGTATTTACCTCAGTCCATTTAATTAATTCTCCAATTGAAGAAAGGTTTGCAGGATCGATAGTATGTAAATAATATTTGATGTTGTTATGGCAACAACCATATGAAGACATGGAGAACTTCAACTATGGAGAACATTTTCCTTTCTACCTTCGCTACTCAATTTTTCTTTCCGGGATTTTCCCATTGAAACGGGAAGTTGGGACAATTTTTAAACTGCGATTTTTAGGCGTACAGCTGTTTCTGCTGACGCTTAGAATCTGGTCGTTTATTCAACTGAGTGCAATGCCCCTCTACCTGCTCTTTTTAGTTCCGAACACCGCCCTGAAATATGCCGTCTTCTCACTCATCTACAGCCGCTACCAAGCCATCTACAATATCCTAAAGACCATCTATACAAGCAAGTGTTTCACTCCTACAACACCAGGTGCACATTTCTGTGTTTTTTTTTCCTTAAAGTAATATTGCTCACAACATCTTGTTTTTGCGAATTTTTATATTTGATAGAAATGGGATATTTGAATGAATTTGGAGTTGATATAATTCTCTTTTTTGTAGAGCAACTACTTATCTATTTACATCTTTGTATCTATTGCTTAATCCTCTTCTGTGTTTACATATCTTTCAGAAACATCAACACTCAAGCCTTAAAAGCGAATACCTCATCAGAGTGGAACCAGATTGGAAGAATGTTTCAGACTATGGTGTCAACTGTAGATAACCTAAATGACATCTACAGTTTGCCTCTATTGCTGATTCTGGTGAATCAAGTGTGGCATTTCTTCATCTACCTTATCTGGATCTTTGGCGAGGACTCGGTAACTATATTACTGAGAGGATTTTTAATGTTTCTATCCTTCTGGGCAATTTTGGCTTACTCTGTGATGAGCCAGGGAGAGGCTGTAAGGAAGGAATCAGCTCGATATTTCACCATAGACAGACCTGCCCAGTGTCCTGACATGCAGCATGTCTACCTGGCTCTACGAATTTCATGTAACCAAGGTGTTGTACCCATGGTAGGTCACTTTCTACCTCTCACCCTGGGGACTTTCTTTATGATTGTCTGTTTTGTATCTTCCTATGTCTTTGTGCTTTCGAATCTCAATCTGGGAAATACTTTTTTTCACCATTGAATTTTAATATTTCGAAAAGAAAGATATTATATGTGTCTGTACTTGCCTTTTTGCTTCAAGCTATTTGTATATGTATAATGCGGCTTTTGATTGTAGAATGACATTTGAAAAATATCCCGCATGTGTTTCTTTTGAGCGAAAAATCGAAATTTATTTCAAAGAGAAATAACGACTATTTAACTCCTTGAAATAAATTTCGATTTTTCGTTCAAAAGAAACACATGCGTGTTAATTTTCAAATGTCGGTCCATTTGTATATGTATTTATTGCACTTTCTAAAAGATTATTTTTAAGTTCCAATATAGCTATTTGAATTATATAGTCTAAAAATATTCAACGTATTTAAACCAAATCAAGCCGTGGATAAATTTACTGTAAAACACCCATTTGAGCGCAATGTTAGTTTAAGATCATTTCCAATACTTTAGAACAAGCCCATGAGGGCCTGAACCCAGAATGGCTTTCTTTGATTATTTTTTTCCAATTGTATATACAGCCTTCAAGGTGTTTCATCAAAAATGCTCACATGGTATTAAATTGAATATATTAATGAGCTAAAATGGCAAAATAATTTCCACCTAAAATCTAAATTTATTTTATTTTTTTGTTTTATATATAGATATGGGTGGGATTTCTCAAAATATCCTATTTTCAATGAAGCACGAATTAACGTAAACAGAAAATATTCTTTTTGCCTTTTTATTGAGTTACATTGGACTAAGCGTTTGTATTATATATGAAAACAGCAATCACTTGTGCTGAAAAGTCTTAATCACTTTTCAGAAAAGTGCAGTACATTTTGACACATAAATTAGGAAGTTTTGACTTATAGCCCAACCTAAATAAATTTTCATATTGTCACAGCCAAAAAAGACTCATGAAAATATTTTCATGAGTCTTTGTCGGCTGTGACAATATTTGTCTCTCTCTCTCTCTGATGATTTTATCAATTATTTTATATATATTTATATATATTTATTCATATATTTATCATTATATGATCATATTTATTCATATTTATATTTATTCTGTATTTAACCTTATATAATATTATATATACATTGTAATGAAGTAGTTCCAATCTCAATCTCTCTCTGATTAGAGATCGAAATTAAAATAAATCTATATTCCTATGGGCATTATGGATTTCATTTCTTTAGATGGATGAGGAAATGCTATCATCACTAACTGGTTTGTTGCTTCTCTCCAGGACAAAAAATTACACAACAATTTACTTTCAAAGAAAAGTCTATTGTAGAAATATATAACTCATTTTTTTTTTATTTGTAGAATTCTTCTTACTAACTGATTCATATGTTCAATATATAGCTCATAATAAAAAATAGTATTTGTTTGTTTCTCTTGGGTGGTTCAATGCTTCTTTTCACATTATTTAAGACTATGCTGATATCTAAAGCATTATCTTTCCCGAAGGCTTCTTAATGGGATTATGATAGTGATAAGAAGCCTAAGATAATTTACCTATCATGTGATCTGTAGGATAAAACTACCTGCAAGTCTACCTACTGTGTGATTGCCTTTAATCATAGGGTTTACTGCTGATGCCAGGACAAACTTTGCCTCGAAACTCTTTGGGCCACTGTTATTACTTGGGAATATCTATAACATTAGGAAAATCAAAATATTCCCGAAATGCGATACCCAACCAGCCAGTCCTGAACATCTATTGAACTGTATCAAATCCTCCAAAAAAGACCTCTGGGAAAACCCCAGGACTATGTCTTTGTTATATACAAATTTATTCGATGGGATAAAAATGATTACTTCTGTAGCTGTGAAAATATGCAAAGTATTTCATTTTTCTGCCCTCCAATTGATGAATGCTCTGAATATTTATCAACAGCACCTGAACGGATCATTTCTGCGAGATAAGGATAGATTTATTCGTATGTATAGTGATAATGGAGATATTTTAAATGACTTGAGGAATAAGTAACAACGACATATCTTGCTTTGCGACATCACTGCTAACACATAAAGATACCAAAACTCTTATTTTTCTTCCTCGACAATTGTGATGTAGCGCTATTTCCAGTATATTTGAAATGGTGTCAGAAACTTTAGCATTTTTCTAGCTCATCTAGAGAGATTAATTTATCCAATGTCTACTGGGTGTCTACATATAAGGTCATAACAGGGAAGCTTCATCAAGGACATTGAGCGCACGGAAGCTGAGCAATAGCATAATGTGGAGTTATGACTTCGAACCACAGGAAGTGTTTCGGAGGACGACAGATTAGATATTTTATGAGAGTTTGCAGAGAAAATGCGAAAACTAGGTCCTGCGTGTATGAAGACAGGGATCAAGTCTGTATATGCCTATTGGCCATACATAGCTGAGCAGTTCTACCTCTTTTTGGAACTCCCGATTATTTTCAGTAACCATAAAACGAGTGAAACGATCGCATTACAATATTTCTATGTTTATTAAGATTATATTCCAACATCCTGCAACTGGCTTCTCTCTGCCTCTCTGTTTGCACTTTCACCTTCAACAAGCAGTTTTATAAACAGACCAGAGGAACCCCTATGGGTAGTCCCCTATCATCAATCATCTCTGAAATAGTCATGGGTTCTTTGGACACGTGGATCAATCAAGCCCTCCCTTCCGATATTTACTATTGGAGGAGATATGTAGACGATATCTTTTGCATTATTAAAACAGACAGCCTTCGACTCACACACAGCACCTTGCACGATTTCAACCCCCACATTAGGTTTACATACGAAGCAGAAATTGATTCTGTTTTACCTTTCCTAGACATCCTTATTATTCGCACCCCACAGTCTTTTCACACCTCTGTTTTTCATAAGAAGCATATCCCTCCCCATTATACGCATTTCTCCTCCAATAGTCCCATCTCCTTTAAAATTAATACAGTCAGGACCTTAACTAAAAGAATTTTTACCCATTGTTCTTTACCCATTTTTAAAACAATAGAAAGATCTAGAATCCATTCCTTATTAACAACCGCTGGTTATCCCATAGATTTTATAGAAAAACATACTTTTGATCCACGTGTCCACAGAACCACTACAATTCACAGGGCCACTTGTTGGCTGCCGTTCTCCCCTGCCGCAGTATCCATTTCCAGAGTCCTACGCCCATACGGCATAAAAGTTCTCTACAATAGTCCCCCCAACTTAGCCACCATCCTTAGACATCACATCACCAAATCTGATAGACCCACCCTACCCATAAACTCTACCGGCGCAGTTTATTCCATACAGTGCCTGGATTGCCCAACTTCTTATGTTGGAGAAACAGGAAGAACCACTGGCATCCGTATTTCAGAGCACAGACGTAACATCCGCAATAGGGATCCTAAATCCTTAATTTTCACGCATATAGCACAAACAGGCCATAGTTTTGATCTCGACCATCCTCAAGTTAAATACCGGCATATACATAACAAACATCACCGACTCTGCCTGAAATCTATTATTTCCACACAAAACAATAGTTGTAACCGTAAAATAGACCTCCCAGACATTTACCAGATACTTTATAAATAGCTTGTCTTTCACCCCCCCTCTTATATCCCAGGATTGTGGCAGCACTGGGTGGGACCCTCCCTTTCCCCTGCCTTGGTCTGATAGATTTTAACTTCTATATACTATTTTATTCTTTGTTCTTTTGGTGTAGGGATGTCGCCGTTTTAATAATAACTTTACCTTAGTTTTTAGTCTCATTCAAGTTTATTGCTTATTTTTTAGTCGTCACGTTTGTATTATGTAAATTTCATTTTAAATATTTATGTTGTATTCTCTTTTTACGCTATTATCTCTGCAATATGTAAATTTATTGGTGTATATATTAGTTTTTCTCCTCTAATGGCATGTTAGTACGTTTTTACTATCCACGCCCGTTGAAGAACGTTCTGTTCGAAAGCTTGCGGTAATAAAGAAATCTACACAAGAAGCTCCTCTTTTGTTTATTATTGTTTTAATGATCGTTTTTAAAGAGTTTAATTTCTACGAAAATAAAGCATGTAAAATCGATCTGAAGAGCGTGGATAATATTGATATAATTATTCGACGTCGTTACGGCAACAACATATTAAGACATGGAGATCTTCAACTATGGAGAACATTTTCCTTTTCTACCTTCGCTACCCAATTTTACTTTCCGGGATTTTCCCATTGAAACGGAAAGTTGGGACGATGTTTAAACTGCAATTCTTTGGCGTCCAGATGATTCTGCTGTTGCTTAGAATCTGGTCGTTTATTCAACTAAGTGTAATGCCCCTCTACCTGACCTTTGTAGTTTCAACGACCATCCTGAAGTATCTCGTCTTCTCTCTTATCTGCAGTCGCAACCAAGCCATCTACAATGTCCTGAAGGGCATCTACAAGAATAAGTTCTTCGTTCCTTCAAGACCAGTTGCACATTTCAGTGTTTTATTCTTCTTGCAAATAACATTATTAACACAAGCTTTTTTTAGTGAATTTTTCGTTTTGATAAAAATTGGAGAATTGGATAAATTTAAAGTTGACCTAATTCTCTTGTTTGTAGAGCATTTGCTTATATCTTTACATATCTCCATCTATTGTTCGATACTCCTATGCGTTTGCATCTCTTTCAAGGATATCAACTCTCAAGCCTTACGATCGAATACCTCATCAGAGTGGAGCCAGATTGGAAGAATGTTCCAGACTATGGTGTAAACTGTAGATAAACTAAATGACATCTACAGTTTGCCTCTATTGCTGATTCTGGTGAACCAAGTGTGGCATTGCTTTGCCTACCTTATCTGGATTTTTTGAACATGATTCTATTTTTTCAGTACAAAATGGCTCTTTAAGCTTTTTATTATTTTGTGCAGTTTTGGCTTACTCTGTGATGAGCCAGGGAGAGGCTATAAGGAAGGAATCAGCTCGATATTTCACCATTGACAGACCTGCCCAGTGTCCTGACATGCAGCATGTCTACCTGGCTCTACGACTTTCATGTAACCAAGGTGTTGTACCCATGGTAGGCCAATTTCTTCCTCTCACAACGGGAACATACTTCATGTTGATCTGTTTTGTAGCCTCTTACACCTTTGTGCTTTCGAATCTTGACCTGGGAAAATCTTTCTTTTACCGTTGACTTCCTATATTAATGATGATAATTTGGAAAGAATATTTAATCTTCTTGATTGCCTAAAATTGCTAATTAAATTATATTATTTGAATTATATTCATAAGATTCTCAATCACACAACAACATAACCAAAGTTGTAAGTAAAAATGATTGTTAATCCTCCAGACTAATGCTAAAAATGTATTTCAAGATAATTTTCGGCAAAACAGAACAAGTTAAAGATAAGCCTGATCCTAGAAGGACTTTTCTACCAACGTTAGTTTTGTATAATCAGGGCCCACTGCCTTTCACACTGATATTTTAGCATTCATTCTAACACATCGAAATATTCTAAAGATATTAAAGAGCTGAAATGGTGAATAAATCTTTCTCCCACCTGAAATTCTTACAAATCAATAAGCTGAAAAATAAAGAATCTCTTCTTTGAAATGGTTTTTTTGTTCTTTTTTTACGATATTCTTTAGGTATTATTTCTTCCCTATTCTTCTTTTTAACGAATTATCCAATATATATAATTAAAGAATATTGAATTTGTCTATTTATAGAGTTCTATTGCGGTAGTTTAAAAATGTATTTACATCTTAAATGAAAAAACTATCAAAATTTTCTCTTTTGATCCGAAAAAGAACTTTTACATAACATTAATGAGGGACGTAAGAAATAAAACTCAACCAAAATAAATTTCATATCAATCTGTTTAAGAAAGAAAAATGAAGAATTTTCAATATTTTTGGTAATTATAGATTCTACTAGCGGATGTGTACCTGGCTTCACCCGGGTTTTATCCACCCGAGTGGAAGTTTGCCTAACGAATATTATTGATAATATATTTATTATTGATAATTGATAATAATATTCCGGAGCACACACACACAGAATATTCTGATAATAATGATAATAATATTCGTTACGTTATATATTTATATAATATATAAAATATATTTTTCGAGCAAACATATCCACTCTCTCTACTGAATATATTTTTGAAAAGATATATTTAAATAAAAAATATCTAGAGATAAACTACATGTCTTAGCCAAAAGGCCGAGAAACGATATTTTATATATAGAGATGACCTGGCTTCGTGTGTCTTCTGCTCGAGTGAATGTTTCGCAGGTAGAATTTTGTTCCTGACTACTGAAAATTATTATCTGGCTTCGCCCGTGGTCTGTTTTAGTGAATATTCCCCTAAAGAATTTTGTTTATGGCAATCAAGCATGATACAGCAATATTGTCATCATCATTTCTGACTAAAAAAATATTGTTGCTCAGTACCTGGTTAATTATAATTTTTCATGGTTAAAGTACGACAAAAACTCTTCCAGATTTAACTCTCTGTCCTGTTCAAATTTCAGCGAGATTAGTTACATATTGAGGGCGTGCATAGCCGACAAACATATATATATATGAAAAAATAGTACAAATGTAACATTGTACTGGGATAAGGTGCATAAATTAAGAAAAAGGCATCTCCTTATCGTGCAACTGAAAGTTGCTGATGGCTGGCGCCATCTATCGGAATAAATATCAACTATTCTCGTTGATTTTTAATTATTCCGTATTTGGCCAATTCTGGAATAATTAAAAATCAACGAGAATAGTTGATATTTATTCCGATAGATGGCGCCAGCCATCAGCAACTTTCAGTTGCACGATAAGGAGATGCCTTTTTCTTAATATATATATATGTTTCCGGCTTCGCCGGTTTTATCCTAGTAAAAGTTTGCCTAACGAACATTTGTTAAAACGATTCTAGCAAACAACCAATCCCTATATTGAATCTACACTTGTCTATACCCTCGATATTTTTAATTTTTTCCCGGTCCCTTTAAAAAGATTCTAGAAAACATTCAATTCACCAATATATAGATTTATAAACGTATATAAATATTGTTATATGCGTTTGAATATATTTTTTAAACAATTTTTTTAAAAACATTTATTAATTTTTAAATAAGATATTGTCACGTTTGTGGGAAGGGGGAATTTTATAAAATAATTATTTCTTTTCTTTTCAATGAATTATGTATATTAATTTAAAAATTTATTTTTGTTATCATCATCACATACAATGTAATTTTTTATATAAACAAACGATAAAAAACAACAACAATTAAATTTGCATCTTCGTTATTATAAAACAACAGCAAATTAAATTAACAATGTAGAAATATATTTTGCCATTACAACATTTTAACATTTAACACAAAAACGTTACAATATTTTCTTTAAATATATATTAATATTGAAATGCCAAGTTTTTTTACAACGTCTTTGGAATATTATATTACTATATTTCTAATTAAATTTATTATACTTGGAAAACATTTTAGCATTTTTACAATTTATAATTGTAATTTCACCAGAAACCGCGAGAGGCGCTGCTTGCGAGTGAAAGTAGAAAATTTGCAAATAAAATTGCAAAGAATATTTATTTAAAATCGAATTCAAACCAGAAATCTTCCCAGTAGTATAGTAAATAACTTCCTAAAGTTTCACGGCGATTGGATAAGCTTACCTTTAAAAACATTCATCGTGTGAACAAACTAACATTCAACGTGTAAACAAACCACGTGTTAATTATTAACCAATCAAATTCATTTATCGTCGCGACCAGTGCGGCGTGGTAAAAGGCTGGAACTATCGCTTGTTGGTTTTTTATTTAAAAAAAAGCACATTAACCTTTTTAGTTTTTTGAATAGCCTATATGTCAAACGAAATCTTCAGCTACCTACATGCGAAATTTCATAATGATTGATTCAGTAGATTTTGCGCTACGCGATAACAAACATCAATTTTGGATTTCATTTTTATAGATATAAGGAAGGATAAGGATTTCTCGAGATGGATGAAGGAATGTTTTATAATAAATTATATATATTGTGGCGAAGAAATATATTTATTATTTAATTTAATTATTCAATGAAAATATTTGGAAACAGATTTATTATTTATAAAATCATCTAGTTGCCTAGCTTGCTTGGTCGAATATTCTATAGCTGTAGATAGTTTGGTTAATTTGTTAATAATTGTCGACTAGTCGCGGTGACGTCATCAATAAGAACTTTCACATCTTCAGATATACAAAGACTTGATTTCTACACTGCAAGGTTATAATATTAATACATATAATTATATATTTTAAATATTATTATTGTATAAATGAATAACCTTCAACATAGCGAGGGATTTAATGCATCTTTTTTTAGAATTTATTCTACTAACGAATATTTCACATATTTAATACAAATATTTTACATATAAGATTTTTAAAAAAGATTTAAATTTAAAAAATATATATAAAGTTAAAAGGAAGGATTGAAGGTATATATACATAAACTAAAAATAACTAAAGAATCTATTCAGACCACAATCACCTATCTAGCCCACCTACCTCTCGATCCAGCAAACCAAGTCTATGATTGGAAAAGGGCGGTCATTGTTGTCGCTACACCTCTGCTTTGAAATAATAAAAATCTTCTCAATATCCCGCTTCCTTTCCCCAGTGTTGCCGAACTCACCATCCAAGGTTATATCATCACCCTTCTCTCTGTGAAAATAAAATATATTTTAAAATAAAAATTAAAATATATTAAAGAAATAAATTTACAATAAATATGGATTAGAAAGTATTGAAAATATAATATATATATATATATATATATATATATATATATATTTGAATATTATTTTGAATAATTTACAAAATTTCAAAATTTTTATATTTGATTAAAAGATATTTAGAAAGATTTATATATTTTACTGTGTGTCATATGCCTCTTGTTCATCCTATATATTTGATAATAGAAATTTTTATAAATTAGTTCTCTTTCTGTGTTCTTGGCGTCTTAACATTACAACTAATATAAAATGAACAAATATTTCTTTATATATTGATTTAATTATTTTATTTTGCTCTTATAAAAATAAATTTCATTTTTATAAAAAAGAGGATATCCATGAGTTATCAAAGTGATGAAATGCACAATTGATTGGTATCAACTCTAAAAATAAAAGTATATAAACAATTTAGTTTTACTTTTCGTTTTGTAAATGATATAAAATGTTATTTCATCATTTATTTCATGACGGTTTGATCAGGTTTCATAGTTTAAAATCGCCTGAAATAATTGATAGATTTAAATGGTGTAATGTTTAACATCGAGTAATAGAATCCAATATGCATATTTGTTGGATGAAAGACGATATTATAAATATATAATTTGTAAATGAATGATACAGAGAGGGCACTAATAAATTACATGAAAATCTTTGTATAAAAATTATAATGTTTTATTAATATAATTTACTACTCCACACACATTTTGATTTATTAGTTTCCCAGTTGTAAAAATGTTTGCTGACTTAATACCAGAGTAAACAGATTCGATTTTCGCAATTTGCATAATCAATCTCCTGTGCGCTTGATCAAATATTGACATCGTTATGGCAACAATCACATCAAGACATGGAGAACTTCAACTAAGGAAAACATTTTCCTTTTATTGCGATTTCACCGCCACTCTGTGTTGTGACGACGATCTAAATTCTATAGAGGTAGTCACTCACCTCTATTCTTGGTCAGCGGGGTTGAAGGTTCACAAAATTAAGGCGTCGCTGTTTATAGCACTATTAAAATATTAGACGAAAACAGGAGGGAAATTATATTTATTACAATTTAAGAAAATAAGTAAAGTATTATTTAATTAATTATATATTTAAATATTTACACTAAAAGAATCGGAGATCAGGGCAAATTCTAGCGTTCGAAAGTTGTTTACAAGTTCTTCTGTATTTGTTTTCTCATTTTAGCCGCTGCATCCCCGTAGCCGCTTCCGCCGGCCTCCCATTGGCTGCTTCGGACGCCTTCTTTTCCAACATTTCTCCCACCTTTGAGTTGGCGTCTCGACGACTCAAACATGGAAAGGAAAAGTTCAGTAGATCCAATCGGTTGGGTCTCTTGATGGGCTGTCCGTAACTTGACACAACATTCGGGGTTTCAATGTGATGTTGCTCTTGTTGTGAAGTCAAAGGGTCCTCTTCAGTGGTCAATCGAACTTCTTGTGTGGGAGATCGCTCCGTTAGAGGGTCTCGACATCTTATCTCGGGCGTTATCTCTAAATTGTAGAGTTTTTGAATAGGTCTTATTTTATCACCTGATGAAGTTTTCACTTTCGCAACCCTCACAAGTCCATCTTTTCCTGGATAGAGTTGGATTATTCTGACTAACGGCCAGTGTAGTCTCTTTAAACTCTCTTGTCCAATGAGCACCTTTTCTCCCACCTTGAATGGTATGGTAGTTTTCAGGCGTCTCGTTTCTTGTCTCAGGAATCCAAAATATTCGATACGAAATCGTTCTCTAAGATCTTCTCGTACACGTTTGATATATTGATATTTACGGGAGAGGGTCTGGTTATCAATCAAGTCCAGGTCTGGAACGCCAACCTCTCTGACCTCATGTAAGAACAACGAAGGTGTCAATGGAGCGAGATCCTCACTTTCTTCCTTTAGGTAGGTCAGAGGGCGTGTGTTCATCAAGCTTTCGACGTCACACATTACCGTGGAAAGTTCTTCATATCCCAAGGAGGTTTGACCGAGAATCCCAAAGAGCAATTGTTTCATCATTCCAATCAAACGCTCCCACCATCCACCCCACCAAGGAGCACCAGGCGGTATGAATTTCCAGGTGATGTTTTTCAATGTGGGATCACACTTTAATCTCGAAAAATCAATCTTCTTTAAAATATTAGCCATGCCTCGGAAATTAGTCCCGTTATCCAAATACACAATCAATGGGCGGCCTCTTCGAGCAATAAATCGGCGGAAAACTTGGAGGAAGGCTTCCATAGACAAAGATGTCACAAGTTCCAGATGAACTCCTCTATACACTGCACATGTGAAGATGACAATCCATGCATTCTTCTTATTATTTAAGATAAAATGCCCAGTTAGATCAACTCCTGCTATTTCGAAAACTGCAGCATCTCGGTCTTCTTCCTTTTTTCCAATTTGTAAAAATGCTTTCTCCATATCGGAAGAGACACCTACTTCATATTTCCGGAATTTATTTAAAAGTCTTGGTATAATTTCTATCAAATTGGGTCCCTTATCCAGACAGTCATTAAGGGAAAGTTTACCTCTCTTTCGGGCCGACGCATTGAATACTGGCCGTATTCTAGAAGTTTGACTTTTCCTTTTATACACTGGTCGATGTGGCAGGTAGTGTACACCATCTAGTTTATCCTCTCTGGCATACTCGATTATCCCCTGT
The DNA here is from genome assembly GCA_030710605.1 of Cordylochernes scorpioides. Lineage (NCBI taxonomy): Eukaryota > Metazoa > Arthropoda > Arachnida > Pseudoscorpiones > Chernetidae > Cordylochernes > Cordylochernes scorpioides. The sequence continues at coordinate 3,674,112 of CP092880.1, forward strand.
TTCATCCATTCTTCAAAGATTTGTCCATACTCATTCATGTCTCCAACTTCTTCAAGTTTTCTTCTTACAGAACTTAGTTGGTTTTCAGCTAGGTCTCTATTCGAAGGAATCCTTTCCTTGTCTTGCACCCAGGGTAGAGCTACCTCATAGCGCCCCTCGATATCTCGCGTCGTGGTGTGGACGAAATGTTCCTCCATTTCAGCTTGTAATGACTGAATCTTCTTCTCAACCTCCGCATCAGAGACTCCAATTGCATCTAATTTCCACAAGTTTTCTAGATCCAAAGATAGAAGTGTGGTCAGGCAAAGGGAGCTGGTGTCATCTCTCACCTCCGTTGGAGGAATCTTTCCCATCACAGTCCATCCTAGTTTGGTACGGATTGCCACCAGTCCAGTTGAGATTCTTCTCTGATCATCAGTTAGCAATCTCCCGGCGATGTCCGCGCCTATAAGGACTTCTATACGGTCTCTCATCAAATCAGACACGTCGAGTTCTTCACTCCCTTCTAAAAATGATCTTGGACACATCGGAGGTATGCCTCCACAGATAAGGGGTTGACCTAGTGCTTCAAATTCACAGCGATAGGAATTATTGATGTCAGATAAATGAATGGTATAGACCTCATGTTCAACTACGTCGGTACTCGATCCTCCAAACAAGGAATGCCGGAAGAACTCTCTCCTAGATTGTTCGTATTCCATTTCCATTGCTGTACTATGTAAAATATATGATCTTTGGGATCCTGTGTCTATTATAGCCCGTGCCGTCTTCTCCGTTCTGTTCCCTTTGAGGGTCACTCTCAAAGTAGGCAACAAGACGTCTGGGGAGGTTGATAAGTTGGCGAGAGTTTCATCTTGCACCGTTGGAGACTTAGAAGATCCACCTCGATCTAAAATCCGTTTTGTGCACATGGCATCCAGGTGGGAAGACATGTTACAGATCGAACACCGGACTACATTTCTGCAAAATTTACTTAAATGAGAAGGCCGAAGACATTTTTCTTCATGAGTGATCTCTTTTCGTTTAAACTCATATTAGCTGCAAAGTCACACTTAGGGCTTCCATGGTTGTCTTTACCACAAAATACACATTCATTCGATTTGTGAACTGAATTCAAAAGTTCTGAAGCTGTCGCAATTGGTTTTTCATTGTAAAATCTTGTCTTTGGTTTAGAAGTTGATTCATTCCCGGTACCGATTTCGTTTCTAAAACTCTTCTCCCATGCAGTTAATTGTCTTTCTAGAAAGGTAATCAAGTCATTAATTACGTAACCTGTCGGGAGTTCTTTGTTCAATTCCAAATTAAGGTCTGCAGGTAGAAGCCTTATTATTATCGGGCACAACAGTTGTCCGTAAACATCAATGGACACGTTTAGTGACTCGAGACTTCTTATTTGAACAGAAAGGTTGTCAAAAAGTTCGCGGAAGGTTCTTACATCGCTTGACGTTTTGAGTGGTCTCATTGACAACAAATTGTTTATATGTCGGCTAATCAAAATGTCTTCTCGCCCAAATCTGTCTTTAAGCAATTTTATAGCTTTCTCATAATTGTCCGCAGATAAAGCGAAACCTTCGACTGTGTTTAGTGCAGTTCCGCCGAGATGTGACTTCAGATAGTTAAATTTATCGATCGGGTTCAGTGAGTTGTTCTGGTGAATAGCTGCATCAAAAGAATTCCAGAACGTCAGCCATTCACTAAAGTTTCCATAAAATTTCGATATCATCAATTTCGGAAGTTTCACAGTCGTGCAGGAAGGTACATAATGTCTCATTTCATTTTCATCTATTCGTGAGTTCGAATTCGGTATATTTTCGCCATGAAAATCTGATTGGCGAATCTTTTTATTTGCCCTAAATCTCCAAGTAATATATTTCTCTCGATATTCCTCTACGCCCTGTAATTCCCTCTCTAAATCGACAGCTTCAAGAAGCGTTTCTATTTCGTGATCAACTAATTTAAGTTCGTTTAATGATCCATTCAATTGTTCTAATAATTCTTCAAGATCAATTCTAATTAGCGTGTCAAGTCCACTTTCAATCTTATTGCATGTTTTCGTTAAATATGATATGTTAATAGCACGCTTCTTTTTTAAACGTAGAATTAATTCTTCCGCCATCTTGTAAACAAAGCAGCAAGTAGGGTTAGATAGCGAGTTCCAAAATGGTCAGCTTAAAATGATTTTTTTTTCTAGAATTTACCTTCAACAGTCCCGGCTGGGATGCCAAAAATATTGCGATTTCACCGCCACTCTGTGTTGTGACGACGATCTAAATTCTATAGAGGTAGTCACTCACCTCTATTCTTGGTCGGCGGGGTTGAAGGTTCAAAATTAAGGCGTCGCTGTTTATAGCACTATTAAAATATTAGACGAAAACAGGAGGGAAATTATATTTATTACAATTTAAGAAAATAAGTAAAGTATTATTTAATTAATTATATATTTCAATATTTACACTAAAAGAATCGGAGATCAGGGCAAATTCTAGCGTTCGAAAGTTGTTTACAAGTTCTTCTGTATTTGTTTTCTCATTCTAGCCGCTGCATCCCCGTAGCCGCTTCCGCCGGCCTCCCATTGGCTGCTTCGGACGCCTTCTTTTCCATCACCTTTCTACCTGCGCTACCCGATTTTATTTTCTGGGATTTTCCCTTTGAGAAAGAAAGTTGGAACAATTTTTAAACTTCATTTCTGTGGCGTCCAGATGATTTTGCTGATGCTTAGAATCTGGTCGTTCTTTCAGCTGAGAGTAATGCCCCTCTACCTGACCTTTATAATTACCAATACTGTACTGAAGTACTTCGTCTTTTTTTCTTATCTGCAGTCGCTACCAAGCCATCTACAATGTCTTGAAGACCACCTACAAGAGCAAGAACTACATTCCCACTACATCAGGGGTGCACATTTATTTACATATTTTTTCTTGAAAGTTATATTACCGATATCTGCTTGTATTAGCGGATGTTATTTTTCGATAAAAAATGTGTATTTGGATAAATATATAGTGGATATATTTTTATTGTTTGTAGAGCAACTGTTTATCTGTATACATATCTCTGTTTATTGTTTTATCCTCTTCTGCATTCGTACCTCATTCAGGAACATCAACACTCAAGCATTACGGTCAAATACCTCATCTGATTGGAGCCAGATTGAAAGAATGTCCCAGACTATGGTGTCAACTGTAGATAACCTAAATGACATCTACAGTTTGCCTCTATTGCTGATTCTGGTGAACCAAGTATGGCTTTTCTTCATCTACCTTATCTGGATCTTTGAACATGATTCTATTATTTTAGTACAGAATGGCTCTCTAATATTTTTAATCTTTGGAGCAGTTTTAGCTTATTCTGTGATGAGCCAGGGAGAGGCTGTAAGGAAGGAATCAGCTCGATATTTCACCATAGACAGACCTGCCCAGTGTCCTGACATGCAGCATGTCTACCTGGCTCTACGAGTTTCATGTAACCAAGGTGTTGTACTCATGGTAGGCCACTTTCTGCCTCTCACAATGGGAACTTTCTTTATGAGTGTCTGTTTTGTAGCCTCTTACATATTTATGCTTTCGAATCTTAATCTGGTAAAATATATCTTTGATCGTTAACTATTTAATTAAATGGCGATAATTTACAATGAAATATTTTTTAAGTTTTCTCGCTTTTTTCTATATTAGAATGTATTATATTCAATATATTACACACAGTCTAAAAAGATCTATTTTAACTCTGATATAGTATTTGAATTCTCTTCTATTTTTATCTGGCAGAGGTAAACAATCATATTGTAACGTATAAAATTGGGAAAGACAAACTTCAGGATGACACAGCAATTTATTTAGGGAAAGCACCAACTAAAATTGATTAAATATAATAGATGCCAGGAGGGAAGTTTACGCAGAGTAATAAGATATGTTGTTGTTGTCGTGTTCAATGAAGAGCCTCAGATGTCCCCGTGCATCTCTTACACAGCAGGTGCAATGTTCACTTTCTTGGGTGTGTAAAGCTGCAGCTCTGGGTCCATGATAATTTTCTGTTGTTCTTGTCGTGTCCAATGAAGAGCATCAGATGTCTCCGTACATATCTCTCTCTCTCTATCACATCAGTCGTAATGTCTTCTATCTTGGGCGTGTAAAGCTGCTGTTCTGGGTCCTTGTTAATTTTCTGTTGTTGTTGTCGTGTCCAATAAAAAGCATCAGATGTCTCCCCGTACATCTCTATCACAGCAATTGCAATGTTCAATATTTTGGGTGTTTAAAGTTGCTGCTCTGGGTCTGTGCCAATTTTCTGTTGTTGTTGTCGTGTTCAATGAAAAGAATCAGATGTCTCCGTACATCTCTATCACTGCAATCACAATGTTCTCTATCTTGGGTGTTTAAAGTTGCTTCTCTGGGTCTGTGTCAATTTTCTGTTGTTGTCGTCGTGTTCAATGAAGATCCTCAGATGCCTCTATACATCTCTATCACAGCAATTGCAATGTTCACTATCTTGGGTGTGTAAAGCTGCTGCTCTGGGTCCATGTCAATTTTCTGCAAGGCTGCAGCCATTACTGGGCAAGAGAATATGTGGGTAGGTGTTAATTCCACACCAGGATAGTTGTTACATGTCCTGTAGGTGTTTGTGCCATCTGGATGTATTGTCTTTCCTTTATAGTGTTAGTAATAAATATACAAACATCAAAATAAATAATTTGTTAATAAAATAATAAATACTTTGCTACAATATGAATTGAGAATAAAAAATACAGTTAATATATAGATCAATCCCAATGGAGAGGCTAGATTGACCAAATCTAGCTAAGCTCCCCTGGCAGCGCCACCGCCTGTGAGAAGTGGTGCGCCTCCGTAGTTGGTGACGAAGAATCAGTGTGGTGCGCATGCGCGGCGGAAAAAAGAAGCAGAAAGAACTTTTACCAAGAAGGGAAGCGACGACATTTAAACGCGCGTCGAACATTTTCATATTTAATCCTTATGTTTTAATTAAAGTACCTAAATCTAATCCAATGTCAATCTTAATTTATCCAAGTTAAGTACACTATTTCAAACATATATTTAAGCAAGTGTTTCTACCAAAATGTTTATAAATAGTGTTTTTATTTACCGATAAGTTTTATTACATCTAAGTTTTTATCTAAAAGTTTGAATACCAACAAGTTTTATCTATATATATAAAAATGAATGTATGTGTGTGTGTGTCTGTCTGTCCTTTATGCCTGACCAAACTACTCATTGGAAGGCCATGAAACTTTGGGAGGTAATTTAGTATAGTACTGGGAAGGTTTCTAGCAAATAAAATTTTTGAAATAACTTTTCGCTTTAAAATAATCAAGATAAATATTCTAATTTATCTGTTATAATTCAACAATCTGCTCTAATATTCATCATGATGATACGATGATTTTGTAATGTAGAAAATTAGGAAAGACAAAATTCAGGATGACACGGCAATTTATTTGAGACAAAATTAATGATACAATTCCAAGGCAAGATACTATTCCTTTAACTTCCAATTACCGAGGGAACCAATTAATATTGATTTTATTCAATATTCAAGGGACCGGGAAAAAATGTTCACTTTATTGAGAGATTCGTTAGACAAACCTTTACTCGGGTAAAACCCGGGTGAAGCCGGGTACGTCCATACAAGAATAATGATACAATTCCAAGGCAAGATACTATTCCTTTAACTTCCAATTACCGAGGGAACCAATTAATATTGATTTTATTCAACTTATAGAGTATTTTTCAAGGGACCGGGAAAAAATGTTCACTTTATCGAGAGATTCGTTAGACAAAGCTTTACTCGGGTAAAACCCGAGCGAAGCCGGGTACGTCCGCTAGTAATCTATAAGTTTGATTACCAACAAGTTTTTTATCGATAAGTTTTATCATTACTAAGTTTATTATCTTTAAGATTATTTATCAAAAGTAAGATTTTCCACCAATTAAATGCGCACAAATCAAAGTTATTTTTATCATTTATCTACAACACCCAATTTTATATTAAAGAACATAAAAAAGCCACTTTTGATCGAGAACAAGTAATATCAGTACCTAGGATGACCCTACTATCTACAAATACTTGTATTACAACAGCAAAAAGCTTTATTAAGACCTTTTAGACTTACATAGATTCTCCAAGAAGAAATGTAGAATACACACACATATAGTAATCAGCAATACTATTTTACAGGATATCAAATGAAAGAAAAATAGAAAGAAAGGACTTAGCACAAACTTATATACAAGCAGTTAAGAACGAGCAGCTCTTAAAGAACAATAAATATCAGAATTGACAGAAAGCAACATACATAATTATCACACAGTTTTTATACAGTTTTATACATGGATGGATCAAAGGTAGAAGGTTGTCTAAAGTCGGAATATAAAGTCTTAGATGTAAATTAATATGTTCATTCACCCAGTTGTTCAGTAGAAACCACCGGATTCATTAAGTTATTTCGAATATCATTTGCAGCTTTATCAAATTTGAAATATTTAAAAGTAAAAATAGCCAGCGCAGTATTTGGCCAGTTAGACACGTGTTGAGAGTTGTGTTGGAACATAAAGGAATCGCCCAGAAATTCTTTTATGCATTCCATCATGAAGGGTAGTTGGCTGTGCAGTAGGTGTGTAATTTCATCTTGTATTATATCTTTAATACAATATAATGCGGCTTATGATTGTAGAACGACATTTGAAAATTATACCGCATGTGTTTCTTTTGAAAGAAAAATCGAAATTTATTTTAAGGAGAAATAACGATTATTTCTAACCTTAGGGATGAAGTATGAAAGGATGAATTGCGAAGAGTTATGATAAACGGAAAAATAAAATGTCCATGAATGTGAATCAAACACACAAAGTGTCCCTGGACACTTTTATTTTTCCGTTTATCATTACTCTTCACAATTCATCCTTTCCTACTTCATCCCTAAGGTTAGAAATAATCGTTATTTCTCCTTAAAATAATTTCGATTTTTCGTTCAAAAGAAACATTTGCGGTATAATTGTCAAATGTCGTTCTACAATATATATATTATATCTTTGTAAAAGTCAAAAGTTGTGGGGCAATAAGGTTACCAAAGTTTTGAGCAATTCTCGGGGAAAATTACCAGGAGAGTCCAAGTTGTGCTATGAAAGGTTTAGGTGAGGATATAAACATCAAAATGAAGATGTTCAAAGGATTGTATTTTAGCATTTTATCTAAATACTAAATACTATCTACCTTTAAATATGTATTTTATATCAAATTGATTTTTCCGTCATTCTGCAACTCTCCTATAATCTAAACTAATGCTAAACAAATTTAGCAATCAATTTTTTATATTTTTGTTGATCAGAATTGCTTGGCTTTTATAAAATAAACTATATTTTAAAAAAGTAATTATTATATATTTGAATGGTATCACATTATGAAAATAACGCAAATTGATCACTTTTCTTTTACTTCACACACACACACAAAGCTTTATTAAGTCTCCCGGGTTTATACAGATTCACCACAGGAAGAAAGGAATCATAGATGGAGTTTCTGTACTCCAGGCAGCGCAGCACCCAACAACAGCCTCCAGGTCCGACGCATGTCCAATCGCCAAACGTTCCTTTGTGCATACGTCATGGTTAGCGAATCACTGAACAGGCTAGTCTTTTCTTTTACTTATTTTTGAACTATAGATGCATTATGTTAAACTTTTATATGAAATAAAATATTGTGATGTAATGACGAGAAAGCTTCGGAAACGCCGTGGTAGCAAGCAGGGTCAGTTCGACCAAATATGTTTACCTCAAGAATAGCTGAGGGGGACAGACGGATCAGTCAAGAAGGAAGAAGCCCATCTGGCCAATGGTGAAGTCATTCTTCCTGTTGTTGACTGTTGGATGATGTATGTTACTTGCTGTTCTTCATAATACACGAAGGTAAATAAAGATAAGTTGAACAGAGATCCTTATCGACCCTGCTTGTTTTTTTGGCCATCCTTGACATGGCGCAGGGCCACAATATGATATCCCCATTAAGTTTCAATTGTGTCATGCCAATTGAGTCAATAGAATCCAACATAATTGAATAGATTAAAATGAAATTTTTAATATGATGCACTAGCGCGCCATCTGTTATCAAAATTCGAAACTATTTTAAAGGCGTAAGATTCTTTTTTGAAATTAAACAATTTCTACTGCCCTTACTGCAGTGAAAAAATTAAAGGGAGGGTCTGGCTCATCAGTGGTGAGCCCTCCCAGCGGTTTCGCCAGTTTTCTCTACCATGCCGCTGTTATATTGCATTTTAGGAACTTCTTTTTATAGTGATACTATTGGTAGACTCTTGGAATGGGTATTTTAGAAGAACTATGGACATAAGCTTTGAGGACAGTAGAATTGCATACTGGGAGGGTTCACCACTGATGAGCCAGACCCTCCCTTTAATTTTTCCATTGCAGTAAGGGCAGTAGAAATTGTTTAATTTCAAAAAGAATCTTACGCCTTTAAAATAGTTTCGAATTTTGATAACAGATGGCGCGCTAGTGCATCATATTATAAATGGTCTAATAAAAGACACAATTTGATATTTGCGGAAGAGCGATTGCTCGAAGCATAATATATATTTATAAATGTATGTAATTCTACTGTCCTCAAATCTTATGTCCATAGTTCATTTAAAATACCCTTTCCAAGAGTCTACAAACAGTATCACTATAAAAGAAGGTTCCAAAAATTCAATATAACAGCGGTATGGTAGATTAAACTGGCGAAACCGCTGGGAGGGTTCACCACTGATGAGCCAGACCCTCCCTTTAATTTTTCATTGCAGTAAGGGCAGTAGAAATTGTTTAATTTCAAAAAGAATCTTACGCCTTTAAAATAGTTTGAATTAAAATGAAATTGTTCATCTATAGGAGTGTATTGTTATATATTCCGTGAGATAACTGTATAAAAAAAAAACTGTATTTGTGAAATGTATTTACCTCAGTCCATTTAATTAATTCTCCAATTGAATAAAGGTTTGCAGGATCGATAGTATGTAAGTAAAATTTGACGTTGTTATGGCAACAACCATATGAAGACATGGAGATCTTCAACTATGGAGAACATTTTCCTTTCAACCTTCGCTACCCAATTTTACTTTCTGGGATTTTCCCCTTAAAACGGAAAGTTGGGACGATGTTTAAACTGTAATTCTTTAGCGTTCAGATGATTCTGCTGATGATTAGAATCTGGTCGTTTATTCAACTAAGTATAATGCCCCTCTACCTGACCTTTGTAGTTTCAACGACCATCCTGAAGTACGTCGTCTTCTCTCTTATCTGCAGTCGCTACCAAGCCATCTACAGGGTGATCCAAAAGTCCCGCACAACTTTAAAAATTAATAACTCCGTGAATATTTGCGCTAGAGCAATGCGGTGAACACCATTGTGTTCAGGATGCAATGGGATTTTTTATGGCAAATAATGAAAAATTCGAAATTGATTTTAGTTACAACTTTATTCGCTAGATGGCGCTCTACCAGAATCAGTGATTCAGCGGCCAAATTGTTTGATAAATTGAAAAAATATAACTGAAAGACACGTATTTTTCCTTTTTGAATACCAGGAAAGAACCCTAATAATATCAAATGATAAATTAATAAAACACCATTTCGCCAAAAGTTAGAAGAAATGGTTAACGATTTTTAAATACAATCTGAGATATGTAAAATAGGTATATGCAAATTAAAACATGTAGCAAAAAAAACTGATATTTTAGATGCGGTTTGCTGGAATCCTCTCAGCTATATAAATTTCGAAAATAATAATTTTCTATTTTTTTCAATTCAACTCTCTCTCAGTATCGATTATATTTATTTTAATTCATTTGAAAAATATTTATCAATCTCTTATGATTTATTTTACTCTGGAATGCCGTTGTTGTTTTTGTCGTGTCCAATAAAGATGTCTCCATGCATCTCTCTATCACAGCAGCAGCAGCATTGTCCACTATCTTGGGTGTGTAAAGCAGCTGCTCTGGGTCTATGTCCTTTTTTTTTGCAAGGCTGCGGGCATGAGAATATGTAGGTAGGTGTTAGTTCCACACCAGGACAGTTGTTGCATGTTCTATAGGTTCTTGTGCCATCTGGATGTATTGTCATCCTTTATAATGTTTTGTTCTAAATCTTGTTATAATTTTGTCATTTTTCTCTCGGAGGTTATTTCACATTTTGATCTTTTCTTATTTTTAGTTTAATTATATTGTATTTTGCAAAAGCATTAGCGTCAAATAATGACATTTGTTGTTTCCTTTGGCTCAACTTTCTGGCTTCCTTTGCAAATTCAACTGCCGTTCCATTACCCCCGATCCAAACACTTGCAGGAATCCATTGTAGAATGCAGTTATTCTCCAATGATATCAGTTGAGTAAGTAACGAATGTATTTTCTGTGTGATTATAGTATTGCCCTTCTGAATTGCTTCTAGATCGGATATGAAGTCGTTGTACGGTATATTATAATTCCTTCTGCTTGATGCAGGGATGGTTGGTTAAGGCATACATTATTGATTGACAGAAGTAGAACAGTTTATCAGTTGTACAGTGTCTGGATCTTTAGTCAGTTTGGTAGAAGTTTATTATATTATTGTTAGTGAGCCAGACTATGAGCCTAGAGTGGATAATTCATTCTGTTATTTTACAAAGTATGCTGGTAAGAGCAATTGGCCGATAGTTCTTGTATTCCTTGGCATCTTTGTTTGGTTTCAGTGTTGGCACTATGATTGATATCTTACAATTCTTTGGTAGTTTACCAGTTTGCCATGAAATCTTCAGTATTCGTAGGAGTTGATTTTTAGCTTCGTCTCCAAAGTGTTTAATCATTTGAACAAAGATTAGAGCATCTCCAGGTGACATCTTGGATTTAACTTTCCTATTGATGAGTTTAGCTCATTCAGTGTAAAGTCTCTCGAGTAAATATCTTGTTGATGGTAATTTCTTGCTTGTGTAACTAACCTGTTTACATTATTTTTTAGAGTCCTGCCTTCATTCGTATAGCTGAGTCTGGAAATGCTTGAAAGATATTCAGCAATTATGTCAGCCATCTGTTTGTTCGTTCTCGCTATTCATATCGGTTAGAGTATTGGAGGATTAGTGTTGGTTTTGATGGTTTTATAACACTAATTATATTCCAGTGATGGTTTTCTTTTTCGGATCCATTTTTTTCGCAGAATTCTGCCCATTTTTTTCTCTCTCTCTCTTGTTTGAATATCCAAATTTCTTGTTCTATTTTGTGACTAATTTGAATGAGTTCCTTTATTATTTCTTCTGTTTTATTTGTTTTAAGAAGTTCATTGATATTGTCTCTCTCTGCAATCATTGCCTAGATATTGTGGTCCTTCCAGTAAAGTATTCAAGGTCTTTACGTCTACCTCTAGGTATCGATACTTTAAAGCTTTGGATATGTTCGAAGAGAATTTTTCCATTTTTTTGTCAATCGTTCTGTGATTTAATTCTTCGTTGCACAGTTTTTCAAGCTTTTCTGTGAATTTTTTTCTAGTGTTTTTTTTATTCTGTTGGAAATTCTCAATTTTGAATTTTAGGGTTTTTAAAATTGATCTGTGGTCACTGATTGCACTTTTCAGAATTTCCCACTGTGTTGTGGATGCGATGTTGTAATTTATCGCTTTGATGTCTATTGCGGATTCTGTGCCTGTGGACTTGGATAGATAGGTGTTCTTTTCGTTATTTAACGGTGTAAGGTCGAGGTCGGTTAGCATGTCCTCAACCTGCTGACCTTTTTTTATCCTGGACAGGTGATCCCCAAGTTGGTCTTTCGGCGTTAAAATCATCAAGTATGATTGCGATATCCGAAGAAGCTTCACTAATTGTCTCTATCAGGCCTGTATTGATGCTAGTATTTTCGTGGTGATAAACATTTATGATTGGAATTGTTTTATCTGTAAGATAGATTTCTATTGCCTGAGCTTCTGTCGTGCTTTTTCGAGGCTTACTCTGATTATAGTCGATTTCCTTAAATTTGATTTCTAGAGTTTTAATCAAAACGGCAAGTCCTCCCCGAATTTTCCCGGTCTGTCCTTTCGTAGTGTTGTATAATCTATGATATTGAATCTCAGATTCTGATTCAATTTTTTTCTCCTGAGGACAAGTAATATGTACATTGTTGTCACAGAGAAGACAAGTCAGCCCTTTATTTTCCTCTGGGTACCATTTATATTGAGTTGTAGTAGATTGAATTTTGTCCTCGTAGTAGATTTCTCATCATGAGCTCGAGCTGCAGCTCCTGACGCGGCGGTTACCCCGGACGCGGTAGCATTACTGGAGATATCAGTTTTGCTCTTCATTTGAAAATGGGTACCGTTGCAACGTTAGTCATCTTGGAAACGAACCAGAATTTGGTCAAATATTCCAAGGGTCCAGGGGGGACCACAAGGAGGTGTGGTCGGACTTCTCCTCTTCCCCCTGGAATGCCGTCACTACAGGATAAAGCACTCTTGGTGAATTTTTTAAATTATGATTCAGAATCTGTCACTGAAGCTTTACGAGCGTTTCGTTCCTTTGAAGATATTCGAAGCGGTAAAGGACCAATGAGATGCTACTCTCTAAAGCGATTGATTAAAAGTTTTGAGGAAACTGGATCTCTGGAAGCAAAACCTCGGAGTGGAAGACCATCGACATGCAAGTCAGTGGCTGTTACGGTTTTGCAGAATGCTGAAGCTATTGAAACGTTATCCACGTATGGAGAAGTAAGTGCTAGACAAGTTTCTCGACAAACGGGGATTTCGAATGGAACAGTTTAGAGAGAACACGCATTTAGAATTTTTCTATAAAAATACCCTAACAAAATTCAAAGTTTTCACGAGTTGAAAGTCAGTGATTTTGAGAAGCGTCAAGAATTCGCTGCATGGGTTTTCCAGTAAATTGATATTGATGAAAACTGGCTGTCAAATGTTCTAAGAACAGATGATGCTCACTTTTATCTAAAGGGAGAATTTAACATTCAAAACTGCCTCATTTTGGCAACAGAAAACCCTAGGATTTTTACAGAAATGCCACTTCATCAGCCCAGAGTTACAGTTTTGTGTGGGTTCACTTCTTCTTTTATTATTGCGCCATTTTTCTTTGAAAAAATAAATGAAAGAACTTTTAAAACCGTTTTTGTAACTGGTGAACGTTATGCTCAACTTTTGAGAGTAAAGGTTATTCCCATATTGCAGGACAGACAAGCACTAAGCGAAATAACATTCATGCAAGATGGAGGACCTCCTCATATCTCCCGCGGTGCCAAACAATTGCTGAACGATTACGTTCGGTAAAAATCGTGGGACAAGTCGCCACTTTATATACCAGTGGCCTCCAATATCACTAGACTTGACGCCTTACAATTTCGGTTATGGGGGTACATTAAGTCGCGTTTTTTGGATGCCGGCCTATCACATTGGCCATGTTGAAGGCTTCTATCAGATGGCACGTTTTATAAATTTCAACTATTTAATTGTGACCATTCTGTCATCTATCGTCTGCAGGCGGTGTTTGAGAATGAAGGGCGCCACATTGAGCAAGGATTGTGACCTAATACAAGAGAGAAGGCAGTTACCTCATGTGTTATATTTTGCAGCTCTTTGTTTTGGGTTATGGGAATAATAAATGCTGTCCTCACATCTTGACTCTTTTTTTTCTGTATTTTTTTGTTTGTCATTTGCCCACAACTTATATTATGTCGTGCAGGCCAAAGTGTTATAACATCTCGAATAACACTGGTATACACAAATTTACCCCTTATGTTTAGTTTATCGCTTTTCGCTCATTAGAAGAAATAGCATAAGGAATATTCTCTGTATCCCCCCCCCCCCCCCCCAACTTTAGAAATTTTGCGCAAAAATATATTACAAAATGATTTTACTACCACGTTTATCAACGCAAAAGGCCGATTTAAAAATGTTTTTTGAGGGGATATATTTTCAAAATTATGTACAGTGTAATAAACAATGATAACATTTGACAAACCCATAGGATATTTGGAATAAAGTACGAAAAATATATTTTGTCACTCCCCTCTATATTTCATTTGTTGGATCATGACAAATATCCAGTTAGTCAAGTGTCGCCAATCAGTCAAGAAACTACACATTCCTTATAGCAAGAAATCCTATTAGTAATGCCATCATAATTTTTGGTACTTTATTAACATTTCAAAGATCGTGTATTGATATCAGTAGTTATTTTCAAACATTCAATATATTTCACAAAACTCTATCTAAAATATTTTTTTTTTGCTACATGTTTTAATTTGCATGTACCTATTTTACATATCTCGGATTGTATTTTAAAATCTTTAACCATTTCTTCTAACTTTTGGCGAAATGATGTTTTATTAATTTATCACTTTATATTATTAAGGTTCTTTCCTGGTATTCAAAAAGGAAAAATACGTGTCGTTCAGTTATATTTTTCATTTATCAAACAATTTGGCCGCTGAATCGCTGATTCTGGTAGAGCGCCATCTAGCGAATAAAGTTGTAATTAAAATCAATTTCGAATTTTTCATTATTTGCCATAAAAATTCCCATTGCATCTTGAACACAATGGTGTTTACCGCATTGCTCTAGCGCAAATATTCGCGGAGTTATTAATTTTTAAAGTTGTGGGGGACTTTTGGATCACCCTGTACAATGTCCTGAAGAGCATCTACAAGAACAATTTCTTCATTTCTTCAAGACCAGGTGCACATTTTAGTGTTTCATTCTTCTTGAAAATAACATTATTGACACAAGCTTGTTTTAGTGAATTTTTCTATTTGATAAAAATAGGAGAATTGGATACATTTGAAGTTGACCTAATTCTCATATTTTTAGAGCATTTGCTTATCTCTTTACATATCTCTATCTATTGTTCGATACTCCTATGCGTTTGCATCTCTTTCAGGGATATCAACTCTCAAGCCTTATGATTGAATACCTCATCAGCGTAGAGCCAGTTTGGAAGAATGTTCCAGACTATGGTGTCAACTGTAGATAACCTAAATAACATCTACAGTTTGCCTCTATTGCTGATTCTGGTGAACCAAGTTTGGCATTGCTTTGCCTACCTTATATGGATTTTTAAATATGATTCTATTAGTTTAGTACAGAATGGCTCTTTAAGCCTTTTATTATTTTGTGCAGTTTTGGCTTACTCTGTGATGAGCCAGGGAGAGGCTGTAAGGAAGGAATCAGCTCGATATTTCACCATAGACAGACCTGCCCTGTGTCCTGACATGCAGCATGTCTACCTGGCCCTGCGAGTTTCATGTAACCAAGGTGTTGTACCCATGGTAGGCCACTTTCTACCTCTCACAATGGGAACGTTCTTCATGCTGATCTGTTTTGTATCCTCTCACACCTTTGTGCTTTCGAATCTTGACCTGGGTAAAATCTTTCTTTTACCGTTGACTACCTATATTAATGGTGATAATTTGTAAAGAATATTTAATATTCTTGATTGCCTAATATTTCTATTTAAATTATATTATTTGAATTATCTTCAATAGTTTCTTAATCACACAACAACATAACCAAAGCTGCGATTAAAATTGTTGTTTGTTTGGCCATCCTTGACATGGCGCAGGGCCACAATTAGATATCCCCATTAAGTTTCAATTGTGTCATGCCGAATTAGTCAATAGAATCAAACATAATTGAATAGATTAAAATGAAATTGTTCATCTATAGGAGTGGATTGTTGTATATTCCGTGAGATAACTGTATGGAAAAAACTGTATTTGTGAAATTTATTTACCTCAGTCCATTTAATTAATTCTCCAATTGAAGAAAGGTTTGCAGGATCGATAGTATGTAAATATTATTTGACGTTGTTATGGCAACAACCATATTAAGTCATGGAGAGCTTCAACTATGGAGAACATTTTCCTTTCTATCTTCGCTACTCAATTTTATTTTCTGGGATTTTTCCCTTGAAACGGGAGGTTGGGACGATTTTTAAGCTGCGCTTTTTAGGCGTACAGTTGTTTCTGCTGACGCTTAGAATCTGGTCGTTTATTCAACTGAGTGCAATGCCCCTCTACCTGCTCCTTTTAGTTCCGAACACCGCCCTGAAATATGCCGTCTTCTCACTCATCTACAGCCGCTACCAAGCCATCTACAATATCCTAAAGACCATCTATACAAGCAAGTGTTTCACTCCTACAACACCAGGTGCACATTTCTGTGTTTTCTTTTTCCTTATAGTAATATTACTCACAACATTTTGTTTTTGCGAATTTTTATATTTGATAGAAATGGGATATTTGAATGAATTTGGAGTTGATATAATTCTCTTTTTTGTAGAGCAACTACTTATCTATTTACATCTTTGTATCTATTGTTTAATCCTCTTCTGTGTTTACATATCTTTCAGGAACATCAACACTCAAGCCTTAAAAGCGAATACCTCATCTGATTGGAGCCAGATTGGAAGAATGTTCCAGACTATGGTGTCAACTGTAGATAACCTAAATGACATCTACAGTTTGCCTCTATTGCTGATTCTGGTGAATCAAATATGGCATTTCTTCATCGACCTTATCTGGATCTTTGGCGAGGACTCAGCAACTATATTACTGAGAGGACCTTTAATATTTCCATTCTTCTGGGCAGTTTTAGCTTACTCTGTGATGAGCCAGGGAGAGGCTGTAAGGAAGGAATCAGCTCGATATTTCACTATAGACAGACCTTCCCAGTGTTCTGACATGCAGCATGTCTACCTGGCCCTACGAGTTTCATGTAACCAAGGTGTTGTACCCATGGTAGGTCACTTTCTACCTCTCACCCTGGGAACTTTCTTTATGATTGTCTGTTTTGTATCTTCCTATGTCTTTGTGCTTTCGAATCTTAATCTGGGAAATACTTTTTTTCACCATTGAATTTTAATATTTCGAAAAGAAAGATATTATATGTGTCTGTGCTTGCTTTTTTGCTTCAAGCTATTTGTATATGTAATAATACAATATAATGCGGCTTTTGATTGTAGAACGACATTTGAAAAATATCCCGCATGTGCTTCTTTTAAACGAAAAATAGAAATTTATTTCAAAGAGAAATAACGACTATTGAACTCCTTGAAATAAATTCCGATTTTTCGTTGAAAAGAAACACATACGGGATATTTTTCAAATGTCGTTCTATTTGTATATGTATTTATTGCACTTTCTAAAAGATTATTTTTAAGGTCCAATATAGCTATTTGAATTATATAGTCTAGTGATATTCGACGTATTTAAACCAAATCAGGCCGTGGATAAATTTACTGTAAAACACCCATTTGAACGCAATGTTAGTTTAAGTTCATTTCCAATACTTTAGAACAAGCCCAAGAATGGCTTCCTCTGATTATTTTTTTCAATTGTATCTACAGCCTTCAAGGTGTTTTATCAATAATTCTCACAATGGTATTAAATCGAATATATCAAAGAGCTTATATGACAAATCAAAATAATTTCCACTTGAAATTACAATTTATTTAAATTTTTTGTTCTTATATGAATTTGAATCGGTTTCCTTAACTTTTCTTATTTTTAATATGAATCTATATATATATAGATAGATAGAGAATATTTTCTGGGAGGTAATTGATCCATAGAAGCATAGGGCGCCTCTCCCGTCAAAATAAACGTCAAAACCTGACGCCATCTATTGACCATCGTAGCAAACTAGCTGCCTCTGGTCGGTGACAAAGCCACAACACCAACTTTTTTCTGACGTTTATTTTGACAGGAGAGGCGTCCTTTGCTTATATATATATCCATTAAACGGAAAAGTATCAATTTTTTGTCTTTTTTTATTAAGTTACATTAGACTAAGCGTTTGTATTATATATGAAAACAGCAATCACTTATGCTTCATTGGTCAAAACAGTGCAGTAAATTTGACACTATTTTATGGACAATATATTAATTATTTTATATATTTTATCTATTTATTCATATATTTATCATTATATAATCATATTTATTGATATTTATATTTTATCTGTATTTAACCTTATATAATCTTATATGAACATTGAAATAAAGTAGTTTCTCAAACTCAATCTCTCTCTGATTAGAGTTCGATATTAAAAATTCTCTATATTCCTATGGGAATTATGGATTTCATTTATTCATATGGATGAGGAAATGCTATCATCACGTACTGGTTTGTTGCTTCTCTCCAGGACAAAAGAATACGCAACAATTCACTTTCAAAGAAAAATCTATTGTAGAAATGTATAACTCATTTTTTTTTATTTGTAGAATTCTTCTTACTAACGGATTCATATGTTAAATTTATAGCTCATAATAAAAAAAATATAATTAGTTTGTTTCTTTTATGTGGTTCAATGCTTATTTTCACAATATTCAAGACTATGCTGATATCTTAAGCATTATCTTTCCCGAAGCCTTCTTAAAGGTATTATGATAGCAATAAGAAGCCTTAGATAATTTACCTATCATGTGATCTGTGGGATAAAGCTACTCGCTGTTGATGCCAGGACAAACTTTCCCTCGAATATCTTGGGCTACTGTTATTAATTAGGGATATATAAAACATTAGGACAATCAAGACATTCCCGAAATGCCCCAAATGCGATTCCCAACCAGCCAGTCCTGAACATCTATTGAACTGTATCAAAACCTCCAAAAAAGATCTCTGGGAAAGCCCCAGGACTATGTCTTTGTTATATACAAATTTATTCGATGGAATAAAAATGATTACTTCTGTAGCTGTGAAAGTATGCAAAGTATTTCAATTTTCTGTCCTCCAATTGATGAATGCTCTGATTATTTATCAACAGCGCCTGAACGGATCATTTCTGCGAGATAAGGATAAATTTATACGTATGTATAGTGATAATGGAGATCGTTTAAACGACTTAAGGAATAAGCAACAACAACATATCTTGCTTTGCGACATCTCTGCAAACACATAAAGATACCAAAACTCTTATTTTTCTTCCTCGACAATTGTGATGTAGCGCTATTTCCAGTATATTTGAAATAGTGTCAGAAACTTTAGCATTTTTCTAGCTCATGTAGAGAGATAAATTTATCCAATGTCTACTGTGTGTCTACATATGAGGTCATAACAGGGAAGTTTCATCAAGGACATTGAGCGCACGGTACCTGAGCAATAAGCATAATGTGGAGTTATGACTTCGAACCACAGGAAGTGTTTCTGAGGACGACAGATTAGATATTTTATGAGAGTTTGCAGAGAAAATGCGAAAACTAGGTCCTGCGTGTATGAAGACAGGGAGCAAGTCTGTATATGCCTATTGGGCATACATAGCTGAGCAGTTCTACCTCTTTGTGGAACCCCCATTTATTTTCAGTAGCCATGAAACGATTGAAACGATCGCATTATGCAATAGATCTTTGTTTATTAAGATTATATTCCATCAGACCCAACTAGACATAATACTTTCGTTACCGTATTAGATGCCAATGTTTTGAAACTTGATAGTATAGATGCATGCAAATAGGAATTCGAAAACAGAAAATAATGAGGGAATAAGGAGCAAAATGGGACCATCTAAGGGAATTAATCATATCGAATTAAAGACAGTTTTAGATAGTACACCATACAAGAAGTTACGACCTTTGAGTAATCCCATGTATGTCCTTCAAAATTTGGTGATATAAATCGGATATATCTGATTTCAAAGTCTTAAATCTTGATTAAAGCCATGATGGGTGGGTCAGATCAGATTATAAGATATAAGGATGGCCAACAAAGTCGGAATTCCTATCACATAGAAGACTGAGTTTCCAGAGCTATCGCCCAGGAGCCTTTTTCAGAGATTAATACCTGAAAGTACGTTCCTTAGAAATTTCTGCATTGTTTCTGTGATGGAAATGAGATAAGGTTATCCATCGGTGTCACCTAAACTCAGGATGCCTACACCCAGGTGAATCTAGTGACATCAATACCAACTCATACTATACTGAAAATCTTACTAGAGGAAATGTAGTGAGACATAATACCAGAGGCGTTCTTCTTTGTTGTGGATCTTCCCATTATATCTTTTAGTCAAAAAAGATAGAAGTGTCTGCAACATGCTTGTTCTTTGTTTAATCAATGAGACGACACAATGAATCCTATTCCTCAGGATATCTGTTTCTTTCCAGATACAAACAACTTCCTATGTGATAGATTTTTTCATCCAGATCCAAATCTTATCTCCACAAGTTTTCGATCATATCTGCTCTTCAACAAGTGTGAAGACTATCTGACTGACCAGAGGTTAATAGGAGGGGATACAAAGATGAAGACATTTCATTCAAGGCTTATATTTCAAAATTTTAAAAACAATTTTACTAAAAACAAATTTTTAAGTGCGATGCCACTTCAATCCCTACTTTGATAATGTTTATAATGAATTGATTATATTTTTTTCTGAAGCATTGTATAACTCTCCTAATATAGCTACTAATATTGAAGAAACTAGCTTACGCTAATTCATATTTTTCTTTTCTTCTTAAAAAATAAATTCCATTTTAAAATAAACAACGATATATTCACATTTATTAAGATTATCACATGAAAAAAAACAAATAAACACTTTTCTTTCAATTATTTTAAAACATTGATGAAATTATAGATTATAAATGAATTATAGATCTTGGTGTGTGAACCTCTATATGAATCAAATTATGATATCTATTTCTATTTGATATTTTAAAACATTTGGTTAGTATATCAACAGTAACTCTTTTGTTCCTACTTTTAATAGTATAAATTCCTTTGGATTTGATGATTTGGGGCTGTCTGCACGCTGGTTATTCCAGGGTAGTCCCTTGTAAATTCTTTTTCCTCTTCAACCTACTCAAAACAGTTTCATTCTCCTGGATCTTGCCTTCCGTGTGCATCCTTACCATCTGGCACTTCCACAACTGCATCGCAAATAGCCACATGTTTATTAAGCGCATGTTATTTCAGGTTGCATTTCCTTGTATCCCACTCTATTTGATTAATATCGGAAATGAAAATAAAACTTGTAAAATCGATCTGAAGAGCGTAAATAATATTTGACGTCGTTATGGCAACAATCATATCAAGACATGGAGATCTTCAACTATGGAGAACATTTTCCTTTCTACCTTCGCTACCCAATTTTACTTTCTGGGATTTTCCCATTGAAACGAAAAGTTGGGACGATGTTTAAACTGCAATTCTTTGGCGTTCAGATGATTCTGCTAATGCTTAGAATCTGGTTGTTTATTCAACTAAGTGTAATGCCTCTCTACCTGACCTTTGTAGTTTCAATGACCATGCTGAAGTACGTCGTCTTCTCTCTTATCTGCAGTCGGTACTAAGCCATCTACAATGTCCTGAAGAGCATCTACAAGAACAAGTTCTTCATTCCTTCAAGACCAGGTGCACATTTCTGTGTTTTATTCTTCTTGAAAATAACATTATTGACACAAGCTTTTTTTTAGTGAATTTTTCTTTTTGAAAAAAAGGAGAATTGGATATATTTGAAGTTGACCTAATTCTCTTGTTTGTAGAGCATTTGCTTATATCTTTACATATCTCTATCTATTGTTCGATACTCCTATGCGTTTGCATCTCTTTCAAGGATATCAACTCTCAAGCCTTACGATCAAATACCTCATCAGAGTGGAGCCAGATTGGAAGAATGTTCCAGACTATGGTGGCAACTGTAGATAAACTAAATAACATCTACAGATTGCTTCTATTGCTGATCCTGCTGAACCAAGTTTGGCATTGCCTTCCCTACCTTATCTGGATTTTTAAATATGATTCCCTTAGTTTAGTACAGAATGGCTCTTTAAGCTTTTTATTATTTTGTGCAGTTTTGGCTTACTCTGTGATGAGCCAGGGAGAGGCTGTAAGGAAGATATCAGCTCGATATTTCACCATAGACAGACCTGCACAGTGTCCTGACATGCAGCATGTCTACCTGGCCCTGCGTTTTTCATGTAACCAAGGTGTTGTACCCATGGTAGGCTAATTTCTGCCTCTCACAATGGGAACGTTCTTCATGCTGATCTGTTTTGTATCCTCTTACACCTTCGTGCTTTCGAAACTTGACCTGGGAAAATCTTTCTTTTGCCGTTGACTACCTATATTAATAGAGATAATTTGTAAATAATATTTAATCCTCTTGATTGCCTAATATATCTATTTAAATTATATTATTCAAATTATCTTCAATAGTTACTTAATCACACAACAACAAAACTAAAGCTGCTAGTAAAATTGTTATTTGTTTGGCCATCCTTGACATGGCGCAGGGCCACAATTTGATATCCACATTAAGTTTCAATTGTGTCATGCCAAATAGTCAATATAATCCAACATAATTGAATGGATTAAAATGAAATTGTTCATCTATAGGAGTGGATTGTTGTATATTCCGTGAGATAACTGTATGGAAAAAAAACTGTATTGGTGAAATTTATTTACCTCAGTCCATTTAATTAATTCTCCAATTGAAGAAAGGTTTGCAGGATCGATAGTATGTAAGTAAAATTTGACGTTGTTATGGCAACAACCATATGAAGACATGGAGAGCTTCAACTATGGAGAACATTTTCCTTTCTATCTTCGCTACTCAATTTTATTTTCTGGGATTTTTCCCCTGAAACGGGAGGTTGGGACGATTTTTAAGCTGCGCTTTTTAGGCGTACAGTTGTTTCTGCTGACGCTTAGAATCTGGTCGTTTATTCAACTGAGTGCAATGCCCCTCTACCTGCTCCTTTTAGTTCCGAACACCGCCCTGAAATATGCCGTCTTCTCACTCATCTACAGCCGCTACCAAGCCATCTACAATATCCTAAAGACCATCTATACAAGCAAGTGTTTCACTCCTACAACACCAGGTGCACATTTCTGTGTTTTCTTTTTCCTTATAGTAATATTACTCACAACATATTGTTTTTGCGAATTTTTATATTTGATAGAAATGGGATATTTGAATGAATTTGGAATTGATATAATTCTATTTTTTGTAGAGCAACTACTTATCTATTTACATCTTTGTATCTATTGTTTAATCCTCTTCTGTGTTTACATATCTTTCAGGAACATCAACACTCAAGCCTTAAAAGCGAATACCTCATCTGATTGGAGCCAGATTGGAAGAATGTTCCAGACTATGGTGTCAACTGTAGATAACCTAAATGACATCTACAGTTTGCCTCTATTGCTGATTCTGGTGAATCAAATATGGCATTTCTTCATCGACCTTATCTGGATCTTTGGCGAGGACTCAGCAACTATAATACTGAGAGGACCTTCAATATTTCTATCCTTCTGGGCAGTTTTAGCTTACTCTGTGATGAGCCAGGGAGAGGCTGTAAGGAAGGAATCAGCTCGATATTTCACTATAGACAGACCTGCCCAGTGTCCTGACATGCAGCATGTCTACCTGGCCCTACGAGTTTCATGTAACCAAGGTGTTGTACCCATGGTAGGTCACTTTCTACCTCTCACCCTGGGAACTTTCTTTATGATTGTCTGTTTTGTAGCCTCCTATATCTTTGTGCTTTCGAATCTTAATCTGGGAAATACTTTTTTTCACCATTGAATATTAATATTTCGAAAAGAAAGATATTATATGTGTCTGTGCTTGCTTTTTTGCTTCAAGCTATTTGTATATGTAATAATACAATATAATGCGGCTTTTGATTGTAGAACGACATTTGAAAAATATCCCGCATGTGCTTCTTTTAAACGAAAAATAGAAATTTATTTCAAAGAGAAATAACGACTATTGAACTCCTTGAAATAAATTCCGATTTTTCGTTGATAAGAAACACATACGGGATATTTTTCAAATGTCTTTCAATTTGTATATGTATTTATTGCACTTTCTAAAAGATTATTTTTAAGATCCGATATAGCTATTTGAATTATATAGTCTAAAAATATTCGACGTATTTAAACCAAATCAAGCCGTAGATAAATTTACTGTAAAGCACCCATTTGAGCGCAATGTTAGTTAAAGATCACTTCCAATACTTTAGAACAAGCCCAAAAGGCCCTGAACCCAGAATGGCTTCCTCTGATTATTTTTCCAAATTTATCTACAGTCTTCAAGGGGTTTCATCAATAATTCTCACAAATGGTATTAAATCGAATATATCAAAGAGCTAATATGACAAATCAAAATAATTCCCACATGAAATTACAATTTATTTTAATTTTTTGTTCTTATATGAATTTGAATGGGTTTCCTTAACTTTTCTTTTTTTTTTAAATATGAATCTATATATATAGATAGATAGAATATTTTCTGGGAGGTATGTGATCCATAGAAGCATAGGGCGCCTCTCCCGTCAAAATAAACGTCAAAACCTAACGCCATCTATTGACCATCATAGCAAACTAGCTGCCTCGGGGTCTGTTTGCCAATCTTCTTCTGGCTGGTTTCCTTCTTTTCACCCTTCCACCTAGAGGTATAGTGAGCGCCGAGGTCTTGTCCTAATAATGACGCGGGACTTCCGAGCTCTAACTACTATGTGAAAGCACGAGTCTCACAAAAGCTCAACTTAACATACATTTTATTTCCAAACACACCATATATACAATCAAACACACACACGTGACCAGGCACTCCTGGTCAAATATAATAAAACATTTACACAGAGTAATAATAAAATTAAACTCTAACAGGGTCGGTGACAAAGCCACAACACCAACTTTTTTTCTGACGTTATTTTGACAGGAGAGGCGTCCTTTGCTTATATATATATATCCATCACGGAAAAGTATCCATTTTTTTGTCTTTTTATTAAGTTACATTAGACTAAGCGTTTGTATTATATATGAAAACAGCAATCACTTATGCTTCATTGGTCAGAATAGTGCAGTAAAACTTCACACAATAATTAGGAAGTTTTGACTTATAGCCCAACCTAAATAAATTTTCATATTTGTCACAGCCGACATAGACTCATCAAAATATTTTCATTAGTCGGCTGTGACAATATTTGTCGCTCTCTCTGATTATTTTATATATTAATATCTATTTATTCATATATTTATCATTATATAATCATATTTATACATATTTATATTTATGTTACGATGCACTAGCGCGCCATCTGTTATCAAATTACAAAACTATTTTAGAGGCGTAATAGTCTTTTTAAAATATTTATTCTGTATTTAACCTTATATAATCTTATATGGACATTGAAATAAAGTAGTTTCAAACTCAATCTCTCTCTGAATAGAGATAGAAATTTAAAAATCTCTATATTCCTATGGGCATTATGGATTTCATTTCTTTAGATGGATGAGGAAATGCTATCACCACTAATTGGTTTGTTGCTTCTCTCCAGGACATAAAATTACGCAACAATTCACTTTCAAAGAAAATTCTATTGTAGAAATGTATAACTCAACAGTGAAACTCAATATTTTATTTTGTAGAATTCTTCTTACCAACTGATTCATATGTTAAATATATAGCTCATAATAAAAATATTATTAGTTTGTTTCTCTTATGTGGTTCAATGCATCTTTTCACATTATTTAAGACTATGCTGATATCTAAAGCATTATCATTCCCGAAGGTTTCTTAATGGGATTATGATAGTTATAAGAAGCTTGAAATAATTTACCTATCATGTGATCTGTGAGATAAAATACTCGCTGTTGATGCCAGGACAAATTTTCCCACGAAACTCTTGGGCCACTGTTATTAATTAGGGATATCTAAAATATTAACACAATCAGAACATTCCCGAAATGCCCCAAATGCGATTCCCAACCAGCCAGTCCTGAACATCTATTAAACTGTATCAAATCCTCCAAAAAAATACCTCTGGGAAAACCCCAGGAACTATAATAAAAAAAAAGGCCGAGACAATGGAACCTAATGGAGATCGTTTAAAAGACTTGAGGAATAAGCAACAACAACATATCTTGCTTTGCGACATCTCTGCTAACACATAAAGATATCAAAACTCTTTTTTTTTCCTCGACAATTGTGATGTAGCGCGATTTCCACTATATTTAAATGGTGTCAGAAACTTTAGCATTTTTCTAGCTCATGTAGAGAGACAAATTATATCCAAGTTCACTGTTACCACCAACATCCTGAGTATCTTCTCTCTTATCTACAGCCCCTAGAAAGACATCTATAATGTCTGGAAGACCATCTACAAAATAAAATGCTACACTCTTACTACAAAAGATCATATTTCTGCTTTCGCAAATATTCTTTGTAGAAATATTTTGATTAATTTGGAGGTGACCTAATACTCTTGTTTGTAGAGCAACTACTTATCTATATCCATCTTGCTACAAGTGTTAGCATAAAGAAAAACAGTTAAATTCTCTGATAGCATATAGATTTCATCGAGACTGCAGCGCCTATCTCCTGTCTAGAGATAATGTTGGGAGGTGACTTACTACTGTAATCCTATATTCTGCAGGTTTCTGATCGTAATAAGATCATTATATTGGCTGTAAGGTATATATATATTTCTGTTATCGAAATTCGAAAATATTTTAAACGCATAAGATTCTTTTTGAAATTAAACAATTTCTACTGCCCTTACTGCAATTGAAAAATTAATAGGAGGGCCTGGCTCATCAGTGGTGAACCTTCCCAGCGGTTTCGCCAGTTTAATCTACCATACCACTGTTATATTGCATTTTTGGAACTTCCTTTTATAGTGATACTGATGCTAGACTCTTGGAATGGCAGTAAGGGCAGTAGAAATTGTTTAATTTCAAAAAGAATCTTACGCGTTTAAAATAGTTTTCGAATTTTGATAACAGATGGCGCGCTAGTGCAGCATATTATATATATCTGTACATATATAGAGACTTATATTCGTTCACAAAGGTAATAAGGAATAAATATTACAATAAAGTTGACATTCTCCCAGTAGCTGTTGTGGTTCACTCTCCAACATCTCAGTAGCAGATCTTCGGGCAAGTCCTGACTCTCCCCCCACCAGTGGTAAGGCTGAAGGATACTGCCAGAAGGAAAGAATTCTACAGGAGTAGTAGTTTTCAATAAGATTTAGGATGCTCTTCGGGCAAGTCTCGACTGTACCCCCACCAGTGGTAAGGCTGAAGGATACTGCTAGAAGGAAAGAGTTCCACAGGAGTAGTAGTTTTCAATAAAATTTAGGATGCTCTTCGGGCAAGTCTCGACTGTACCCCCACCAGTGGTAAGGCTGAAGGATACTGCCAGAAGGAAAGAGTTCCACAGGAGTAGTAGTTTTCAATAAAATTTAGGGTGCTCTTCGGGCAAGTCTGGACTGTACCCCCACCAGTGGTAAGGCTGAAGGATACTGCCAGAAGGAAATAATTCTACAGGAGTAGTAGTTTTCGATAAGATTTAGGATGCTCTTCGGGCAAGTCTGGACTGTACCCCCACCAATGGTAAGGCTGAAGGATACTGCCAGAAGGAAAGAGTTCCACAGGAGCAGTAGTTTTCAATAAGTTTAGGATGCTCTTCGGGTAAGTCTGGACTGTACCCCCACCAGTGGTAAGGCTGAAGGATACTGCCAGAAGGAAAGAATTCTACAGGAGTAGAAGTTTTCAATAAGATTTAGGGGGCACTTCGGGCAGGTCTGGTGTGTGCCCTAACCATTGGTAAGGCAGAGAGAACTTTCTGAAGGGAATGGAGTTCCACGGTGATAGAGGTTCTTAAAGAGTTAGGGTGGTTTACAGAGTAGAAGTGAGTCAACTGCGCCAAGATTGGTGATACACAGGAAGAAGCGGCGTGTCGTGAAGCACCTGGTGCAAATCGCGACAACTGGTGTTAGAGGCGGTATTCTTACTGCTAGAGGTCATTGGGAATCTCGCTAAGGTTTGACGATTTGCACCTAATCAGGCCGTGAGTGCTGACAGATGCATATCTAAGCAAGAAGCCAAAAAATGACCTCGGAAGAGCGCTTTCAAGTCTTGTCCATCTAAATGATTCAGAAAGAAAGTCTTCATAGAGGAATATTGAAAGAAAGTCTTCAAAAAAGAAAGGAAAAAAGCCTCGAATGTAGAAGAGAGGGAGAAATAATTCAAAGGAAGAAAGAAATGCTTTTATAAATAAATTATACTTTCAGCAAGTAATGTATCACAAATAGCTTAGTACATCCTCAAATATATTAGAACTCTTGTCAAAATGAATTAGAATTACTGAAGAAAGATCAGTAATCTTCATTGGGGCCATCATCATTCAGAAATATGGAGGCTGGTGACATATCAGATCTGAGGTTTTGATCATGGTTCAGATCATAGAATTGTGGTGGTGGTGCTTATCTCCATTGTTAAACAAATTCCTGAAGTCCACTCCTCTCCAATTTTGCGATGGTAGTTATAGGATTGGAAAATAGGTCCTCTATTGTCAGTTTTAAACATGACAAGATAATTCTGGAGAAGCTTCTGCACTATTGCCTTTCAAGCAGTTATTGAAGTTTTTTGTTCATTTGAAAATTTTAAGGTTTTTATATGGCCACTTCTTAGTCTTGCTAATGCTTTTTTTAAATTTCTATTGAGTTTTTGAATAGAATTGTATATAGTGGTTGTTCCGAGCGTCCTCTTGGCTCGACCATTCCTCAAGACCACCTTGAGACGTTCTATCAGATCTTGAAATATTTTGGTATGGAATGCCAAGCTTCCTTTGTGGCTCAAATGGGATATGAAGAATTCCCTCTGGTCACGAACTCTTGTCCAAACAGGTTTAAAGATTAATCAAACAACAGCGTTGTAAAACAGTTACATATCTACTTAAATTACATAATTACATATTTCCTTTGTATTGTTGCACCAAGTTGCAGCTTTGCATGGTCGCCGACCTTGGTTTCTTCCTTCTTGGTGTTATACACGTTTCCCGAGCGGGTTTCCATACTCAAAGCAAATTAATAAAAGTAAATAAAAATAAATTAACTTTTAAAGTTATTGCGTTTATTTATTCGTTTTCTTCCTCGTTGGTCGCGATCCACAGTCTTCCTCTAGGTCCTCTCTCGCTCCAATAACACATCAAGATATATGTACAATAAAATATTACAAAAGGAATGAAACCAGAAAAGGGGATGATGATAATCTAATTATCTGTTTTAAATAAATAGTAAAGATCATAGAATATTTTGAATAAATGTAGGGCGCCTCAAAATTGATGCAACAATATAGACAACCATAATATACAGTATTCTATGGAAATATTGTGGAAAGGATTAAAATTATAAAAAATATTTTCACAATGCGTATTTAAAATCTTTTATTTGAAAATGTCTAACGTTTATATGTCGTTCTATCTGCATATCAGTGTAGGAATGTTTTAATCAATTTACATAGCACATATAAATCTAAATTTTTTTACATTGTTCAATCCCGTTGACAATGTAAATGTATATTAATCATGAAAATTTCAGAAGTTTTTAAAAAAGAATTAAAGCAGTGGAAGACTCGAGTTTATTTTGTGGACATGAGGAACAAATCTCAATACATATTGTTACATCATGATTAATGGCGTATTTCTTATATTATTTTTAATATATTTGAAATTTAAATTATATATTTATTTATTTTTATATAAAATATTCTATGATATTTATTTAAAACACAGATTATTTAGATTGTCATCATTTGTATTTAGGTACACGTGTGACTTCACTGCTCTCTTTGATGTGAGAAAATAAATAAAGGATTCTGGTGGCTACTTAAAGAAGACTTGTCTCGTTATTCCCTTTTATAAATTTGTAGGATGGTTGAAACACGCTCTGGTAAGATGCAAGACCCAGCACAGGAGAGAATCCAGGCTGAAGAGTCTGCCAAGCCGCAACCTGGTGCAACAATTGGTAGAGATGCTAGTTCCGACCCAGTTGTCCTGAATCCCAACATCGACATCCCCAAGTATGATGGAACGGAAGACCCTCGCCCATGGATTGAATCTCTTGAAGAAATTGGCTTCTTGTACCATTGGGCAGACTACATTATCTCTCGTTATGCCGCCATGAACATGACGGGAAGCGCTAAAACCTGGTTGAATTTACACAAAGCTAGTTTCACGAACTGGGAAAATATTAAAATCCGCCTCATTCAGGATTTTTCTTTGGACGCGAATAAAGAAGAACTTAGAATGAAGCTCAACAGAATGCAACACTGGAATGAACCAGCAATCAGGTTCGCGGAAGACATTCTAGTGTTGTGCAACAAGGTTGACCCCGCAATGGAAGAAGAAACAAAAATTGAACATGTTATTGGAGGACTGAAAAAAGAGTACTCATTCGCGCTCTACCTGAACCCTCCTAAAACGACCGATGACCTTCTTGTCGTGTGCAAGAAAATGGATTCTTTTGAAAAGAAGTATCGGGAACGTGTGGAGAAATCCAGAAACCTATATAACGGTCCACGCTATTCTAGACCCCAACAACAATCGAGGTACGTGCCGCCGACTGCCGCACGAAACTACCAGACCACTTCCAGGCCCCAAGCCCCTGTTTCCAATAATTACAAGAACGACTCCCCTCCTACCCCCAGACAGTATCGAAACAACTTTCCCCAGCCCTCTACCCCTAGACGTCCTTATAATCCTAACTTTGTGCCGAAACCAAACCTTCAGAGAAACACTTACAATAAAAGCCAAGAAGTGAGCAAAAATAGGACGGAAGATGGAAGACCAATCTGCTTTAAATGTAACAAGCCAGGGCACGTGGCCCGTTATTGTAGGGTCAAGTTTATAAGAATCCTAGAAGAGGATCCAGCAGATACCCAAGAGAAGGTCGAAGAAAAATGCCAAATGAATGAAATATCAGAGAAATCAGGACCTCGGCTTTATGCTGATGTATGTCATAGCACACAGACAAATATTCCTACCCGGAATAGATATTCCGTGTTGGAAGATTTAAACTAAGCGTCGCGCCTGAATCTGTCAATCAAAGCAAGTCGACCATAAACGGAATCAAGAAGTTGGACCCTAAATACAAATTAAAAATTAATGTGGACAAGATAGGGACTTTTGAAGCTTTGGTTGATACAGGTGCTGACCTCTCAGTGGTCGACCTCAGAACGGCCCTCGATACAGGCCATGGTATAAGTAAACTCGCAAAAATTTGTGCAGGACCCGATGGAAAAAAATTGGACATGGTAGGAAGTATATTTTTAAATATAAAAATTGATGACGAAACATTATCACACAACTTTGTGATATTGAAAACGCATTTACGGACATTAATTCTTGGGAGAGATTTCCTTAAGAAAATGAACGCAAAAATAGATTGTAAGCAAGAAACTATAAAATATGATTTGACGAATAATCATGACGAAATCAATTTTGAAATGTTGAAAATAAAGAGTGCCAACGATTCCATTGTACCGGAATGTTCCATGAAATTGATCAAGGCATTGGTAGAAACAGAGGATGGAGAATATATTATCGAGGAGAGCAGCAAAATGTTTCAAACAAATGGACTTCGTCTAGCAAGAAGCTTGATCAATGTTATAAATAGGGAAACACACATCTGGATAACTAATCCGTATCCTCGACCGTTAAAAATAATGAAAAACCAAACATTGGCTTTTGGAAGTAGTCCAGCGAAAATAAATGTGAGTCGAGAAAGAGAGGTAGAAAAGAACGAAGAACCTAGATTCCAAATAAACGAAAATCTTTCACCAAAGGAACAGAAGGAGTTAAAACAAGTTTTAGAAAGGTATGGAGATCTTTTTTCATCGAGATTAGGGAGAACCAATTTGGCAAAACATCGGATAGACACAGAAGACGCGAAGCCAATTAAACACAAGCCTTACCGGGTAAGTGCTAAAGAACGAGATATTATAAAAGAGCAAATTGACGAAATGCTTACAGAAGGCATAATTAGGCCATCTTCTAGCCCCTGGTCTTTTCCAGTAATATTGGTCAAGAAGCGAGATGGCAAATACAGATTTTGTGTGGACTACAGAAAACTGAATAATGTGACAGTAAAAGATGTCTATCCGATCCCTAGAATAGACGAAGTTATGGATACTCTCCAAGGATCTACACACTTCTCAGCAATAGACCTCAGATCTGGATATTGGCAAGTTGAAGTCGAAGAAAGAGACAAAGAGAAAACAGCTTTCACTACAGCGCATGGATTATATGAATTCAACGTGATGCCTTTTGGACTTTGTAACGCGCCTGCTACCTTTGAGAGAAATATGGAGAATATGCTTGGAAATCTGAGATGGCAAATTTGTTTGTGTTATCTGGATGATGTTATCATATATAGCCCGGATTTTCCAACGCACCTCAAAAGACTTGAAGCTGTTTTTAGATGTTTCCGTGAATCTAATTTAAGGTTAAACGACAAAAAATGCCGATTTGCTTTTGAAGAATTGGAGATTCTCGGCTATATAACGAGCAAACATGGTATAAAACCCGCGGAACATAACATCAAAGCTGTCAGAAATTTTCCTCGGCCCAAAAAGGTCAAAGAAGTACAATCCTTTTTGGGAATGTGTTCATATTATAGAAAATTTATCAAAGACTTTTCAAAAATTGCTGACCCTTTGACCAACCTTATAAAAAAAAGTGTATCATTTACCTGGACAGAAAGACAAGAGGAAGCGTATCAAACCCTATTTTGAGAGAATTGATGAGGTAACTCACGAGGACGTGACGACCTCTGGAGAGGGGGAAGTGTTACATCATGATTAATGGCGTATTTCTTATATTATTTTTAATATATTTGAAATTTAAATTATATATTTATTTATTTTTATATAAAATATTCTATGATATTTATTTAAAACACAGATTATTTAGATTGTCATCATTTGTATTTAGGTACACGTGTGACTTCACTGCTCTCTTTGATGTGAGAAAATAAATAAAGGATTCTGGTGGCTACTTAAAGAAGACTTGTCTCGTTATTCCCTTTTATAAATTTGTAGGATGGTTGAAACACGCTCTGGTAAGATGCAAGACCCAGCACAGGAGAGAATCCAGGCTGAAGAGTCTGCCAAGCCGCAACCTGGTGCAACAATATTTTACTAGATTGTCCTTAAAGACTACAGAATCGAAAATAATTTAATAGTAACAGATCCAAGTATTTTTATTTCTAGTAAAGAAATGTATATTAAATTCAATACCTTTTTACTAAAACACGTGAGAACGCGTTTATCACTCTCGTTCTACAAGACCAATGAAATATTACAGTGATACACACGTTCTCGCGTGTTTTAGTGAGAAACACAAACATCCTCGATAAAGAGAGGCGAGTTGCCCCTCGAAATATCGGAATAATAAAAATATTTATAAATCCAATATATGCATATTTTCTAAATATAATTCTAATTATGGATTGCTCAATCTTCAAAATAATTTGTTATGTCATTAAAATATTGTAACGAATAAATTGTGTGTGTTTGTTGTTTCCTTGTTTCCTAGTTTTCATATTCGAAATGTAAAGGGTATTTCATAGCACCCCCTATACCCCACTATATTACAATATATAGCAAATGTTAAAATATATACAATGTGAGCAGTTACGTGGGGGGATCATATAAAGTTATTAGAGTTTTCTTTATAAATCGAGAAAAAAATAGAAGAAATCATGTTTTTCCCTGAGCAATGTCGCAGGTCTATGTGTCCAGCTAATGAACAAACAGGATTTCAGATACCTGTCTATATCTTTAGAATGAAGTTCAATTTTTTAAACCGTTTCTACACAGAATTTTAAATAACGATTTTAACTGCCCTCACTCCACTTCAGATTTCGTCGACTGTTTTCTAAGTGTATGTCTCCATTATGATGGTCAGGATTTAAAAGACACGAAATCGATGCATCTACATTTACATTTTTTAATTTTATTTCAATTCGAAGCGCTATGTCCCACTAGGGACACTTACGCTGTCATACATGTATGCCTTTACATTTGTCTATACATATATATACAATAATTTTAGGCCGTGAATAGAATAGTCAAATGATGTTAACAATGAGAAAGAGAGAAAGAAAAAAGAACTGTGTACAAAATGAAGAAGTGTCTGGCAATATGTACAATAAGCATAATATAAATTATCCGTTTCTTAAAAGATATTTTTTGCTATATAATTTAAAATATATCTACAAAAGGTATTGAATTCAATATACATTTCTTTACTAGAAATAAAAATACTTGGATCTGTTACTATTAAATTATTTTCGATTCTGTAGTATTGAAAGACAATCTAGTAAAAGATGTATTGAGATTTGTTCCTCATGTCCACAAAATAAACTCGAGTCTTCCACTGCTTTAATTCTTTTTTAAAAACTTCTGAAATTTTCATGATTAATATACATTTACATTGTCAACGGGATTGAACAATGTAAAAAAATTTAGATTTATATGTGCTATGTAAATTGATTAAAACATTCGTACACTGATATGCAGATAGAACGACATATAAACGTTATACATTTTCAAATAAAAGATTTTAAATACTCATTGTGAAAATATTTTTTATAATTTTAATCCTTTCCACAATATTTCCATAGAATACTGTATATTATGGTTGTCTATATTGTTGCATCAATTTTAAGGCGCCCTACATTTATTCAAAATATTCTATGATCTTTACTATTTATTTAAAACAGATAATTAGATTATCATCATCCCTTTTTCTGGTTTCATTCCTTTTGTAATATTTTATTGTACATATATCTTGATGGGTTATTGGAGCGAGAGAGGACCTAGAGGAAGACTGTGGATCGCGACCAACGAGGAAGAAAACGAATAAATAAACGCAATAACTTTAAAAGTTAATTTATTTTTATTTACTTTTATTAATTTGCTTTGAGTATGGAAACCCGTTCGGGAAACGTGTATAACACCAAGAAGGAAGAAACCAAGGTCGGCGACCATGCAAAGCTGCAACTTGGTGCAACAATACAAAGGAAATATGTAATTATGTAATTTAAGTAGATATGTAACTGTTTTACAACGCTGTTGTTTGATTTATCTTTAAACCTGTTTGGACAAAAGTTCGTGATCCAGAGGGAATTCTTCATATCCCATTTGAGCCACAAAAGAAGCTTGGCATTCCATACCAAAATATTTCAAGATCTGATAGAACGTCTCAAGGTGGTCTTGATGAATGGTCGAGCCAAGAGGACGCTCGGAACAACCACTATATACAATTCAATTCAAAAACTCAATAGAAATTAAAAAACAGCTTTAGCAAGACTAAGAAGTGGCCATATAAAAACCTTAAAATTTTAAAATGAACAAAAAAACTTCAATAACTGCTTGAAACGCAATAGTGCAGAAGCTTCTCCAGAGCATATCTTGTCATGCTCAGAACTTACAATAGAGGACCTATTTTCCAGGCCTATAACTACCATCGCAAAATTGTAGAGGAGTGGACTTCAGGAATTTGTTTAACCATGGAGATAAGCATCACCACCACAATTCTATGATCTGAACCATGATCAAAACCTCAGATCTGATATGTCACCAGCCTCCATATTTCTGAATGATGATGGCCCCAATGAAGATTACTGATCTTTCTTCAGTAATTCTAATTTTTGAAGACTTTCATTCAAAATTCCTCCATGAAGACTTTCTTTCTGAATCATTCAGATGGACAAGACTTGAAAGCGCTCTTCCGAGGTCATTTTTTGGCTTCTTGCTTAGATGTGCATCCGTCAGCACTCACGGCCTGATTAGGTGCAAATCGTCAAACCTTAGTGAGATTCCCAATGACCTCTAGCAGTAAGAATACCGCCTCTAACACCAGTTGTCGCGATTTGCACCAGGTGCTTCACGACACGCCGCTTCTTCCTGTGTATCACCAATCTTGGCGCAGTTGACTCACTTCTACTCTGTAAACCACCCTAACTCTTTAAGAACCTCTATCACCGTGGAACTCCATTCCCTTCAGAAAGTTCTCTCTGCCTTACCAATGGTTAGGGCACACACCAGACCTGCCCGAAGTGCCCCCTAAATCTTATTGAAAACTTCTACTCCTGTAGAATTCTTTCCTTCTGGCAGTATCCTTCAGCCTTACCACTGGTGGGGGTACAGTCCAGACTTGCCCGAAGAGCATCCTAAATCTTATTGAAAACTACTACTCCTTCGGAACTCTTTCCTTCTGGCAGTATCCTTCAGCCTTATCACTGGTGGGGGTACAGTCCAGACTTTCCCGAAGAGCATCCTAAATCTTATTGAAAACTACTACTCCTGTGGAACTCTTTCCTTCTAGCAGTATCCTTCAGCTTTACCACTGGTGGGGGTACAGTCCAGACTTGCCCGAAGAGCATCCTAAATCTTATTGAAAACTACTACTCCTTCGGAACTCTTTCCTTCTGGCAGTATCCTTCAGCCTTATCACTGGTGGGGGTACAGTCCAGACTTTCCCGAAGAGCATCCTAAATCTTATTGAAAACTACTACTCCTGTGGAACTCTTTCCTTCTAGCAGTATCCTTCAGCTTTACCACTGGTGAGGGCACACACCAGACGTGCCTGAAGAGCATCCTAAATCTTATTGAAAACTAATACTCCTGTGGAACTCTTTCCTTCTGTCAGTATCCTTCAGCCTTACCACTGGTGGGGGTACAGTCCAGACTTGCCCGAAGAGCATCCTAAATCTTATTGAAAACTACTACTCCTGTGGAACTCTTTCCTTCTGTCAGTATCCTTCAGCCTTACTGTTGGAGAGAGTTAACTTCGCACACCGGCTGTTGCTTAGCAACGCCAGCTTCCCCCAGACATCACGTGACCTGGCGCCACTCCGACCGGCCGTACCTGTATAAGTTTTAGTTTGCTTTTGTTGTCTGCCCCTACGCTTGCCTTTTGTGACTCTCTTTGTTCCTTGTCATCTTCTGAGATCCAGCCTCTGATTCTCTTACATGGTAGCAGAGCGTGGTTGGTATCAAATATTTTTGTTTATCTAAGCTGAAATTCGTTTGCTTGCTCAAGATGACAGCTGAACTTCCACAAATTCAAAAATTCAACGGCGATAATTTTCATCTATGGAAATTTCAAATGAAGATTATTCTAGAAGCAAAAGATCTTCTCAGTATAACTGATGGCTCTGAAGTAAAACCTGAAATAGAGGATATTGCAAAATTCTCTGAATGGAAAAAAGATGCAAAATCCAAAATGCTGATCACTACTGCTCTAGAGTTTAAATATCTTCAACAGATTGTTAATTGCCAGACTTCAGCAGATATGTGGAAGAAATTATCAACAATATATGAACTGAAATCTGAAACAAACAAATATTTGCTGCAACAAAGATTTTTCGAATATAAAATGAATCCAAATGATAACATTGCTTCTCACATTTCCAAAGTTGAAACTCAGGCACAACAAATGAAAGATATAGGTGAGCCAATCTCTGATGTTGCCCTAATTACAAAGATAATTTGCAGCTTGCCTGATAAATACAAGAATTTCATAACAGCGTGGGATTCAGTTTCATCAGAAGAAAAGACTCTAGAAAACTTGACGGCAAGATTACTGAAAGAAGAAAGCTTACAGGATCATTGGGATTTTTCAGGAAATTTTAAACCAGATAATGCCTTGATGACTTTTCAAAGTTCAACAGAAATTCAACAGCTTCCAACAAACAACAGCAGCATCAACAATCCATTAAAGATAAAAAGAAGAACACACACTGTGGATATTGCAAGAAGAAAGGACATTGGTGGAAAGAATGCTATAATAGAAAGGAAGAACAAAAAGGACAACAGCCAAGTTCTTCAGCCAGAGATGATAGCTGTGCTTTTTCAGCTGAGACAAGTGCCTTCCTCGCTGAAACAAAGGATTCCTGGATTGCAGATTCTGGAGCAACGGATCACATGACTTTCAGAAGAGAATGGTTCTCTACGTTCGAAGAAATACCAGAAGGTGTTCATCCTGTGTGCCTTGGAGATGGAAAGAAGATCTATGCAAGAGGTAAGGGAAATATTGATATTCTCTCTTATGTTGATAGTAAGGAAATTAATGCAACTCTTTTGGATGTTCTCTATATACCTGAATTGGAGACCAATATTTTTTTCAATATCTACTGCAACAAAACATGGTTTGACGCTCATTTGTAAAGGAAAACAGATAAAATTGACAAAAAATTCGAAAGTGATAGTTACTGGAATAAAGGACAATTCAAATCTTTATAGGATTTTTATTAAAGCAAAGCAATCTTCACAAACTCATGTTGCTCAGTTAAGTCTAGATATATGGCATCAAAGAATGGGTCATGTAAATCCTATAAAATTAACCCAAATGTTTGAAAATAATGTTTTTGAAGAAAACATTAAAATTAGAGAAAAGCCTGATTCTTTACTAGGTGAAGCATGCATCTATGGAAAACAAAATAGAAAAGTTTTTCAGGCATCAACAAGTCCAAATTCGACCTATCCAGGAGATCTGATCTATTCAGATGTTTGTGGACCAATGAGTAGAAGATCACCAGGTGGATCATTATATTTTGTATCATTCAAGGATGATTTTTCAAGATTTAGAGTGGCCTACTTCATTAGGCATAAATCAGATGTACTTGAGAAATTTAAAGAATTTGTAAAAAGAGTTAGGACTGAAACTGGAAATAAAATAAAAAGATTCAGAACAGATAATGGCACAGAATTCTTAAATAAGAATTTTTCTGATTATCTAAAATCTCTAGGAATTGTTCATGAACTCACTGCTCCATATACCCCAGAACAGAATGGAATTTCTGAAAGAGATAACAGAACAATAGTTGAATCAGCTAGATGCTTGTTACATGGAAGAAAAATGCCGCTTGAACTGTGGGCTGAAGCCGTAAACACAGCAGTCTATCTCTTAAATAGATGTACTACTGAAGTATTGGGAAATTCTACACCTTATGAAATATGGTACAAGAGAAAACCCTCCATCTTACATTTGAAAACTTTTGGATGTAACGCTTATGTGTATACCAAAAGATAACAGAAAGAAATTAGACAAAAAGAGTATTCGTACATTTTTTGTTGGATATACTGAAACTAACAAAAATTATAGAATGTGGGATCCTATTGCTAGAAAAACTATCATAAGCAGAGATGTAATATTTACTGAAGCTAATACATCAGAAAATATTCAGGATAACCAACAAGAGCAGGTAACTATATATAGTGAAGAAAGTGTTGATAGCACAAATACCAGTTCCAAACCAGAAGAATCATGTCGATACCCTCTCAGGAATAGAATCAGGGAAAAGGAACAATCATCAACTAACTGTACAAGAGCTATTTCATATGCTTGTTATGTCCATGACCAAGAACCATTGAACTATGAAGATGCAATTGTAGGACAAAACTCAAAAAGGTGGAAACTAGCTATGGACGATGAATTCAATTCCTTGATGAAAACTCAAACATGGACTTATGTGACACTACCATCAGACAGAAAAGCTATTGCATGCAAGTGGGTATACAAAATAAAGCAAAATGCAGATGGAACAACTAAAATGTTATTTCTACATCAAGCCTCATACATTGAAAGAACACTTGAACATTACAACCTTCTTGAAATTAAGTTACAATCTGTACCTTCTGATCCTTACTCAAAACTAACAAAAGAGGTGTGCCCAAAGGATAATCAGGAAATTGAAGAAATGAACAAGATTCCATACAGACAGACAATTGGTAGTTTAATGTACCTCATGACTGGAACTAGACCTGATATTGCCTACGCAGTCAGCAGGGTTAGCCAATTTATGAACAACCCAGGACCTTCACATTGGACCGCAGTAAAGAAAATATTTGGATACTCAAAAGCTACGAAAAACATCGGTATTTGTTTTGGTGGGAGTTCCTGCACTACATCTCTGATAGGTTTTTCCGATGCTGATTTTGCTGGAGACCTAGACACAAGAAAATCAACCACCGGATATGTGTTCATGTTGATTAATGGACCTATTTCTTGGTGCAGTCAAAAACAGAATTGTGTGTCTCTGTCAACAACAGAATCTGAATATATTGCGGCTTCCAAAGCAACGAAAGAAGCAATTTGGCTGAGACAACTTCTACGCGAGCTACATCAAGAACAAGTAAAGCCTACAACAATTTTTTTGCGACAATCAAAGCTGCATAAGACTTGTTTACAACCAAGAATACCACAAAAGAACTAAACATATTGATATTTCGTATCACTTTATCAGAGATCATTTTCAAAAACATGCAATTGACCTTCTTTATGTCTGCTCCAATGATCAAGCTGCAGACATATTTACGAAAGCTCTACCTCCAAAAAGGTATAGAAGACTAAGAAGCCAACTTGGAATGTTTGAAACAACAAAGTGCTTGTTAGGTGGGAGTGTTGGAGAGAGTTAACTTCGCACACCGGCTGTTGCTTAGCAACGCCAGCTTCCCCCAGACATCACGTGACCTGGCGCCACTCCGACCGGCCGTACCTGTATAAGTTTTAGTTTGCTTTTGTTGTCTGCCCCTACGCTTGCCTTTTGTGACTCTCTTTGTTCCTTGTCGTCTATATAGATAATACCGTAACAGAGTTTTCCATTGTAAAGTCGTGAGCTATCTCCTCCGAAGATTCTGAACTACACATAACGATCTATATACCAAAATTTTCGTTATTTTTTTCTTCGTATGATAGGCCTGTTTTTATTTTCCTAATGTTAACAGTTATTTTTATTTTTTAATCT
Source organism: Cordylochernes scorpioides (assembly GCA_030710605.1). Classification (NCBI taxonomy): domain Eukaryota; kingdom Metazoa; phylum Arthropoda; class Arachnida; order Pseudoscorpiones; family Chernetidae; genus Cordylochernes; species Cordylochernes scorpioides. Next base: position 3,714,669 of record CP092880.1, read on the forward strand.
AATCTATTTTACAATCGTAGATTTTTTGCATTTATCATCATCAATTCGTTTGTTTTGAAATGCGTTCTTTTGTCTTATTACTACAACCAATCGTGATGAAACTTTGGGAAGATGTTTAGTATACTACCGGGATGGTTTCTGGCTAATTACTCTTTAGAAATAACCTTTCGTTGCATTTTTATTTACGATAAAACGTAGATTCACTCGCAACCAGCGCCCCCTCGCGGCAGACATATGGCCTTAAATAGCCTCGCATGATCTTATTTGTAACGTCAAGCCTAGCTTATATGTTAGGTACACAGCTTCGTACCCCCGCAACCTAGGTTCGAGGCTCGGCGTGGGTGTTTTTTTTTTTTTTTCATTTCGTTTATAATATTGTAGCAAATTATTAAAAATATTATTTTATTTAAAATGTAGGTTTTTTAAAATAAAAATTAACGTACACAATTTTTTAATAATATTTGTAACAAACCTAGGTTCGAGGCTCAGCGTGGGTGTCTTTTTTTATTTTCGTTTCTTTTATATTATTGTAGAAAGGTCTGTTTTTACAGCATTATTATATTTTGATTGGTTTATTTTAAATATGTTTGTTATGAAGGCTCTATGTAATACTATTTAGAGCACATTTTACATTTTAAACACCTAAGCCCCCCTCTTTTTAATATTGTAGCAAAGTATTAAAAGTATTATTTTATTTTAGATGTTTGCCATGAAACTTTGGGAAGTTGTTTAGTATACTATCAGGACGATTTCTGGCGAATTAATTTAGAATAATATTTATAACAATAATTATAGCGAAATTAAGACATAGTGATTATATTCTGTGTTTGTGCATATATTAATATTTAACAGAAAATGTTAGAACGTTCTATTAGAATATCTCGAAAACAAAAAACAATACATATAAACGAGTTCACTGACATTTATTAATGCAGTGATTATAATCAATGATTACAATGAAGGGCTATATTATCGATATATATAAAAAATCACTTTCAAATTTTAAAACGTAACGTTCCATTCTCAATCCCGTAGGGCTTTAGATCGGCTAAAACATTTTTATCTTTATAAGTGAATATTAACTTTACTGTACTGAATAGTTTAGTATAATGTTAATTTAACATATTACAATTTAGCCACAGCAACGCGTGGCCGGGTTCGCTATTTATAATATATATTTTTGATTCATTTGATTATGATTATAATTTGTAAGTACTTTGTTATAGTTTTTCATTTAAATAGAGCTCAATTTTTGTGTATGTTTTCTATTTGCAGTATCTTTCCTAATGTCTTTGGCAACGTTTTTTTTTCTCATAAATAGGCTGAGGTTATATTATTTTTCGAATTGTAGATTGAATTATTACTTTTATTCTATAATAATTATCTTTTATAAGTGTTTGTTATAGTTTTTCATTTGAATTTAGCACAATTTTTGTATCTGGTTATCTTTTTTGGCGTCTTTTCATCTCTCTTTGGCATCTTTTTTTTCTCATTAATAAGACCTAATCCAAATAATTTAATAGTGTGTGACGTTTCAGCAACAGCATCAGACAAAAGAATAAATGAACTAAAGAATAAAATCTCATTTTTTCTTTTGTCTGATGATGGTGACATTTGGATTAGGTCTTATTTTTTTTTAATAATTTGTTATAGTTTTTCATTTGAATTTAGCTCCATTTTTGTGTCTTATTTAATAAATGAACTAAAGAATAAAATCTTATTTATTCTTTTGTCTGATTTTTGTGTCTGATTTTCTTTTTTACAGTATCTTTCATAATGCCTGATTTGATTACTTGATCTGTTATAGTTTTTCATTTAAATTTAGCTCCATTTTTGTGTCTGTCGTTTTTTTTTCTTCTCATAAATAGGCTGATGCTGTATTTGTGTACTCAATTGTTGCTTTTTGTGTCTGGTTTCTTTTTTGCAGTATTTTTTTGGAATCCTTTTTTTTTCATCAATTGTTTCCTCACATGCTTGGAATTTTCTTTTTATGCCTGTCCTGGCTTTCAGTTTTATAGTTTTCCTCTGCTTGGTTCTTATTTTACCTTTTTTTTTCAGCGTCTTCTGTCATGCCTCGAAAAGGCCGTGGAAGACTCACTCCCCTAACAGCTAGGCGTGCTAATATGACTCGCCGCAGACACAAAACCCCAATTGCTATTTCTCTTGTTTACTTTTTTACCAATTCCTATAATTTTTCACCTGAAAGATTTTTATTTTATTTGTTATTCAATAAATTATTATCACTTATTTTTGGTCTTCTTTTTACTTACTTATTTTACTGGGGGTTGGTGGAAGGATGGTCTAAGCCGTTGGTTTTCGACCGCTACGACCCGGGTTCGATTCCCGCATTCGGCACTTTTTTCTGAAAAATTAAAAAAAAAAAATGCTCCAATGGCTTCCGATTCTTGCAAAAGTCCAACCCCACCAGCAAGCGCAAGTAATCAAACGGGGCTCTGGCACATTTGTAAATGCAAAGTCGAACTGCTTTTCACATGTTTAGACATGTGGTGTACTTACAGTTAAAGCAGTCGCCTACTCTACCCACCATAATTATCAAGGCCTGTACCACGTGTACTAGGGATAAGCAAAAAAAAAAAATATTTTACTCATTGATCTATACATACAATTATTTGCATACAATTATTTACATACAAATATATGCATACAATTATATACATACACTTTTCTACATTTTTGCACTCTGCAGTCTAATATGTTGTTAATAATAGGGGTTTTAGACAAATATCAACTGTTGAAATTTGATTTTCCAAAATAGTTGAATTATCGAAAGTGTCGAATTAGTTTGTCATATGATAGGCCGTAGGTCGAGACATCCAAAAATGGTCGAATTATCGTGTGTTGAATTAATTAGATTATCTATATAGATAATACCGTAACAGAGTTTTCCATTGTAAAGTCGTGAGCTATCTCCTCCGAAGATTCTGAACTACACATAACGATCTATATACCAAAATTTTCGTTATTTTTTTCTTCGTATGATAGGCCTGTTTTTATTTTCCTAATGTTAACAGTTATTTTTATTTTTTAATTTAATCTATTTTACAATCGTAGATTTTTTGCATTTATCATCATCAATTCGTTTGTTTTGAAATGCGTTCTTTTGTCTTATTACTACAACCAATCGTGATGAAACTTTGGGAAGATGTTTAGTATACTACCGGGATGGTTTCTGGCTAATTACTCTTTAGAAATAACCTTTCGTTGCATTTTTATTTACGATAAAACGTAGATTCACTCGCAACCAGCGCCCCCTCGCGGCAGACATATGGCCTTAAATAGCCTCGCATGATCTTATTTGTAACGTCAAGCCTAGCTTATATGTTAGGTACACAGCTTCGTACCCCCGCAACCTAGGTTCGAGGCTCGGCGTGGGTGTTTTTTTTTTTTTTCATTTCTTTTATAATATTGTAGCAAATTATTAAAAATATTATTTTATTTAAAATGTAGGTTTTTTAAAATAAAAATTAACATACACAATTTTTTAATAATATTTGTAACAAACCTAGGTTCGAGGCTCAGCGTGGGTGTCTTTTTTTATTTTCGTTTCTTTTATATTATTGTAGAAAGGTCTGTTTTTACAGCATTATTATATTTTGATTGGTTTATTTTAAATATGTTTGTTATGAAGGCTCTATGTAATACTATTTAGAGCACATTTTACATTTTAAACACCTAAGCCCCCCTCTTTTTAATATTGTAGCAAAGTATTAAAAGTATTATTTTATTTTAGATGTTTGCCATGAAACTTTGGGAAGTTGTTTAGTATACTATCAGGACGATTTCTGGCGAATTAATTTAGAATAATATTTATAACAATAATTATAGCGAAATTAAGACATAGTGATTATATTCTGTGTTTGTGCATATATTAATATTTAACAGAAAATGTTTGAACGTTCTATTAGAATATCTCGAAAACAAAAAAACAATACATATAAACGAGTTCACTGACATTTATTAATGCAGTGATTATAATCAATGATTACAATGAAGGGCTATATTATCGATATATATAAAAAATCACTTTCAAATTTTAACACGTAACGTTCCATTCTCAATCCCGTAGGGCTTTAGATCGGCTAAAACATTTTTATCTTTATAAGTGAATATTAACTTTACTGTACTGAATAGTTTAGTATAATGTTAATTTAACATATTACAATTTAGCCACAGCAACGCGTGGCCGGGTTCGCTATTTATAATATATATTTTTGATTCATTTGATTATGATTATAATTTGTAAGTACTTTGTTATAGTTTTTCATTTAAATAGAGCTCAATTTTTGTGTATGTTTTCTATTTGCAGTATCTTTCCTAATGTCTTTGGCAACGTTTTTTTTTCTCATAAATAGGCTGAGGTTATATTATTTTTCGAATTGTAGATTGAATTATTACTTTTATTCTATAATAATTATCTTTTATAAGTGTTTGTTATAGTTTTTCATTTGAATTTAGCACAATTTTTGTATCTGGTTATCTTTTTTGGCGTCTTTTCATCTCTCTTTGGCATCTTTTTTTTCTCATTAATAAGACCTAATCCAAATAATTTAATAGTGCGTGACGTTTCAGCAACAGCATCAGACAAAAGAATAAATGAACTAAAGAATAAAATCTCATTTTTTCTTTTGTCTGATGATGGTGACATTTGGATTAGGTCTTATTTTTTTTTATTAATTTGTTATAGTTTTTCATTTGAATTTAGCTCCATTTTTGGGTCTTATTTAATAAATGAACTAAAGAATAAAATCTCATTTATTCTTTTGTCTGATTTTTGTGTCTGATTTTCTTTTTTACAGTATCTTTCATAATGCCTGATTTGATTACTTGATCTGTTATAGTTTTTCATTTAAATTTAGCTCCATTTTTGTGTCTGTCGTTTTTTTTTTTCTTCTCATAAATAGGCTGATGCTGTATTTGTGTACTCAATTGTTGCTTTTTGTGTCTGGTTTCTTTTTTGCAGTATTTTTTTGGAATCCTTTTTTTTTCATCAATTGTTTCCTCACATGCTTGGAATTTTCTTTTTATGCCTGTCCTGGCTTTCAGTTTTATAGTTTTCCTCTGCTTGGTTCTTATTTTACCTTTTTTTTCAGCGTCTTCTGTCATGCCTCGAAAAGGCCGTGGAAGACTCACTCCCCTAACAGCTAGGCGTGCTAATATGACTCGCCGCAGACACAAAACCCCAATTGCTATTTCTCTTGTTTACTTTTTTACCAATTCCTATAATTTTTCACCTGAAAGATTTTTATTTTATTTGTTATTCAATAAATTATTATCACTTATTTTTGGTCTTCTTTTTACTTACTTATTTTACTGGGGGTTGGTGGAAGGATGGTCTAAGCCGTTGGTTTTCGACCGCTACGACCCGGGTTCGATTCCCGCATTCGGCACTTTTTTCTGAAAAATTAAAAAAAAAAATGCTCCAATGGCTTCCGATTCTTGCAAAAGTCCAACCCCACCAGCAAGCGCAAGTAATCAAACGGGGCTCTGGCACATTTGTAAATGCAAAGTCGAACTGCTTTTCACATGTTTAGACATGTGGTGTACTTACAGTTAAAGCAGTCGCCTACTCTACCCACCATAATTATCAAGGCCTGTACCACGTGTACTAGGGATAAGCAAAAAAAAAAATTATTTTACTCATTGATCTATACATACAATTATTTGCATACAATTATTTACATACAAATATATGCATACAATTATATACATACACTTTTCTACATTTTTGCACTCTGCAGTCTAATATGTTGTTAATAATAGGGGTTTTAGACAAATATCAACTGTTGAAATTTGATTTTCCAAAATAGTTGAATTATCGAAAGTGTCGAATTAGTTTGTCATATGATAGGCCGTAGGTCGAGACATCCAAAAATGGTCGAATTATCGTGTGTTGAATTAATTAGATTATATTGTATATATAAAAATATAGAATTGTTGTTTTTAATGAGGTCTTTTAAATGAATTTATTCCTTTAATATGTTGTCATATCTGCAATTTTTTTTCATTTCCGAAATATTTATTTACACTTTCACCAATGCCAATAGGATCTTTGCGATGGAACGGGTATGGTGTTCTAGCGCATGTGCTCTCATGTCCTTGAAGCACATATACTGACAGTACCCAAAGTTGAACACACTGTATAATGTCTGAAATATATGACTATAAAGAGGGCTCAAGGCCAAACCTTTGCTACAAGAGCCTGTGTTTACGCACAGACGACTTTATGTGACTTTTTCAAGTGTACGAACTTTGGATAGCATACATGTAAAGTTGAACCCAAGTATATATAAAATGTAGTTTTTAATGAGAGGTCATTTAAATGGATTCCTATTATAAATCGTCTCCTCTGAAATATAGTTTGTAAATTTATATTCTGATTTATTTTATCCTTTTTTTTTCATTTCCAGAATATATATTTACACTTTTCACCAATGCCTAAAGTTTCTCACCTGAAAGAAAAAAAACTCCGCCTTTGCCGGTCCCAAGCCAGGATGAAAAAGGAGGAGGGGGAGCAGTAGCAAGCTCACTAAAAAAACCTGGGCTCAGCTGGCCTGGCTGATAGTACCTTGTAAGAGCTCCTAATCCAGGGATACATTCTTTTGGAGCTAAGTCAGTGGCCTGCCACTGAGTAGTGCTCCCAGTCTTGATGACAAAGGCAGACGCATTCTACTTCACCCAATCGTGATGGTTGTTAATTTCAAGCTTTACAAGCTTGACACTCTAATATGATTGAGTGAAGATAAGAAAGGAGAAAAAAATATTTTTTGTATTTTTTTTTGGCAATAATCTATTTATTATCAATTAATTTGATTTTGGTCTTTATTTATTATTCCCCTGCTCTATACATACATTTTGTACATTTACAATTTTAGCCATTTTCTCTGTAATACCTTTTTAGCAGTGAAGTTATATTTGAGCAACAAACAATTGTTGAAATTTAAAATGGTCGAATTATCGATAGTGTTGAATTACACTTTGTTATATGATAGGCTGTAGGTCAAGACAACAAAACATGGTCGAATTATCGAGGTTATATTGTATATATAAAACTAGAAATGTAGTTTTAATGAGGTCCTTTAAATATTTTCATTACTTTTATATGTTGTCTTATCTGCGATATAGTAGCATTTTTTGCAATTTTATTTGCTGATTTGTGTCATTTTTTCACTCTAAATATATTTATTTAAACTCTTCAACTAATGCCTATAGTTTCCTTCCTGAAATTGCTTAGCAAACATGAGTTGGTTGTATTGTTATGCTTCGGATATATTTTAATCCTAAGCAGGGTCTTTACGAATGGTACATGTATGGTTACACAGTGCATGTGCTCTCATGTTCTTGAAGTAGTGTAGATGTGTTGTTTGCACTTTTATTTTCTGATTTGTTAGTATTTTCTTCTTTTTTCATTTTAAATATTTTTTTAGGCATAGGAACCAATGCCTATAGTTTCTCACCTGCGGGCCCTTCGAGTAAACCCGGGGCGTTGCCCGGGTCACTCGGCTAGTCTTAATATAATATTATTGTTAATTAAACATACTTTCTGAGATTCAGCCTCTGATTCTCTTACACTTGCCACTGGTGGGGGAGAGTCAGGACGGAACAGAAGAACTGCTACTGAGATGTTGGAGAGTGAACCACAACAGCTTCAGGGAGAATGTCAACTTTGTAAAACGACGTTTGAACAACATTATTGTGATATTTATTTTTCCGTTTAACATTACTCTTCACAATTCATCCTTTCATACTTCATCCCTAAGGTTAGCAATAATCTCTAATTATCCTTGAAATAAATTTCGATTTTTCGTTCGAAAGAAACATATGCGGGATAATTTTCAAATGTCGCTCTACAATCATAAGCCGCATTATATTGTAATATTTATTCCTTATTACATTTGTACACGAAAATAAGTGTCACTAAATATGTACAGAAATATATACCTTACAACCAATATAATGATCTATTCAAGATCAGAAACCGGCAGAATATAAGATTACAGTAGTAAGTCACCTCCCAACATCATCCCTAGACAGGAAAAAGGCTGCAGTTTCGTTGAAATCTATATGTTAACAGAGAATCTAACCGTTTTTCCTAATGTTTACATTTGTAACAAGATGTAAATAGATAAGTAGTTGTTCTACAAACAAGAGAATTAGGTCAATTCAAAATTAATCAAAATATTTCTACAAAAAATATTTGCTAAAGCAGAAATATGATCCTTTTGTAGTAAGAGTGTAGCATTTTATTTTGTAGATGGTCTTCCGGACATTGTAGATGACTTCATTGTAGATAAGAGAAGAGATGAGATACTCAGGATGTTGGTGGTAACAGTGAACTTGGATATAATTTGTCTCTCTATATGAGCTAGAAAAATGCTAAAGTTTCTGACACCATTTCAAATATACTGGAAATCGCGCTACATCACAATTGTCGAGGAAGAAAAGTAAGAGTTTTGGCATCTTTATGTGTTAGCAGAGATGTCGCAAACGTTTAAACGACTCAAGTCTTTTAAACGATCTCCATTAGGTTCCATTGTCTCGGTTTTTTTTTTATTATAGTTCCTGGGGTTTTCCCAGAGGTCTTTTTTGGAGGATTTGATACAGTTTAATAGATGTTCAGGACTGGCTGGTTGGGAATCGCATTTGGGGCATTTCGGGAATGTTTTGATTGTCCTAATGTTTTAGATATCCCTAATTAATAACAGTGGCCCAAGATTTCGAGGGAAAGTTTGTCCTGGCATCAACAGCGAGTATTTTATCCCACAGATCACATGATAGGTAAATTATCTCAGGCTTCTTATCACTATCATAATCCCATTAAGAAGCCTTCGGGAAAGATAATGCTTAAGATATCAGCATAGTCTTGAATATTGTGAAAAGAAGCATTGAACCACACAAGAGAGACAAACTAATACTATTTTTTATTATGAGCTATATATTGAACATATGAATCAGTTAGTAAGAAGAATTCTACAAAAAAATGATTTATACATTTCTACAATAGATTTTTCTTTGAAAGTGAATTGTTGCGTATTCTTTTGTCCCGGAGAGAAGCAACAAACCAGTTAGTGATGATAGCATTTCCTCATCCATCTAAATAAATGAAATACATAATGCCCATAGGAATATAGAGATTTTTTTAATATCGATCTCTAATCAGAGAGAGATTGAGTTTGAAACTACTTTATTTCAATGTTCATATAAGATTGTATAAAGTTAAATACAGAATAAATATAAATATGAATAAATAAGATTATATAATGATAAATATATGAATAAATAGATATATAATATAAAATAATTGATAAATATACATATATATAAAATATTGTCCATAAAATAGTTTCAAATTTACTGCACTGTTCTGACCAATGAAGCATAAGTGATTGCTGTTTTCATATACAAACGCTTAGTCTAATGTAACTTAATTAAAAGAGAAAATTGATGCTTTTCCGTTTAATGGTTATATATATAAGCAAAGGACGCTTCTCCTGTCAAAATAAACGTCAGAAAAAAAGTTGGTGTTGTGGCTTTGTCACCGACCCGAGGCAGCTAGTTTGCTACGATGGTCAATAGATGGCGTCAGGTTTTGACGTTTATTTTGACGGGAGAGGCGCCCAATGCTTCTATGGATCAATTACCTCCCAGAAAATATTCTATCTATCTATATATATAGATTCATATTAAAAATAAGAAAAGTTAAGAAAACCCAGTCAAATTCATACAAGAACAAAAAATTTAAATAAATTGTAATTTCATGTGGAAATTATTTCGATTTGTCATATTAGCTCTTTGATATATTCGATTTAATACCATTTGTGAGAATTATTGATGAAACACCTTGAAGGTTGTAGATACAATTGAAAAAAATAATCAAAGGAAGCCATTCTTGGGCTTGTTCTAAAGTATTGGGAGTGATCTTAAACTAACATTGCGTTCAAATGGGTGTTTTACAGTAAATTTATCCACGGCCTGATTTGGTTTAAATACGTCGAATATCACTGGACTATATAATTTAAATAGCTATATTGGACCTTAAAAATAATCTTTTAGAAAGCGCAATAAATACATATACAAATAGAACGACATTTGAAAATTATCCCGCATGTGTTTCTTTTGAACGAAAAATCGAAATTTATTTCAAGGAGAAATAGTCGTTATTTCTCTTTGAAATAAATTTCGATTTTTCGTTCAAAAGAAACACATGCGGGATATTTTTCAAATGTCGTTCTACAATCAAAAGCCGCATTATACATATACAAATAGCTTGAAGCAAAAAGGCAAGCACAGACACATATGATATCTTTCTTTTCGAAATATTAAAATTCAATGGTGAAAAAAAGTATTTCCCAGATTAAGATTCGAAAGCACAAAGACATAGGAAGATACAAAACAGACAATCATAAAGAAAGTTCCCAGGGTGAGAGGTAGAAAGTGACCTACCATGGGTACAACACCTTGGTTACATGAAACTCGTAGAGCCAGGTAGACATGCTGCATGTCAGGACACTGGGCAGGTCTGTCTATGGTGAAATATCGAGCTGATTCCTTCCTTACAGCCTCTCCCTGGCTCATCACAGAGTAAGCCAAAATTGCCCAGAAGGATATAAATATTAAAGGTCCTCTCAGTAATATAGTTTCTGAGTCCTCGCCAAAGATCCAGATAAGGTAGATAAAGAAATGCCACACTTGATTCACCAGAATCAGCAATAGAGGCAAACTGTAGATGTCATTTAGGTTATCTACATTTGACACCATAGTCTGGAACATTCTTCCAATCTGGCTCCAATCAGATAAGGTAGTTGCTTTTAAGGTTTGAGTGTTGATGTTTCTGAAAGATATGTAAAAACAGAAGAGGATTAAACAATAGATACAAAGATGTATATAGATAAGTAGCTGCTCTACAAAAAAGAGAATTATATCAACCCCAAATTCATTCAAATATCCCATTTCTATCAAATAGAAAAATTCGCAAAAACAAGATGTTGTGAGCAATATTACTTTAAGGAAAAATAAAACACAGAAATGTGCACCTGGTGTTGTAGGAGTGAAACACTTGCTTGTATAGATGGTCTTTAGGATATTGTAGATGGCTTGGTAGCGGCTGTAGATGAGTGAGAAGACGACGTACTTCAGGGCGGTGTTCGGAACTAAAAAGAGCAGGTAGAGGGG